>CM022947.1:50203348-50579269 GCA_012931725.1 Litsea cubeba | reverse complement strand
ACGAAATCTACACAAAACCCCCAAATAGAACATACAAAAATCACATTTTGGCCAACATGAATCCCCATTTCAAAATGGGTTTGATAATATGAAAAACAAGCTCTTTGTGAGCTAAAAGAACATCAATGAAAAGATGGGTTCAAGCTCTAACCTTTAGCTAGTCAAACAAGAAGAAGAGAGCTAGAAGATGATGAATAGTAGCATGGATTTGTCCCAAAACGAGTTCAGTTGGAGCTTGAAGAGAGGAAGAGGATGACGGAGTCGGATTGAGATTTGGAGCCTTCTAGCTAGATCAATCCCATGAAAGAAAACCAAGGAGGAAGCTTTTTCCTTCTTTTGCTCTAGGGTTAGAAAAGTTGCAGGAATTTGGTAAAGTGAAGGTGAATAGTGAGAGAGAGAGAATAAGAGAGTATTTATAGCTTTTGAAAGTGGGTCCCTTGTAGCTGAAACTTGAAACGATTAAAACATGGTCTTGTGGACCCCAGATGAGATCGACGAAGAAGAACAAAACGATCGTCGAAATATATAATTTCAGAAAAGTATAATTTTGACACGATTTTGAGATTTCGAAATTTGTGCCCAGATTTAGCATGAATAGTTAGATTTACCCTTTTTGGGCCAAAATTTGAGTTTCTGGGCCTCAAACACAAATGGGCTAAAAACGAAAGTTGTAACAAATAATTCAATTATTCCAATGACATAAAAACCATGATCAAAATCACATAACTAGAATAAAACCCCATTCACGCGTGCACTTAGGGCGTCCCCGAGTGTGACTAACTAATCTTAAACGATCTCAAAATTCCCAAGACTGAACCAAGGCTAATTCTAATCATATTCTAACCCAACTAGTAGTAAAACTCACTTAAAGCTAAACACTCACTTAATTAGTACTAATCGAGTTGGTCTGGTCGGGATCTAACAAGGGTCGCTGGCGACCCTGGAGGGGTTTTCCCCCTTTTTGTCCCATTTTGCATCCGTTTTTTATGTTTTTCGATTATTTTTTCTTCTGTATTTTTTCTTGACATTTTGATCATTATTGGCCTGATTTCCCTGTAGAAAACCTGATGAGAATCTTTGCATTTTGGTTTGCAAAGTTTTCAATTTTCCGAGAAAGCCGAAGACTTTGTCGCGCAGCTTCTGATTTTCCGTCAAGCTGAAACTGGGTCAAACGATGTCGGAATGACCTGAAATTTGGGGTGAAGTCTCCTGAGCAATAAATAAGACCAACAATAGGCTTTTGTTTGAGTTTGGAAGCCGTTTGGGGTTTTATCACTAGTAGACTTGTTTTTGTCGCGATGAAGATGTCGCGGCTTGATGTGCGGTCTACTGATGTCCGAATTGACTTGAAATTTGACAAGGAACCTATTGGAGTCATTTTAAGATGATCCATAGGCTCTGTCTTGGAAACCATGGTCCCGAGGAGCTTCGCCTCCGAGATGCCTGATTTGGCTTTCGAGCGTCAAAGTTTGGTCAAATGTTGTCGAAATGACCTGAAATTTGACGTGTAGCCCTTTGTAAGCATTTTGAAGCCGTCCATGTGCTCTATCTGATGAGTGATGGCCTCAGAGGTTCTCGCCTCCGAGAGGCTTGATTTAGCTGTTCGAGGGTTGATGTAGGGTCAAACGTTGTCGGTTTGACTCGGAACTTGACGTGTAGCGTTTTGGATGTATTTTAAGACCATCCATCGGCTCTGATCGAAGATTTGGTATCTCCGATGCTTTCGCCGCCAGGAGCTTCTTTTAAGCTGCCGGAGAAGCGAAGTTAGGCCAAATGATTTTGAAATGGCCCAAAACTTCTTGTGTACTCCTCTTTTGGCTGTCTTGAAGGATCTTGCGGTTTTTGTTTGATTATGACAAGATTTGATTTTTGGAAGTACCATTGCCTATTTATGGCAGGTTGGGACTTCATGTAGCTTTTTGGATCTTGAAGAGGCAAAGTGACATTTTTGGTGTCAACAAATGCCCCTTCGAGGTGCAGCGACGAGTTGCTTAACTTTTGTAGTCGATGTGCCTCAAAGAGATTCTTGAAGGAGAGCTTGTGACTTGACCAAGAGCCTTGTAGCAGTCTTTCTTTTGGTATTTGTAGCCTTTTGAGCTTCCAGGGGAATTTTATGGTAGTGGAAGGGATCATGTACCATCTCGAGGCAAAGTTTGAAGATGACATCAGGGATGTGGATTTAGGTTTTGACCTTGTGACCTAACAAGCTATATGTGGCAGGTTAGGGGGTCGGGTTTGGTTTTGACCGTGTGACCCAACAAGCTATATGTGAAATGTTGGGGAGGTCGATTTTGGTTTTGATCTTGTGACCTAACAGGCTGTATGTGGCAAGTTAGGGGATCAGGTTTTGGTTTTTGATTTTGGTCTTGTGACCTAACAAGCTGTATGTGGCAAGTTAGGGTACCAGGATTTGGTTTGGATTTTTGTGGAATGTCAATTTCAAGATTTTGGCTCAATTTGGTATATGAGGCTGGATGGTTTGATTTTTTGGAAGCTCATGGGGCTTGAAATTCTTTTTTGTATGGTCGAATCAACTCAAAAGAGGCATGGAACCATTTTTGTATGCTATTGGTAAGAGGGATTTCTCTTCAACTAAAAGCCTAAATTTTTTTTTTTTGTGCCTAGGTGGTCAAACCTGGCTCATATGGGCTAACCCATGGGACCTTAAGCTTTTGAAATGGCTTAGATCTCATATGGTGTCATTTTTGTAAAGAATATCTAAAAATATCTCCTTTGGATAGAGAATATCTAATAATATATTTACTTGGAGAGAATCTCTCATGTTCCCTTTATTTTGGGAGAGAATATCTCAAGATATCTTTCTTTGGGAGAGAAAATCTCAAATCTCCTTTCTCTTGGGAGAAAATCTCTCATTGATTTCTTTTTGGGAGAGAATCCCTCAAGATATCTTTCTTTTGGTAAGGTTACTAATTAGTAACACTTACCTCTTTCTTCTTTCCTTCTTTGGTTTGCTCTCTTCCATAAAAGCAAGGAGGAGGTTGGATCACTTGCTCTTATTACTTTCTTTTGCAACAATTCCAAGAGGGCTTCAAGACCTAGAGTTCTTCTTCTTCAAGATCTTCAAGACTTTTCTTCTTCTTCTCCATCAATGGCTTCAAGTAAGTTCTCTTTTTCAAGAAACTCCATGATAGAAAAAAAGTTCTTTCTCTTTTTTTTGTTTATTTCTTTTCTTTCTTTTTTTTTCCACGTGTTTTCCCCTTCCTTTTTTTTACACGTGTTTTTTTTTTTGTGCTTTCTCTTTTTTTTCACTTTTTTTTTATTGCTTTTGTGGGCCGTACGGACAGATCCTTATGGATCTGGCCGTACGACCACGTGGCCTATGGGCCACGGCCTTTGGGCCAGTCCCTTTTTTTTGTTCTTTTCTTTCTCCCTTTTTTTTGAGAAATTTTATTTTTTTTTTTTTTTTCTCATGATAATGCTTTTTTTTGCAAACCAAGATGTTTATCCATGCATTTTTTTTTGTAAATTTGTAGCATGATATGATAGCATACCTGAAAGTTTTTGCAAATTTCAGAATTTGGAGCTCGCAGCGATGTTGAGCCCTTCCTGATTTTGCGGAGACTTTTAGGTCTCGAAAGTTTGGAGTTTCGGAACTCGCAGCAATGTTGAGCCCATCTTCAAGCTTTCTATTTCTTTCGGAGTAGTTCCTTTTCTTCGGAATTACCCCGGCATCATGTCAAAATTTCGCCAGATTTTTTTAGCGAAATCGTGTTATTTTGATGATTGATCTTTTTCTTTTCCATCCTTTGCAGGTGGTTCCTCTAGAACGAACAAGGGTAAAGAGCCTACTACCAGCGTACCTCGTCGATCTGCTAGATCTTCTAATCCGGCCGTTCAGCAGGCCTGGAAGAAGGTCCAGTATGTTGAGAGAAATCTGGAAGAGTGCGCCTCCCTCAACAGAGATGAGATGAGGCTGCGACTGATCGCTCTCAAGGGAGAATTTTATAAGATCATGGTAAGCAGTCATCCATGGGTGATGGAAGATCAGAGTGTTTTACCTAAGCCTACCATCTTCTTTGGTGATGCAGTCCCTGATGACACGACATACTAGAGGAGATGTTTTCAATTCTCTTTCACAGCAATGGTGGTGAGAAAAAACTGTTGCTACCCGATCGACGTTTGATCGCACCGTCTCGATCATGAGTCTTGCCCCCACGTGCTTAAGAGGGAAGATCCTCCAAGCTGGGTGAGAAGGACAAATGTAATCAAGACCGGGGTTTTTGTTGGCGGTTCTCCTGGATATGCGGAGAAGTCGCCTACTGACATGGACATGTTGATGCCGGCCTGGTGGCGACCAGGGCTCTGATTATCCGTCGATCGATTTGAGACCGGTGGGCCTTGGCATTTTCACGGTGACGGCAGCAGTTGGGTGAAGCCTTTTCGACTTCATGGCCGTTTCAGTGCTGACTCCGAGTGGAAGTCGTGGACTAATCGCGTCCTACTGATTGGTGGCGCCGTTTTGAAGGAAGCCGGGATTTTTGACGCGGTCCGCACCTTTAGGGAGACCGTGATTTTTTCCGACGAGGCCTTCATGGCTATGTTGGAGTCACAAACCAACACCTTCGTTGTGACGAATGGTGAGATTGGTTTCTCTTTGAAGGAGCCGAGCGCCATTACTGGATTGCCCATCCTTGGCAAACTCTATGAGGAGTTTATGCCGATCAACAGCGTCCTCGAGGAGCAGTCGGAGGAGTTCAGACTTCTGTACTCATCTCATTGCCTTCTATGATTTTTTGAAGGAGAAGGAGGGCTTGAAAGTTAGATCCAGCAGTTGGAAGAGTTTTAACTCTTCTTCTCCTAACTTCTTTGAAATTGGGGAGTCTTCTGATAGCATGACCTGGGAAGATAGGGCTAAGGATCCGGGTTCAAAGAAGATCTTGGCTATGCAAGAAGAGTTGAGAGATTTCTGTGCGAGTACAAATGCCATATGTCCTGACATTGCACTGCGGAGAGATCTCGCTGTTTACCTCACTTATTGGCTTGGTGAGGCCGTTTTTGCTGGAGGAGATGGAACGCACATCAGGCCGCATTATATTTTTCCGGCTTGTCAGATGGCATTTGGAGAGCAGCTTGCTTTGGTGCCAGCTCTTTACTCCTACTTGTGTACCGAACTGCAGGCTGCTGCATTCTTGGTTCGGCTTGGGCTTCCCATGAATAGGGTATTTTTAGCCCATATCTTCTATTCGTGGTTTGTATACCACTGTCCTAGCTTCCACCGGCTGGGTGCTGCACAGGATGATGATCCTCTGATGATTCGGCTGGCTAAGGGCAAAGCCGTGTCCGAATCACTTTTGTTTACCTGCATGAGGATCCGACGGTTCAGGGACGTCGAGATGGGGCAGTCTTCAGTGAAGCTTTCTCCTGAGTTGCAGAAGAAGGCTTTTGATTTGGTGCCTCCCGAGACTCTACCAGGGCGGGGTCGGGAAGGCATTACTCCTAGACAAACGCAGAGAAGGAGTGGCTTTTCAGCATAAGTGTCGGCACGATGGTGTACCGCAGACATCTTTTCGTCGACATCCAGCTGTATGTACCTTCTCGATTTGCTCTGCAATTGGGCTTTTCTCAAGGCGTTGTTGGAGCGCCTTCAAGTATGGTGAAGCGCTTTGGAGGTTTACAGGATGGAGAAATGCATGGGCTTTCTATAGTGCTGAAGATACTACTACCATGATTTCTTATCCTGTGCTGTCGACTTCCGGGCTGCCGGCTTAGAAGAATCGAGCCCACAGAAGTAAGAGGAAGAGGGGTCATCATCGCAGCAAGGGCAACATGAGGACTCTCCTGACTTAGAAGTCCCTCTTACTATCAATGAGGAGGTGCCAATGAATGCTGACGAGCCTCCAGAGAAGAGAAGCCGAGAAGAAGAGACCGTTGGTGAAGGTATGATTCTTCATCTTTCTCTTTCTCTTTCTTTTCATGGGATTTTCCATGTTCTGATTTACTTCTTGTTTTTGCTTTTCTTCTTCTTTTTTTTTTAGCAGAGGAAGACTTGGCGATGCCTGAGGTTCCAACCGATGAGGTGGTGACGGAACCTGTCGGGGCACCTGAAGAAGAACCGAGGGACTCTGGAGTGGTTCCAGAATCTCCAATTGGTATGACTTCTTTTGCTTTTTTTTTGTCTGTGACTTGGTTTGCTAACATTTTTCTTGTCAGCTGACTTGCCACAGGATTCCAATGACTTTGAACCATTGATGGATGCAAATGTTGATGATGCTTTCGATGAGTTCATGGAGGAAGAGAGTGTTCCGCCAGTCGTTGAAGAAGGTATTTTGTAGTAATAACCCTGATAATGATTTTCAAACAGGATCATATTCATACCTTTTTGTGTTTCTTTGGCAGGTTTTGAAGTGACAGAGGAGAGTCCGTCGCTTCCTTCAGAACCAGAGCAAGAGATGCCAGAGGTCGATCCAGAGGTAGAGACTCCTGGGACCAGTTCTTGCACTGTTGAGGAGATACCTCATGCTGAGATTCCTTCCCGAGCAGCTCCAATTGGAAAGAGTTCTTTTATTACTCTTCCAACGGATGATGATATGAGCAGCCAACCAACAGAGCGGGGCGAATCTTCAGCTGGGCCATCTCTTCTTTTTGCGAAGAAGGTGGTGGTGCGGGTTCTGAGCTCTTGGATTGAGACTCCTTGCTGGACACTTGGATGCCGGATTTGGCATGATCCAGCATGTGTAGGAGATTCTCGGTGATGCCGAAGAGGCTGGTCTGGATGTCACAGGTGCTAGGGCGATCGTTGATAGATCATTGCGCTGGGTGACAAGTGGTTTGAGACCATGGGTTTTACTGACGACCAGTTCTTTGAGGAGATGTTCCTGGACCCTACTGATAAGGCTAAGTCTGACCTGAATGAGGCTACACAAAGTAGGAAGCAAATAGTCCGAGAGAAGAACTTAGAAGAGCTAGCCATCATTGGGCTGACACATGACCTTAACATCCTTGATAGGGAGGTCGATGAGGCCAAGAAACGTCTTGAGCATCTGAAGGCACAAGTCGCTGCTAAGTGGGCTGCAATAACAAAGGCTCGCGACAAGGAGAGTGCTCTGATTAGCCAGGTTGCAGATGCTGATCGAGTTCTTGAAAGGAAGTTTCAAGAGGACAAACAATGGCAAACTGCTCGGGATAAGCTTCCCGGTGTTCAAGAAGGGTTGCAGCCTTCTCCAGCATCTCATGGCAATTTTCTGAAGAAGCGTGCCTTGGAAACTCTGACGGCTGAGGCCAAAAGTTTGCTTGAGGAGCTGAGATCTTGGCTGGAGACCATTTTTGGTTGAGCTCCTGATTTTTTGTAACAGAAACTATCCTTCTTTTTTTTGGTACCACATGTATTTTTTTTCGGTACTCTTTTTTATATATATATATATAGTGCTTGTGAAAACTCTTTTTTTTTGTAGTGCTTGTGAACACTTTCTCTTTTTTTTTGGTACCACATGCAATTTTTTTGGTACTCTCTTTTTTTTGTTTTCCCTACGCTCACTTAAATCTTTTTGTGATGAAAGCAATTGCTAAATGGGATGCGCTTTTTTTTTTGTTTTCCCTACGCTCACTTAAATCTTTGTGATGAAAGTAATTACTAAATGGGATTTGATCAAAAGCTCGTCATTTTGTGAAAATCTTTTGTCAAATGATTGTTTTGGCATGGGAGCCAGATTTTTGTTTCGTGGCATTGATAGCCGGTTTGTTTTGTGGCATTTATAGCCTATTTGGTTGCATTATAGCCTGTTTTGGTGGCATCTATAGCCGTTTTTTTTTTTTTGAAAGCCATGTTTTTGGTTTGTGGCATTGATAGCCGAGTTTGTGGCATTGATAGCCGGTTTTGTTTTGTGGCATTGATAGCCAGTTTGTGGCATTTATAGCCTATTTTGGTGGCATCTATAGCCGGTTTGTGGCATTTATAGCCGGTTTTGCTTTTCAAAAATGCAAGTATCGACTAAAAGTCACCTCCCTGCTGAATGGTCTTGCAAGTATCGATGGAATGTCGCATCCTTGCTCATTCAGTTGTGAGTATCGATGGAATGTCGCATCCTTGCTTTTCAAAAATTTTGGTTTTGCGGGTACTGACTTCATGTCGTTTCCCCACGATTTTTGAAATTTGCGGTTTTCCTCAAACCTTGGGTTATGGATATCAATTGAAATGTTGCGTCTCCATGGTTTTTAGTTTTTTTTCGAACCTTTGAAATTTGGGTTGTGGATATTAACTGAAATGTTGCATCTCCATGGTTTTGGATTTTGGCAAGTATCGACGAAATGTCGCTTCCCTGCTATTTTGGAAAATTTCGAACGTGGTTCGCATGCTTCCAATTTGTGCAAGTATCGACTAAGCATCGCTTCCCCGTGGTTTTTTGAAAACCATTTTTTTAAAGACACGAGGGTCATAAGTTTTGACCTAAAACCATTTTGGCGGTAAAAGGCAGGGTGGACGAGGGTGGAAATCCCTGAATCCGGATTTTATTTCAAACCATGAATTTTGGGCTCAAGGGTTGAAAATTTTGGTCAAGTTAGGGATTTTTGAAGAATGAAACGATGAAAGTAAGCATTGTTTAAATTTTTAGAAATTTCAACATTTGATATGAAAATTCTAAAAAGAGTGGGTCTAGCGAGCGTGTACCTGGAAATCGGTTTTGGCCATACAGGCATTGCTCTTACCCAGTTGGGTAAGTCTTCAAGGGTAGTATCGCTTTAAGAACTTGCCGTTGATGGGCAGCATACATCTGTCACCCTCCATGTTTAGGAGTGCGTATGCGCCGTTGGAGAAAACCTTGTCAATGACTAGGGTCCCTCCCATTTTGGCTCAAATTTGCCTTTGGACTTGTGAGCGAAGACCATTGGTCTTTTTACTGCAAGAACCAAGTCACCCTTTTTGTAGGCGCGTTGCCTGACCTTTTTGTCGAAAGATCCTGCCATGCGTGCTTGGTAAAGTTCAATGCTTTGTCAAGCTTCAAGCCGTCTCTCATCGAGATTGTCCAGCTCATGGAGTCGCAATTTGACATTGCTTTCTTGAGTCATGTCATTTTGCAAGGATACCCTCAAGGAAGGAATTTGTACTTCCAAGGGTACGACGCCTTCACACCCATAGACAAGGAGAATGGTGTGCTGTGGGTTGGTCCTCGAACGGTGGTTCGATAGGCCCACATAGCTTCAGACATTTTGTCGCTCCAGTCTCTTTTGTGACTATAGACCATTTTCTTGAGGACAGCTTTGGATTTTGTATTTGTCGCAGAACCTGTAGAATCGATGATCCCGGAATTGTGGTCTGTTATCATGGACGAATCTTTTGGGTATGCCGAAACGACAAATCACGTTGGTGCGCAGGAACTGAAGGACTGCTGAGGTCTTCATTTCGTTGAGCGTGAATACTTCTGACCACTTGGAGAAATAATCCGTAGCTGCGAACATGAAGCGATGACCTTTGCTTGAAGGGGGAGAAATAGGACCTATGATGTCCTTACCCCAGGCTTCGAAAGGCCATGAAATCGCTGTAGGATGTAGCCATTCTGGAGGCATGTGAACATAATCTCCATGAACTTGGCATTGTTGGCAGCGCTTAGCAAATTGCATTGCGTCAGCTACCATGGTAGGCCAGTAATAACCTAACCTTTTTATCTGATCATAGAGCTTGGGACCAGCCTGATGAGCTCCGCAAAGACCAGCATGAACTTCTTTGAGTGTTTCTTCAGCCTCTTGTTGTGGCAAGCAGCGTAGAAGTACTCCGTTGAAGGATTTCCTGTAAAGGATTTTTGAAGGAATATCCAAATGAAAGCTTGGGGTTCGTCTTTGGATGCTTATCCGTTCTTTCGGATCTTCAGGTAGGATTCCGAACATAGTGTAATCAATGAACGGATCCCTCCAGTCGCCGATTGAAGTTTGAAGGATTGAAATCCGACTTCCAACCATTGGTGGCATTCAGTAACTGCTTGATGTGTGTTAAGAGGAGGAAGGATTCTTCTTTCGTACACTGTGATTTGCATGTTTTCCCCTTCCTGGATTGCCATAGATGCGGCAAGTCCACCCAGGGCATCTGCACATTTGTTTTCACCTCTACGAATGTGGGTGATGTGACAGATGTCAAATTTTTGCAGAAACGATTGTGTCTTGTTGTAGTAAGGCAGCAGATCAGGCTTCCTGACTTCAAATTTCTGATCATCTGGTTGACGATCAGTTGAGAGTCTCCAAAGACTTCCAGCAAGGTGATACCGGATTCGACGGCGAGTTCCAATCCTAGGATCAGAGCTTGATATTCAGCTGCATTGTTTGTGCATGGTTCCAGTAACGAGAAAGCGTGTGGAATCATGTATTTGTCGGGGCTAACAAAGAGGATGCCAACTCCCGAGATCAGCTGTCTTTTTTCATTTGTCCTGGGTGTACCATCAAAGTACATGTCCCAGGAAGCATTTTGTGAGAAAGTCTCCACATTGTAGACTGGTTCGTCTGGGAGATCATCTCTGAGTGGAGAATCTTTAGGCAATGGATGCTCTACGAGGAAGTCCGCTAAACCTTGCCCTTTGATTGCTTTTTGTGGTACATACCTAATATCAAATTATGACAGAAGGATGGACCATTTTTCCAGTCGGGCATTGAGAGAACCTGCTTTTGTGACAAGGACCTTCAAGAGGTTGATCCTCGAGACTAGGTAGATTGTGTTGGAAAGCAAGTAGTGACGCAGCTTTTATACGGCAAACATCACTGCAAGGCATTCTTTTTCGATTGGAGAGTAGCGATGCTCTGCACCTACTAGCATGCGGCTGAGGTAATATAGAGCAGCTTCTTTTCTTTCATCATTTGCTTATGCAAGCAGAGCTCCCAGAGAGTGATCAAGGGCTCTTGTGTACAAGATGAATGGTTTTCCCGCGTAGGAGCAGCTAACACTGGAGGTTTTGTCAGGTATGACTTGATATCTTGGAATATAGCTTCACAGTCAGCATCCCGACAAAGTTTACACCTTTTTTCATCAACCGGGAGAATGGACGACATTTCCCCGAAAAATTGGAGATGAACCGTCTGATGTAGGCCAATCTCCCTTGAAGCCCTTTGAGTTCTCTCAAGGTTCTTGGAAAGGGCATTTCTAGAATGGCTTTGACTTTTATGGGGTCAAGCTCTATTCCGGCTTTCCGAACTAAGAATCCGAGGAACTTACCCGACGAGACGCTGAAGAAGCATTTCAAAGGATTCATTCGCTGTTTGTGTTTGCGAAGTTGGCAGAAGACTTCTCGAAGGTTTTCGAGATGATCTTCTTTTCTTTTGCTTTTAATGGCGAGGTCATCAACGTAACATTCGACCGTCTTGTGCTGCATATCTTGGAATATCTTCATCATAGCCCTCTGATATGTGGCACCAGCATTTTTCAGACCAAATGGCATGACAGTGCAGCAATACACGCCAAATGGGGTCCGAAAGGATGTATGTTTTTCATCTTCAAGATGCATTTTTTATCTGATTGTAGCCAGAGAAACCATCCATGAATGTCATTCGCTTGAATCCACAGGTATTATCAATCATTACCTCTGGTATGGGGAGCGGAAATTCATCTTTTGGGCATGTGCCATTCAGGTCTCTACAGTCAATATAGATCCTGATCTGCCCGTTTTTCTTTGTCACGAGGACAATGTTGGCCAACCATTCAGGATGTTGTTCCTAATGGATGAAGCCGACGCTTTTGAGTTTTTGAACTTCTTGTTCAATTTTATCCATCACATCTGGACGGAATCTTCTTTGACCCTGCTTGACAGGCTTGATGTCTTCTTGAAGATTGAGTTTGTGGACTACTATTTTGGGGTCTAAGCCAGGCATTTCAGTGTAAGACCATGCAAAGCAATCAACAAACTCACGAAAAAAGGCGATATACTCGGGTAACTCGTCATACTTTACATTCTTGCTTATGAATACAGAACGTAGGTTATCAGGTGTTCCCAAGTCTATCTTTTGAACAGGATCTTCTGTTGGAAGGTTCGAAGGTGGTTCCTCCATAACATTTTCGGAGGCTTCCAGCTCAATGAAACCTTTTGGGGTTTCAAGGGCATTTTCAGACCAAGGTTTTGTTCCTTTCCACGGGGCTTCTTGGTCGGTAATTTTCTCTAGGTTTGCTATGAGATGATCCCAATCGCCTGTTGAAACCGGGTCGAAGTAGGGTACTTCTTTTGGAGGCGAGGATTCTTCTGGGTCAGAAGACCACACGTCTGTACCATCGGACGATTCCTCTTCATTGTCAGAGAAATCGTACCAATTGGATGAGCTTCCTGGATCTTTGTCAGGTGAATCATCAAAGAGATATCCAGGGAGATAGATGTCTTCAAGGACTTGAGATGTCGAGGCTTGGTCAGTAAATTGACTTTTAAGCCTTTGTGTCAACTATCTCAGGGGAGTGTCGGGATCATACCCTAGCCTGTGTGACGACTTTTCTACATAGCCGTAGAGTCTCTAATCTTCCAGCTGGCTTTTGGTCAAGACGGGCCCCAATGGCGTGAGAATATCGCGTCCTTCTCCCAAACGGACTGGGTTTTGAGCGTCATAGCCCATTTTCTTCATAATAGCATGTGCCACAGAACTATATAAGGATAGTTGAGGCATACCTTCATTTTGGAAAGGTTCAAGCATGGAGTTTGATGAAGAAGCATCTGATCTATGGAAGAAGATCGGCTTTTCCTTTGCTGAAGTTACTGGAACAATGAAGGAAGCTGACGTAGGATCTTCTATGTCAGAAGTTATCTCGATTGGAGTAAGAGCAGGCTGAACTTGCTGAGTGTCAGCTTGGCTTGATGATGTGTCGTCTTCTGGCTCTGAATCCGAATCCGTGTCTTGCATGATAGACACGAAAGAGACAACAAATTTGCCCCCAGACTTTTGCTTTGCCTTCTTCACTTTAGTTGTGATGACCAAAGGCTTTGAAGGTTTTAGGGAGATGATGAAGGGAGTTTGAATGCTCTCTTCGGATTTACCGGATGGTTTGTTTTCTTCCGGTGATTGTTGAGGAGCCTTGCCTTTATCTTTCTGGAGATTTTCGGCAAAGGGTGCTGTGTGCTTCTCCTCTTCTTCTTTCTCACCTTCATACATCTGTGAGTCTGCGAAGTGGACTTCTTTATCTTTGAAGGGTTTTCTGTCTGCAAAGACTCGATGTATCATGCCGTCGTCGCCAACAAACTTTATGCATTGATGTAAAGTTAAAGGGACAACACCATTCTCGTGGATCCAAGGGCGTCCGAGAAGGATGTTGTTGCATGAAGGGGTTTTTATTGCATACATAGTGACCTTAGAGATAAGATCACCAATCTGCAACTTGAACCTGATTTTGCCGATAGGCCTTTGAGTACTCCCATCGTATCCAAAGATAGATACAGATGTGTGGCTCAGTTTGCTGGGTGGGATGCCCAACTCTTCAAGAGCCGATGTGGAGATGAGGTTGAGTGCAGAACTTGGGTCGATCTGAACTCTGTGCATAGGCATTTCCTTGATGTACCCTGTGAAGTACAGGGGCCGGTTGTGCCTTGTTTCGCCAAGTAGGAGGTCGTCCTTTGTGAAGGCGATGGTTGCACTGGCTGCTTTTTTAATCGAGAGGCATGCAATGCATGATCCCTCAGTTTTCTTCTTTTCTCCCTTTGAAGCAGCTTCTGAGTTTTTGACTCGGTAGTCCATTTCAATTTGGAGGATTTGCGGGGCATGTTTGTCGACATCCTCATTCAGCTTTTGTAATTCTGAAATGAGATTATCACGAGTGGCAGAGATATTCACAATAAATCTAGGATGTGCAGACGTGCAGGTATGTGCTTAAAGTGTTCAATCAAGTCATACTTGAAAGCCTCCTTAGGGCCTGCATGTTCATCATTGTTACCACTAGGGGCGCTTACAACATCTTTTCCCGAAGGATTTACATATGTAAAGGAAGATTGGTTGTAATTTTTGTGGTAGTCCCAGCCAGAGCGGGTGCCTCTACCAACCTCGAGAGCTTATTGAGAAGGGTCATCATTTGGAAGATTGTCTTCAGGATCAAGAGGCTATCGTTTTTCATTTGCTGAGGATGTATCTGCAGTAGAGTTGCCATCCTCAGTGATTGTGTTGCATGGAGCATTTTCCGGGAACAAGTCCTGAACAGCAACCAGCAACCTTTCTTCTTCGTTGACTAATTCATCGTCCCAAGCATCAATAGCTGGGGATTCTTCAGTCAGGAAGGGTGTGAACTTTGAAGTCATGGTCTCAGGAGAAGAAACCTGAGAGGGTGTCGTCTCAGTGAAAGTCATGTGAGATGAGGTGGCTCCCGAAGATATATTGCTAGGCGTCGTCGGAGTGTAAGTGATCTCATTAGACGATTCTTCGGAAGAGCTATAATCCTGAATTATCACATTACAGGAAGCTCTGACAGGAGACGTTGCCTGATCGGAGTCAGACTCATCCTCGGATGTAAGAGGATCGTCTATCCAGCAATTTTCTCCATTTTTGGGAGTTAAGGGAGGATGTACCTGATGGTCTTCATGGACTTTAGGCTCTGGATTACGAGGAAGCTCGTTGATGCGGTCTTGCTCTTGTTCTAGAGCGAGATGCTGCAAGATCCTTGCGTATTCTTCAAGATCAGGCATGGCCGCCAGATCTTCTTCTTCATCAACTCTTTGTGGCTCAACATAGTTGATTTCCACTGGAGCAATGATGGGTGCTGGGTCAGCAGCATTTTCTTGTACAGCCTCTTGGTCTTCTTCATTATCAGACCAGGATCCTTGCGGCTGTAGGGGGTTATACCAGATTACTCACATAAGATGAGTCTCAGGAACCCATTCTTCATCGGAGAGATATTCTTCTGTTTCAAGGGATTCCTCCCACTCATCAGTGTAGTTGGATTCGAATCCATCATCGGTGTCGCTGGACTCGTATCCATCAATGGAGAATCCAACTACCGAATTGCATGAGTATGATGCCCCCTACGTGGCTTCTTTGAATTGAGGTGGCATGAAATCACTGAGGGTGAATTTTCTTACCCCCTTTGAAGTCTCTGGAAGGGACATTTTTGTTGCCTCCAGTGAAGCGGTAGAGGAAGCCTCTGCCTTTTCTTAGACTTCTTGTTTTGGCTAGGTCTTCTCTTGCCGTTTGAGCTTGAGGAGATGTTTCCTAGCCTGCCTTCGCTGTTGAGCTGTAGGTTTTGTTTTCACGACCTCCCAATTTTCATCTTCTAGGAGATCGGGATGTACCCATATGGGTTGTCCGTCTGGTGTCGGGCGAGGAACCGGTTCCTCGGATGCTTGGATTGTGTTTATCACCTTGAAGGAAGTAGTGATCTTCTTCTTCGATGATTTTGATGTTTGTCCACATGTCACCATGTTAACGGAGGTAGACCCATAGTTTTTGTCAAAGGTGATGACTCCGTTTTTCCACATCTCGTTTATTTTCTCTCTCACAACGAAGCATTGATTGAGAGGATGCGAAATCATCTGATGGTATGGACAGTACCAATGATCGTTGGTTTTGCCAACATCACCCGGTCTTTTGGGTTCAGGCAAGGTGAGTTTGTCGTTTGCCACAAGTGCCCCGAAGATTTCATCAACATCTTCATCAAATGGGTATTTCTTCTCTACTCATTCTTTGAAGGCATCTGAGAGTTCGGGTCTCTTACCAGCAGCTTTGTTTTCAGCTTTCTTTGGTGGCTGAGGAGCTGACTTGGTCTGCACATTGAGGACCTCTTTTTTCTTTGGTTTAGAGGTTGCAATGGTGGTTGGCTCTTTTCTTGATGATTTCTGACTGTTGAGGTCTTTAATCACTGTTTTAGCTTCCATGGAAGCTTTAGGAGTTCTCCCAGGTTCTTTGATTTGTTGCCGATGATCATGGATCCTGGCTCTCATGTTGTTTCGGCAGATGTCGACTAGCGACGCTTGTGGTAATACATTAGAGCATTTGTATGCCATTCTTTCCACTTGTGAATGAAGTCATATGTTGACTCATTCTCCCCCTGTTTTAGGCTGCACAACTGAGCCATAGTAACGAGATAATCCTCACCTTTGAAGTGAGTCAGGAAGCGTGTCTCTAGTATGGCCCAATTTTGAATGGAGTCCTCCGGCAGAGTGGAGTACCAATCGAAGGCCGTACCTTTTAGGGTACTTGCAAAGAGGCGGGTCTTGAGTGCATCTTGATCCGCAATAGCTCCCGTCAGGATCTTGAAGTGGATGACGAGCTGTCTGGCTGATCCTTTCCCCGTATATGTTTGGAGAGTAGGATGCTTGAATTTTGTGGGGAACGGGACCGAGTCCATCGATAAGGGATATGGTGGTCTGATCCCATGCTCCTTGAGTATATCCTCTTCTTTTGCTTTGGTGAGGATGCTGTCTATGTCCTTTTTGGTAAGGGCGCGTGACTCATTTTCTTCTCAATTTACCTCATCGTCTTGATGATTCGGAGGAGGTTCATTGTTCGCCTGATTTTGGAAGGCGAGGAGAAGGTTTTCCATCAGAGTTTCAATCCTCTACTAGCCTTGTTCCAACTGCTGGATGCATGTGATCGCATCGTCTTGAGGTGGATTGCGGGGTGGTGGCTCCGAATTTGTAGCCAGGATGTTCATCCCTCGTGATTCGAACGAAGAAACTGTCCTGGTGACTGAACTGGCGTTCATTCTTTTTGATGAAGAGCTTGAGGAAGGATCACTCTGCCATCCTTTGCTTGAAGGAGCAGGGGATTCTTCTGAGTGTCTTCTTATCCTGGAGACGCTGCGGGTCACCGGTAGTCGGACATGGATTTTTGTTGCTGATTTTTTACGTCTTCTGGTTTTTCCAACCATATGGACGGCAACAACTTGGTTGGGTATTTCTTTTTCGACCCATTTGGGAAAGACTTAAAGTGTAGGAGGCTGGATCCTTTGCTTCTCTAATCTCTTTTGTCGATACGACGCGCGGCGGTGTATACGACGAGTAATTTGAGCTTCGTTCAGCTCTGGCTGGGCTTTGACAACGAAGGATGTGCTCCCTCGGGCGCAGCAGCCGAGCCTGTCTTCTTTGTAGCTGGGCAAGGACATGATTCGAACCCGGTCCTTCGCCTGTTGCAGCGAAGCTTTGAATTTTTCATGTTCGGCCCCTGTAGAGATGAAGGGTCGAACTGCAGGTTTGTAGGCCTTAGCAGGTGCTTGCAGAGGCCTTGTGATGCATGACTTGATTTTGGGCTTGTAGGAACAAGCCGGCTCATGCTGGGTTGACTTGGGAGTCAGATTGGAGATGGGTCTCTCCTCTTTCATGTATGCAAGAAGGTATAACTAGTTCTGGGGCCAGGTATGCAGGCTTGGTGGATATTTGAGACCTTCTTTGTTTTGGCGAAGGTCTTGGGGACCAAGTCTTGGGATAGACCTGGTTGTTTACTGGTCGAGGCTTCGTGGGGGTGCGAAAGGCTTCGGGCCTTCTGGTGCTCGCCTTTGGCGTCACGGTAGTGACACGTTGAGAGGCGACCTTCTGCTTCTTGGAAGGAGCAATTTGTTCTTCGGGAAGTGGGAATGGTCCCAGCGTCCTAAAGACGATAGTCCGGGGAGTTGAGGTCGACCCGAAGTTCAGAGAGTTGCCGAGGGAGTTGACGCTTCGGCAGCTGATGGGGCGCTTGTAGGTGCGCGTGGTTTGCTTCTGTTGAAGCATGAGCTGGTACTTGTTCTCATCGAAGGTAATGGTTAGTGAAGCTGCCATTGTTAGTTTTCGGAAATTTTCTGAAACAAGACCACATCCATTAGTAATCACAAGAATATAACGATCATAAATGGGAAGTTCTATGGTTTTGTCTTTTCAAATTGCTCGAGGGATATGACCCAAGCAATATGTAGAAGGCAAAAAGCCATAGAGGGTACAATTGTTCTGATCGCAGGTATGGTAAGCCCAGAATGAGCGTTCCAATGACTGCTCGAAGCAATTGTGAACCTAAATTCGACTTATCAAGAAGTAGAGCTTGCTCGAGGTAAGAAGAATATAAGTTCGGAGTTACAAATGTGCCGGTCGCGAATACAGTAGACCTTGAAAGGGCGTACTAGTACCGCTAGACACAAATGTTTTGAGACCGCATCCATGAGATGAGATTCTCTGTTTTGAAAGATCAAGATTGGATTCATCAAAGAGAGCAGATGGTATTCCGATACAAATACGGTCTCAGCGATTTCCGCTAGCGCCAGTACTCAGAAGGAAATGAACCATAATTTCTCGGATCTGAATCCAAAAATGACGAGTTTTTTTTTTTTTTTGAAAGGCCAAGATCGGGTTCATCAAAGAGAGCAAAAGGCATTCCAATCTGAACACGGGCTCAGCGATTTCTGCGAGCGCCAGTGCTCAGAAAGGAGGAGACCAAAATTTCTCTAATCTGAACCCAAAATGACGGAAGTTTTTTTTTTAGAAGATTTTTTTTAAATCTTTTTTTTAAGATCTTGTTTTTTGAAAAATCTTTTTTTATTTTTAATTTATTTTTTTTTAAATATTTTTTTTTGAAAATTTTTTTATTTTTTATTTTTTATTTATATTTTTTTTATTTTGAAATTTTTTTTTATTTAAAAGACGAGAGAGTACACATAGGCCTCCTAACCCGGTCTTATGAAATCTCGATTGATAGAATTGCCCCCAGATAAGGGTAGGATTACTTAATGAACCCGTTTGGAGGACCCTTGCCTAGAACAGTCAAGCTGCCTCCACACTCTGGACAAGGCTTTTCTTGAATCAACCGTGATCAAAGAACGCAGTTGGTTTAACCTTAGTGGTCTATGTCTTTTTTATTTTATTTTTTTTACTTTTATTATTATTTTTAGATCTTTAATGAACTCATCGAAGAGAAACGATGGCCCAAATCCTATTTTGAACAGGCTCAACAATTTCTGCGAGCACACGAACGAAAGGAAAGGATCAAAGTTTCTCAATTTTGAATCCAAAATGAGAAATCTGATTTTTTCTAATTTCTAATGAACTCATCGAAGAAAAACAATGGCCATTTCCACAATTCGAACCGGCTCAACGATTTCCGCGAGCACAAAGATGAAACGAAAAGGATCAAAGTTTCACAATGTTGAATCCAAACTAAGAAATCTGATTATTTTTTTTTTTTGAAAAGAGAAAGAGTGAAAATAAACTCAAAGAATAAGAAATTTCCAAAAAATCTCATCTCATATTTTTTAGATGCGGAATCCAACATAGGCCACCAATTAGAAAGTAGCCAAGGAATCGAATAAAGAAATATAAGCATAGAGCAAAAGATATGATATGCAAATATTTTATTTCTAGCATTGTGTTCTCAAATGAATGAGTCCACCGTGTGGAGCCAGCTTGATGGAACAGCACATTCTGCCCGGTTCTACCGAGGCCGGCGGACATGGGAGTCCGCTTGGGTACGACCCTTTCATAACCGAGGGGCAGAGGCGTGCATCAACATTTTTTTGTGTGGGTGTGCCAGATTTTCTATTTTACTTGGAGTTACAAGTGGTGATCCGGAGATCGACCTTCACAAGTAAAAAGGAAATCAACTTCTTTCAAGTTTTCCATTGCACATATATTTAAGAAAAGAGACATTTTCTTGCCGTGAAAGGCGATTTTTTGGCGTTTATAGCCGATTTTGGCATTTATAGCCGATTTTTGGCGTTTATAGCCGATTTTGGCGTTTATAGCCTATTTACAACTCTTATCAATAATGAAAGACAAGAGTTGTGATTTTTGTCTCTTTTGGAAAAACACAAACTACAATAAAAAGTAAGAAAAGGAGGATCTAACTTCTCAGGAGATTGTGGGGGACTCGTTCAGATTGACGGTCGCAAGCCATGTGTGGACTTCGCCATCATCCATGCAGATGAGAACAGAGGATGCTCTTGATTCGCTTGGCTTGGCTATAACCTCGGGTTTTTAGAGGACAAAGACCAAAAGAAGGTCCTATGTCCAATAAAAAACTAAGCAAACGGGCTAAAAAGCCACATCTAAGCCATTGGAAGTAGAAGGAGAAGGTAAGGACCTTGGGGGGGGTACCCCCCAAGGGACTTTTGTCACCTTGTAGCGGTGGTCGATGTAGAACTTCCGCAGAGTTTTCTCTCTTTCTTTCTCTTAGATTTCTGATGCCTTTTTCTATCTGAATTTCCGGATTTTCTGCAGTCTGTCGTGTTTTTCTTTCTTCTTGGAGTGCTCTCCTATCTATAGGCTTTTTGGTAACCATTTAGGAGGGTTTATGGGCTTTTATTATCATTAAGCCGCATAATGGGAGGAGTTACGGGATTTAATTCCTTTATTTTGTAACTCCTTTTTCTTGGCTTCTGATTGGCCGGAGGAGATTGAGGGCATTCAATCGCCTTTAATCATCATGATGGGAGGAGTTTTATGGGTTAAATGCCATGAATCAATTGACTTGTAACTCCCGGATGCTTGCTTCTGATTGGGCTGTCCAAAGAAATGGATTAATGACTGCAATAAAGCTAGTCAATTAATCGCATTAAGTGGTCGCCGAGCAGTTGAAGAGTCGCGGGCCGTGCCGTATCTTTTGGGATTCTTTTGGTGATGATCACCGATGGATCTTGATGTAGATCGACATCAGATGACCATGTAACTTCAGGTATTGGTTGCCAACAGCGGGTCGGTGCCATCTGTCCTGTCGATTTCTCGATCGGTCGGGTAGAAAACACACTTTTTTGGTTGTCCGATTGGCGATCAATGTTGATTTTGATACTCTTGATGATTGACCCGTGATTTTGACGGATGTCAGAGGATTTGGTGTCTCAAAAGTATGAATTTTGGAAAATCCCAGGGGTCCGACGCTTTGAATCGCGAAAAAAAAACGACGAAAAAACGGGGTTTCCGGGGCCCACCCGGCGATCCCGGGCTCCGGGGTCGTAGGGGTCTGCGACCCTGGAGGGGTTTCCCCATTTTTGTCCCGTTTTGCGTCCGTTTTTTATGTTTTCGATTCTTTTTTCTTCTGTATTTTTTTTGACATTTTTTTTATCATTTTTGGCCTGCTTTCCCTGTAGAAAACCTGATGAGAATCCTTGCATTTTGGTTTGCAAAGTCTCCAATTTTCCAAGAAAGCCGAAGACTTTGTCGCGCAGAGCTGCCGATTTTCCGTCAGAAGCTGAAACTGGGGCAAACGATGTCGGAATGACCTGAATTTGGGGTGAAGTTTTCTGAGCAATAAATAAGACCAACCATAGGCTTTTGTTTGAGTTTTGAAGCTATTTGGGGTTTTATCACTAGTAGACTTGCTTTTGTCGCGATGAAGATGTCGCGGCTTGATGTGCGGTCTACTAATATCCGATTGACTTGAAATTTGACAAGGAACCTATTGGAGTCATTTTAAGATGATCCATAGGGTCTGTCTTGGAAACCATGGTCCCGAGGAGCTTCGCCTCCGAGATGCCTGATTTGGCTTTCGAGCGTCAAAGTTTGGTCAAATGTTGTCGAAATGACCTGAAATTTGACGTGTAGCCCTTTGTAAGCATTTTGAAGCTGTCCATGTGCTCTATCTGATGAGTGATGGCCTCGGAGGTTCTCACCACCGAGAGGCTTGATTTAGCTATTCGAGGGTTGATGTAGGGTCAAACGTTATCGGTTTGACTCGGAACTTGACGTGTAGCGTTTTGGATGTATTTTAAGACCATCCATCGGCTTTGATCGAAGATTTGGTATCTCCGATGCTTTCGCCGCCAGGAGCTCCTTTTAAGCTGTCGGAGAAGCGAAGTTAGGCCAAATGATTTTGAAATGGCCTGAAACTTCTTGTGTACTCCTTTTTTGGCTGTCTTGAAGGATCTTGCAGTTTTTGTTTGATTATGACAAGATTTGATTTTTGGAAGTAGCATTGCCTATTTATGGCAGGTTGCGACTTCATGTAGCTTTTTGGATCTTGAAGAGGCAAAGTGACATTTTTAGTGTCAACAGTCTCCTGTCAGAGTTTCCTGTAATGTGATAATTCGGGATTATAGCTATTCCGAAGCATCGTCTGATGAGATCACTTACACTCCAACGACTCCTAGCAATGTATCTTCTGGAGCCACCTCATCTCACGTGACTTTCACTGAGACGACACCCTCTTAGGTTTCTTCTCCTGAGACTGTGTCTTCAAACTTCACACCCTTCCTAGCTAAAGAATCTCCAGCTATTGATGCTTGGGACGATGAATTGGTCAACGAAGAAGAAAGGTTGCTGGATGCTGTTCCGGACTTGTTCCCGGAAAATGCTCCATGCAACACAATCACTGAGGATGGCAACTCTACTGCAGATACATCCTCAGCAAATGAAAAACGACAGCCTCTTGACCCTGAAGACAATCTTCCAAACGAAGACCCTTCTCAAGAAGTTCTCGAGGTTGGTAGAGGCACCCACTCTGGCTGGGACTACCACAAAAATTACAACCAATCTTCCTTTACATATGTAAATCCTTCGGGAAAAGATGTTGTAAGCGCCCCTAGTGGCAACAATGATGAACATGTAGGCCCTAAGGAGGCTTTCAAGTATGACTTGATTGAACACTTCAAGCACATATCTGCACGTCTGCACATCCTAGATTTATTGCGAATGTCTCCGCCACTCGTGATAATCTCATTTCAGAATTACAAAAGCTGAATGAGGATGTCGACAAACATGCCCCGCAAGTCCTCCAAATTGAAATGGACTACTGGGTCAAAAACTCAGAAGCTTCCTTAAAGGGAGAAAAGAAGAAAACTGAGGGATCATGCATTTAATGCCTCTCGTTTCAAAAAGTAGTCAGTGCAACCATCGTCTTCACTAAGGACGACCTCCTACTTGGCGAAACAAGGCACAACCGACCCTTGTACTTCACAAGGTACATCAAGGAAATGCCTATGCACAGAGTTCAGATCGACCCAAGTTCTGCACTCAACCTCATCTCCACATCGGCTCTCGAAGAGTTGGGCATCCCACCCGGCAAGCTAAGCCACACATCTATATCTATCTTTGATACGATGGGAGTACTCAAAGGCCTATCGGCAAAATCAGGTTCAAGTTGCAAATCGGTGATCTTATCTCTGAGGTCACTGTGTATGCAATAAAAACCCCTTCATGCTACAACATCCTTCTCGGACGCCCATGGATCCACGAGAATGGTGTTGTCCCTTCAACTCTACATCAATGAATCAAGTTTGTTGGCGACGATGGCATGATACATCGAGTCTTTGCAAATAGAAAACCCTTTAAAGGTAAAGAAGGCCACTTTGCAGCCAGCAAGGAGAGTCTCAATCCACGAGCTCAGAACTCGCACCACCACCTTATTCGCAAAAAGAAGAGATGGCCCAACTGAAGTTTCGCCCCGCTCCGTCGGTTGGCTGCTCATGCCATGCCCCATTGGAATAGTAACAAAAGAACTCTTTCCAGTTGGAGCTACTGGGGAAGGAATCTCAGCACGAGATACCTTCTCCACCATGTCAAAATTGGTTGCAGGAGTCTCTACCTCCAGATCAACCTCTGGCATCCCTTGCTTTGGTTTTGAAGGAAGCGACGGACTCTCCTCTATCACTTCAATACCTGCCAAAGAAACACAAAAAGGTATGAATATGATCCTGTTTGAAAATCATTATCAGGGTTATTACTATACCTTCTTCGACGACTGGTGGAACACTCTCTTCCTCCATGAACTCATCAGAAGCATCATCAACATTTGCGTCCATCGATGCCTCAAAGTCATCGGAATCCTGTGACAAGTCAGCTGACAAGGAAAATGTTAGCAAACCAAGTCACAGACAAAAAAGAAAGCAAAAGAAGTTATACCGATTGGAGATTCTGGAACTACTCCAGAATCCCTAGGTTCTTCTTCTGGTACTACAACAGGATCCGTCACCTTCTCATCGGTAGGAACCTCAGGCGTCACCAAGTCTTCATCCTCTGCTAAAAAGAAAAAAGAGCAACAGGGAGAGAAAGCAAATTAGAACATGGAAAAATCCCATTAAAAGAAATTGAATGAGAAAAAAAGAATAATCATACCTTCACCGACAGTCTCTTCTTCTCGGTTTCTCTTTTCTGGAGGCTCGTCAGCATTCCCTGGCACCTCCTCATTGATAGTAAGAGGGACTTCTATGTCAGGAGATTCCTCATGTTGCCCCTTGCTGCGATGATGACTCCTCTTCCTCTTACTCCTGCGGGCTCGCTTCTTAGAAGAACCTGCCCCACTGTTAGAGTCAGGTTTCCCACTTGACTCCTCACTGGATGGTCTACTCTTGCCAGGAGACTCCACGGAAGCTTGCCTCTGTGCCACTTGCATCCAAGCGTCAAGCTTAGCTTCCTCCTATTCTAGCTGCTATAAAGCCTCATCAGGTATTTCTCGAACAGCTTCAGAACCAATGATGCCCTGGTCACCGAGAAAGCCTATCTTGTGCTTCTCTCCAGAAAGGAAGGCCCCAACTTCCTCTCGCCGGACGCCATCCGACTTTCCAAGGCCGTTTCCAGATGACAGCTTCACATCAAGCTCCCTCTTGGAAAGCCCCCGATATGCCGAAAAACTCTCCGCGAACCACTTCACGAAGCCGGCAGTCCGGGAAGTCGACAGCACGGGATAAGAGATCATGGCAGTAGTGTCTTCAGCACTATAGAAAGCCCATGCGTTTCTCCCATCCTTCAAACCTCCAAAGCGCTTCACCATGCCTGAGGGCGCTCCATCAATGCCTTGAGAAAAGCCCAACTGCAGAGCAAAGCGAGAAGGTACATACGGCTGGATGTCGACGAAAAGATGTATGCGGTACACCATCGTGCCGACACATATGCTGAAAAGCCACTCCTTCTCTGCATTTGTCAAGGAGTAATGCCTTCCCGACCCCGCCCTTGTAGAGTCTCGGGAGGCACCAAAATCAAAAGCCTTCTTCAACAACTCCGGAGAAAGCTCCACTGAAGACTGCCCCATCTCGACGTCCCTGAACCGTCGGATCCTCATGCGGGCAAACAAAAGTGATTCAGACACGGCTTTGCCCTTTGCCAGCCGAATCATCAGAGGATCATCATCCTGTGCAGCACCTAGCCGGTGGAAGCCAGGACAGTGGTACACATACCACGAATAGAAAATGTGGGCTGAAAATACCCTGTTCATGGGAAGCCCAAGCCGAACCAAAAAAGCAGCAGCCTGCAGTTCGGTACACAAGTAAGAGTAAAGAGCTGGCACCAAAGCAAGCTGCTCTCCAAACGCCATCTGACAAGCCGAAAAATACAATGCGGCCTGATGTGCGTTCCATCTCCTCCAGCAAAAATAGCCTCCTACGCCAATAAGTGAGGTAAACAGCGAGATCTCTCCGCAGTGCAATGTCAGGACATATGGCGTTTGTACTTGCGAATAAATCTCTCAACTCTTCTTGCATGGCCAAAGTCTTCTTCCTGTCTTCCCAGGTCATACTATCGGAAAACTCCCTACTGTCAAAAAAGTTGAGGAACGAAGAGCCAGAACTCTTCCAACTACTGGATCTAACTTTCAAGCCCTTCTTCTCCTTTCAAAAAATCATAGAAGGCAACGAGCTGAAAGTACAGAAGCCTGAACTCCTCAGACTGCTCCTCAAGGACGCTGTCGATCGGCATAAACTCCTAATAGAGTCTGCCAAGGATGGGCAATCCAATAATGGCGCTCAGCTCCTTCAAAGAGAAACCAATCTCACCATTCGTCACAACGAAGGTATTGGTTTGTGGAAGGAATGACTCCAACATAGCCATGAAGGCCACGTCGGAAAAGATCACGGTCTCCCTAAAGGCGCGGACCGCATAAAAAATCCAAGCTTCCTTCAAAATGGTGCCTCCAATCAGCAAGACGCGATCAGTCCACGACTTCCACTCGGAGTCAGCACTGAAACTGCCACGAAGTCGAAAAGGCTTCACCCAACTGTTGCCGTCACCGCTGAAAATGCCAAGGCCCACTGGTCCCAAATCGACCGACGGATAAACAGAGCCTCGGTAGCCGCTGGCCGGCATCAAAATGTCCATGTCGCAGGCGACTTCTCCGCATATCCAGGAGAACCGCCAACAAAAACCCCGGTCTTGATTACATTTGTCCTTCTCACCTAGCTTGGAGGATCTTCCCTCTTAGAGCACGTGGGGGCAAGGCTCATGATCGAGACGGTGTGATCAAACGTCGACCGGATAGCAACAGTCTTCTTCTCACCATCAGCTGTGAAAGAGAACTGAAAACATCTCATCTGGTATGTCATGTCATCAGGGACTGCATCACCAAAGAAGAAGGTAGGTTTGGGCAAAACCCTCTGATCGTCTATCACCCATGGACGACTGCTTACCATGATCTTATAAAATTCCTCTCCCTTGAGAGTGATCAGTCGCTACCTCATCTCATCTTTGTTGAGGGAGTTGCACTCTTCCAGGTTTCTCTCAACATACTGGACCTTCTCCCAGGCCTACTGAACGGCCGGATTAGAAGATTTAGCAGATCGACGAGGTACCCTTGTAGCAGGCTCTTTACCTTTGTTCGTTCTGGAGGAACCACCTGCGAAGGTTGGAAAAGAAAAAGATCAATCATCAAAATGACAGAATTTCGCTAAAAAAGATCTGGCGAAATTTTGACATGGCCTTGGGGTAATTCTGAAGAAAAAGGAAATATCCCGAAAGAAATAGAAGCTTGAAGATGGGCTCAACATTGTTGCGAGCTCCGAAACTCCAAACTTTTGAAACCTCAAAGTCTCCGCAAAATCAGGAAGGGCTCAACATCGTTGCGAGCTCCAAATTCCCAAATTTGCAAAAACTTTCAGGTATGCTATCATATCATGCTACAAATTCAATTTACAAAAGAATGCATGCATGAACATCTTGGTTTGCCAAACAAAAAAGCATTATCATGATGAGCCAAAAAAAAAAGAAAGAAACTTTCTCAAAAACAAAAAAAAGGAAAAAAAAAGAACAAAAAAAAGAACAAAAAAACAGAAAACTTTATAAAAAAAAAAAGAAAGAAAACAAAAAAAGGGAGTTAGCTCACAGGCCGTGGCCCACAAGCCACGTGGCCGTACGGCCAAATTCGTACAGTCCACAAAAAGAAAAAAGAAACATGCAAAAAAAAAAAGAAGCACGAGAAAAAAAAAAGAAAAAAATATGTAAAAAAAGGGAAAACATGTGAAAAAGAAAAAAAAAGAAAAGAAAGAACTTTTTTATCATCCTATTTCCTACAATGGAGTTTTCTTGAAAAGGGGAACTTACTTAAAACCATTGATGGAGAAGAAGAAGACAGTCCTGAAGATCTTGAAGAAGAAGAACTCTTGGTCTTGAAGCCCTCTTGGGATTGTCGCAAAAGAAAGCAATAAGAGCAAGGGTTTCAACCCCCTCCTTGCTTTTATAAAAGAGAGCAAACCAAAGAAGGAAAGAAGAAAGAGGTAAGTGTTACTAATTAGTAACCTTACCAAAAGAAAGAAATTAGAAAGATTCTTTCCCAAAAGAAAGATATCTTGAGGGATTCTCTCCCAAAAAGAAATCAATGAGAGCTTTTCTCCCAAAAGATAGGAGATTTGAGATATTCTCTTTCAAAGAAAGATATCTTGAGATATTCTCTCCCAAAATAAAGGGAACATGAGAGATTCTCTCCAAGTAAAGATATTCTTAGATATTCTCTATCCAAAGGAGATATTTTTAGATATTCTTTACAAAAATGACACCATATGAGATCTAAGCCATTTCAAAAGCTTAAAGTCCCATGGGTTAGCCCATATGAGCCAGGTTTGACCACCTAGGCACAAAAAAAAAAAAAAAAAAAAAAAACCAAAATTTGGGCTTTTAGTCAAAGAAAAATCCCTCTTATCAAGAGCATACAAAAATGGTTCCATGCCTCTTTAGAGTTGATTGGACCATACAAAAAAAGATTCCAAGCCCCATGAGCTTCCAAAAATCAAACCATCCAGCCTCATATACCAAATTGAAAATCTTAAACTTGACATTCCACAAAAATCCAAACCAAATTCTGGTCCCCTAACTTGCCACATACAGCTTGTTAGGTCACAAGACCAAAATAAAAAACCAAATCCTGGTCCCCTAACTTGCCACATACAGCCTGTTAGGTCACAACATCAAAACCAAAATCGACCCCCCAACATTCCACATACAGCTTGTTGCGTCACACGGTCAAAACCAAACACGACCCCCTAACCTGCCACATACAGCTTGTTAGGTCACAAGGTTAAAACCCAAATCCACATCCCTGATGTCATCTTCAAAACATTGCCTCGAGATGGTACGTGATCCATTTCACTACAATAAAATTCCCCTGGAAGCTCAAAAGGCTACAAATACCAAAAAAAAGATTGCTCAAAGACTCTTGGTCAAGTCACAAGCTCTCCTTCAAAAATCTCTTAGAGGCACATCGACTGCAAAAGTCAAGCAACTCGTCGCTGCACCTTGAGGGGGCATTTGTTGACACCAAAAATGTCACTTTGACTCCAAGATCCAAAAAGCTACATGAAGTCACAACCTGCCATAAATAGGCAATGTTACTTCCAAAAAATCAAATCTTGTCAGAATCAAACAAAAACTGCAAGATCCTTCAAGACAGCCAAAAGAGGAGTACACAAGAAGTTTCGGGCCATTTCAAAATCATTTGGCCTGACTTTGCTTCTCCGACAGCTGAAAAGGAGCTCCCGGCGGCGAAAGCATCGAAGACACCAAATCTTCGATCAGAGCCGATGGATGGTCTCAAAATACATCCAAAAGGCTCTACGTCAAGTTCAGAGTCAAACCGACAATGTTTGACCCTACATCAACCCTCGAACAACTAAATCAAGCCTCTCAACGGCGAGAACCACCAAGGCCATCACTCATCAAATAGAGCACATGGACAGCATCAAAATGCTTACAAAGGGCTACACGTCAAATTTCAAGTCATTTCGACAACATTTGACCATACTTAGACGCTCGGAAGCCAAATCAGGCCTCTCAGCGGCGAAGCTCCCCGGGACCGTGGTTTCCAAGACAGAGCTTATGGATCATCTTAAAATGAATCCAATAGGTTTCCTGTCAAATTTCAAGTCAATCAGAGATCGGTTGACCACACATCAAGCCACGACATCTTCATGGCGACAAAAACAAGTCTACTGGCGATAGGACCCTAAATGGCTTCGAAACTCAAATAAAAGCCTATGGTTGGTCTTATTTATTGCTCAAGAGGCTTCAACCCAAATTTCAGGTCATTCCGACATCGTTTGTCCCAGTTTCAGCTTCTGACGGAAAAAACAGCAGCTCTCGCGACAAAGTCTTCGGCTTTCCCGGAAAATTGGAAACTTTGCACTAAAAAATGCAAGGATTCTCATCAAGTTTTCTACAGGGAAATCAGGCCAATAAATGATAAAAAAATGTCAAGAAAAAATACAGAAGAAAAAAGAATCGAAAACATAAAAAATAGACGCAAAATGGGACAAAAGGGGGGAAAACCCCCCTAGGGTGCGACCCTGGCCCAGGGTCGCCGGCGACCATGGAGCCCGGAATCGCCGGGTGGGCCCCGGAAGACCCATTTTTCATCGTTTTTTCGCGATTCGAAGCATCTGACTCCTGGGACTTTCCAAAATTCATACTTTTGAGGTGCCAAATCCTTTGACATCCATCAAAATCACGGGTCAATCATCAAGAGTAATCAAAGTCAACATTGATCGCCAACCGGTCAACCAAAAAAAGTGTGATTTCTACCCGACCGATCGAGAAATCGACAGGACAGATGGCACCGACCCGTTGTTGGCAAGCAACAACTGAAGTTACATGGTCATCCAATGTCGATCTACATAAAGATCCATTGATGATCATCGCCAGAAGAATCCCAAAAGACGTGGCATGGCCCGCGACTCTTCAACTGCTCGGCGACCATTTAATGTGATTAATTGACTTTATTGCAGTCATTAATTCATTTCTTTGGACGGCTAATATATATTTTACCTCAAAAAAAACCCAAAAAATATCCAAAAACCCAAAATATTCAAAAATACTAGAAAACAATATGTTTCTCCATTAATAGACACTTTAAAGAAAAAATATCGGTCCCTCCTAAGTCATTACATACTGTATCGTTGTCTTGTCTGATACTTACAAAGACTGCTATGAATTAACTAGGCTTACATGCATATACTAAAATAAGTCCAAATATCATAAATTTTACAGTATGCATTGCAACCATAATTTTGTACTAATCATTAGTGTTAAACACTTAAAGTCAAGAAACTAGTATTAGTGGTATAGATGTACAATACTCAACTATGCAATAACCAAGTAAATTGTGCCTGAATTTCAACTTTAAAGTAACATTTATTGCTACATCAAGATTAATTAATTAATTAAAACATCGGAGTATGAACATAAGGGTATTGTGGTTGCGAAGGGAAGAAACCATTATATGAGAATCCACAAAATCTTACGAATCACTTGAGTTTTGATGAAAAAATAAGTTTAGGAGGATCTAACATAGTCTTAAGAAGCTCCACAAATGGTTTGGGAAAGAAAAAAAAAAGAAAAAAAAGAGAGAGTTAAAAAAAATCATCGCCGACGGATATTTTGACCGTTATTTTCAAAATATCGGCCGTTATGGACCGTTATTTTCACTATTTTTTCACACCGTGACCGTTATGACTGTTATATTTAACCGTTATATTGTAAATATCGTAACGGTTTTAAACTATGATAATGTATAAAGAAATTAGGTGAAAGCTCACCCTCACTTGCTCTCTCCTGAAGAGAAAAGCCCGTGGCGAGAGATGAAACCACAACCAAAGACTTTTATCAAACCTCTGAAACCAAAGATTATTATCTAACCTACTTCTAAATAAGATTATAACATTTCAGTAGGGATGTAAATGGGTCGGTTCCGGTTCAAATCCATAGTGGAACCTGTAAGTGCACAAAAATTCACGGACCCGGGGGGTGGTGTTCTTGCGACTCACTGAGGAAGACGAAGGCTGAGGCTCCCCGTTTCCTCGTTGAAGGTGGAAGAACCGATGCCTGAGAACCTGGAAGAGGGAGAAGAAACAGGTCAGAGGACCCTGGCTGTGGGCAGCGCAGGGCTCTCCGATGCCTAAGTCAGTATGTGTACTGGACAGTAGGAGGAGATTTTGGGGGAGAAGGTGATACCAGCGGTTCTCTCGGACCGGAGAGGAAGAAGTCCCTTTGCTGTTCTGGTTTGGCCCTTTTTATAGAGGAGGAGAGGCGACAAGGAGGTGACCCTGTCAGGGAGCTATCCCATCGTGACATGTCGTGTCGCATCGGGCCATACCCTGGCGTCTGTGGACGCCGTTCTGTCAGAGGACGTGGGCGGCATGGGAGGCTCTGTCAGAGAGCGTGGGCGTGCCCTTGTCTTATCGCGCGTGCTCTAACATGCTTAAGTGTCCAAGGGTGGACAGCTGTCAGGCCCTGCCTTGGCTAGCCCTGACCGAGGTCGGGGTGTGACGCCGAGGTCTGGGAGCCGAGGGCGGAAGCCGAGGGCGGGAAGCCGAGGTGAGGCTTTTGCCGAAGTGAGAGCACTTGGCCGAGCAGGCGGAGCGCGGAGGTTTGAGATGAGCTATGCCGAGGTGGATTAGCCGGCGCGGCAGCACGGGATGGAGAATCAGGCCAGTTATCCGGTGAGCTAGGAAATATCCCCACACAATAGCCCCCCAGCTTCTGAGCTCAATAGACTGCTCTTTGAGGTCAGAAGGTAAGTATCATGGAGGATGATTGGCTGGCAATGGACCAGAGCTAGAGGTCGGCATCACTGCTAAGCTGTAACAGGGTGCTTCTGCCGAGCTGGAGAGTGGGTATCAAGAGGCGCTTATGGAGATCCCACTGGCTCGTCACCAGGGGCCTGTGCCGGGCATCTGGCGCGAGGGCCGAGATGCGCCTGCCGCACGCAATGGAGATCCCACTGACTCGTCACCAGGGGCCTGTGCCGGGCATCTGGCGCGAGGGCCGAGATGCGCCTGCCGCATGCAATGGAGATCCTACTGGCTCGTCGCCAGGGGCCTGTGCCGGGCATCTGGCGCGAGGGCCGAGATGCGCCTGCCGCACGCAATGGAGATCCCACTGGCTCGTCACCAGGGGCCTGTGCCGGGCGTCTGGCGCGAGGGCCGAGATGCGCCTGCCGCACGCAATGGAGATCCCACTGGCTCGTCACCAGGGGCCTGTGCCGGGCGTCTGGCGCGTGGGCCGAGATGCGCCTGCCGCACGCAATGGAGATCCCACTGGCTCGTCACCAGGGGCCTGTGCCGGGCGTCTGGCGCGTGGGCCGAGATGCGCCTGCCGCACGCAATGGAGATCCCACTGGCTCGTCACCAGGGGCCTGTGCCGGGCGTCTGGCGCGAGGGCCGAGATGCGCCTGCCGCACGCAATGGAGATCCCACTGGCTCGTCACCAGGGGCCTGTGCCGGGCATCTGGCGCGAGGGCCGAGATGCGCCTGCCGCACGCAACGGAGATCCCACTGGCTCGTCACCAGGGGCCTGTGCCGGGCGTCTGGCGCGTGGGCCGAGATGCGCCTGCCGCACGCAATGGAGATCCCACTGGCTCGTCACCAGGGGCCTGTGCCGGGCATCTGGCGCGAGGGCCGAGATGCGCCTGCCGCACGCAACGGAGATCCCACTGGCTCGTCACCAGGGGCCTGTGCCGGGCGTCTGGCGCGTGGGCCGAGATGCGCCTGCCGCACGCAATGGAGATCCCACTGGCTCGTCACCAGGGGCCTGTGCCGGGCATCTGGCGCGAGGGCCGAGATGCGCCTGCCGCACGCAACGGAGATCCCACTGGCTCGTCACCAGGGGCCTGTGCCGGGCGTCTGGCGCGTGGGCCGAGATGCGCCTGCCGCACGCAATGGAGATCCCACTGGCTCGTCACCAGGGGCCTGTGCCGGGCATCTGGCGCGAGGGCCGAGATGCGCCTGCCGCACGCAACGGAGATCCCACTGGCTCGTCACCAGGGGCCTGTGCCGGGCATTTGGCGCGAGGGCCGAGATGCGCCTGCCGCACGCAATGGAGATCCCACTGGCTCGTCACCAGGGGCCTGTGCCGGGCATCTGGCGCGAGGGCCGAGATGCGCCTGCCGCACGCAACGGAGATCCCACTGGCTCGTCACCAGGGGCCTGTGCCGGGCGTCTGGCGCGTGGGCCGAGATGCGCCTGCCGCACGCAACGGAGATCCCACTGGCTCGTCACCAGGGGCCTGTGCCGGGCGTCTGGCGCGTGGGCCGAGATGCGCCTGCCGCAACGCAATGGAGATCCCACTGGCTCGTCACCAGGGGCCTGTGCCGGGCGTCTGGCGCGTGGGCCGAGATGCGCCTGCCGCACGCAATGGAGATCCCACTGGCTCGTCACCAGGGGCCTGTGCCGGGCATCTGGCGCGAGGGCCGAGATGCGCCTGCCGCACGCAACGGAGATCCCACTGGCTCGTCACCAGGGGCCTGTGCCGGGCATTTGGCGCGAGGGCCGAGATGCGCCTGCCGCACGCAATGGAGATCCCACTGGCTCTTCACCAGGGGTACGAAGCTCTGGACGACTAGTGGCGGCAGAGGACCGTGCGATCAAGGCTGACAGCAGAGGACCGTGCCGTCATGACGGTAGAGGGTCGTACGATCGAAGCCGACAGTAGAGGGTCGTACCGACGTCGTCGCAGCTGACGGCGCCATCGAAGCTGACAGTAGAGGACCGTGCCGCCAGAAATGACGGTAGAGGGTCGTGCGATCAAAGCTGACGGGCGGTCGAAGCTGAAAGATGATAGGAGGCTTCAGCAGCCCCCCGAGCTGGAGGAGACTTCTGTCATGGAGGCGTCCGCCGAGATGGACGGTGCTGCGGAGCTGGAGGCATCCGCCGAGATGGAGGCATCCGCCGAGATGGACGCTGCCGCGGAGCTGGAGGCATCCGCCGAGATGGAGGCGTCCGCCGAGATGGACGCTGCCGCGGAGCTGGAGGCATCCGCCGAGATGGAGGCGTCCGCCGAGATGGAGGCGTCCGCCGAGATGGACGCTGCCTGTTGATTGTTGTTGAAATGCTTCTGGGCTCGGGCTTCGTCCGCTTCTTGCCTGACGAACTGGTTTACCCTGGTCATCAGTGCTGCCATAGTGACCACGGGATGCATGACCAGGTCCCTTCGAAGCTCGTTGCCTGGCAGGAGGGCTTGTTGGAAAGACAGGATCGCTATTGCATCTGTAGTATCCTCGATCTGGCTGTAGACAGTCCAGAACCTTTTGGCGAACTGCGCGACGTTCTCGGTCTGCTTCATTCTGAGGGCCATCAGGTCGGCGGCCGACCTGGGGACGACCCTATGAGCTTGGAACTTCGTCGTGAAGGAACTCCGGAGCTGATGCCAACTGTTGATTGATCCTTGGGGGAGTGCGCAGAACCACTTCAGGGGGAGGTCCCCGAGGCTGGAGGAGAAGACTCTGCAGTTCAGGTGGCCTGCATCGCCCCACACCGACATTCTCTGAGTGAAGTGCCGGAGGTGTGCTGCTGGATCCGAGGTTCCATCGTAAATGATGAACCTCGGGACTTTGAAATCTTCGGGGAGGGGGAAGCTCCTGATCTCTGGAGAGAGGGGAGATGTGCCGAGATCGTCAGAGTTCAGCCGAACTCGAGCGAAACCGGCAGCCTCCAAGTTTTGTCGTACTGCTTGCTCGATGCGTTGATCAAGCCACTTTCTGGTGTCGTGGTTGTTGCCCGGAGCTTGGTTGCTTCCGTTGTCCTTCAGGGTGCGTTTTTTGGAAGGTGGGGTCGAGGTCGAACCCTTAGAGGATGAACCCGACTGAGTACCCTGCTGTTGGACGCTCGCTGGATTAGATCTTGCTCTTGACCTTTCCCGGTGGGGGACCGTCGGCAGCTGTGTCGACAGTGTCAGCGGTTCCTTTCCCTTTCTGGTTCTCCGAGGCATGGTGTTTGGGAAGATGGCTTTTTGTAGCGTTTCCCACAGACGGCGCCAATTGTAAGTGCACAAAAATTCACGGACCCGGGGGGGTGGTGTTCTTGCGACTCACTGAGGAAGACGAAGGCTGAGGCTCCCCGTTTCCTCGTTGAAGGTGGAAGAACCGATGCCTGAGAACCTGGAAGAGGGAGAAGAAACAGGTCAGAGGACCCTGGCTGTGGGCAGCGCAGGGCTCTCCGATGCCTAAGTCAGTATGTGTACTGGACAGTAGGAGGAGATTTTGGGGGAGAAGGTGATACCAGCGGTTCTCTCGGACCGGAGAGGAAGAAGTCCCTTTGCTGTTCTGGTTTGGCCCTTTTTATAGAGGAGGAGAGGCGACAAGGAGGTGACCCTGTCAGGGAGCTATCCCATCGTGACATGTCGTGTCGCATCGGGCCATACCCTGGCGTCTGTGGACGCCGTTCTGTCAGAGGACGTGGGCGGCATGGGAGGCTCTGTCAGAGAGCGTGGGCGTGCCCTTGTCTTATCGCGCGTGCTCTAACGTGCTTAAGTGTCCAAGGGTGGACAGCTGTCAGGCCCTGCCTTGGCTAGCCCTGACCGAGGTCGGGGTGTGACGCCGAGGTCTGGGAGCCGAGGGCGGAAGCCGAGGGCGGGAAGCCGAGGTGAGGCTTTTGCCGAAGTGAGAGCACTTGGCCGAGCAGGCGGAGCGCGGAGGTTTGAGATGAGCTATGCCGAGGTGGATTAGCCGGCGCGGCAGTACGGGATGGAGAATCAGGCCAGTTATCCGGTGAGCTAGGAAATATCCCCACACAGAACCGGAACCAGTTTGTAAAAGTTGGTTTCGAAACCAGAACCGCCTCAGAACCTATTTCTTGGTTTCAGAACCAGTTTCGGTCAAAGGACGGGGATCCGGTTCCAATTGTGTGATGCAAATTTTATGAAAAAAAATTTGTTCCCATTTAAGTTTCCAAAAGATTTATCTCCTTTCCTCGGTCAAGCCCTTACCATCCGCCATTGATCTCCACCACCCATCGCATATTCTTCAGAGAAGAGGATATGGAGGTTAGAGAGAGAACGATACAAAGAGGAAGAGCTAGAGCAAACGGGAGAGAGAGCGCGGGGGGGGGGGGGGGGGGGGGGGGGAATAAGAAACAGAGCGAGAGTAAGAGGGATAGTGAGAGGCAAGACTCAAGAGAGAGAATGAGAGGGACTGCAGAAACCCACAGAGATATTGAGAGGCATGGCGAGGAGAGGATATGAGAAATGAAACGACTTTTTTGTGCCAAGTGAGAAACGAAATGACTTGAAAACCTTTCCATGGTGTGCACACGTGTCTGGTGAGATTTAAAGAGTACCATGCACGTGTAAGCATCATACCCACTTATAGTTTGCTACGTTTAGGAGGAAATATCAACGAAAAAGGATGAAAGCGGTAGGCAGTCCGGGTCTCGGGTTTGCGGGTCAGAACCATTAAGGTTCCGGTTCCGGACCCCTTTAGCATCCGGGTCCAACATCATGTTCCAGAACCAGAAGTGTTTATTAATCGGGAACAAATTGAGGTTCCAAACCCGGTTTAAAACGGGTCGGAACCACGGGGTAGTCGGAGAATTGGAGACCCATTTACAACCTAATTTTCAGTGATATTGCTTTTGGATGGTTATTGTCATGGGAAAACATTTGGGAATGTTTTGGTTTTAAGGTTTTTGTAAGATATTATTGGGAAAATGTTATAGGTAATGAATTAATATTTAAATAAAAGCTGCTATTAAGAATGATTCTTATAGTGATATTTTGAAAAATATTATTACGAAAATACATGTATAGGTACGTATTGAATATTCTTTTTTCGTTTGAATGTGGAATATTTTTAAAATATCTCTGACATTTGTTACAATGCTAAAGTTGATATATATGATTTTTGAAGACTAAAATTACAGCATGCTTCTATAACCTTCTATTCTCTCTTTATTTTGTAAATCTAAACCCTAGAGTCCCGTGCTCTTTTTTGTATGAGCACTCAGTTCAGCAGAGTTGCAAGTAGCAGCGGTTCAGGTAAAACAGCACACAGCAGTAGCAGTAGCAGCAGCAGCTAGACGTCCTAGCCGTCAAGGGAGAATCCTCCACGTGGGCCCCATCAGATGATCTTTGGACAGATCAGAGGCAAAGGATGATAGGAGTAACAATTTCCACAATTGATGGAAGAGGTACTCCTCAAAACGGATCAAGATCCGAAATTCTAGACGGCTGCGATTGAATCTCGTGGACAAATTGAAAAAACCTAGAAATTAGCAGATGCCCTACCTCTGATGAGCAAAAAAAAATCTGGAAAAATCACCAGAAGACTTGATAAATCTAGTTGACCATCCTGGGATGAATCTGCAGGGGGGCTGATGAAGCTCTCAGGTGGGCCACGGCTGATCAACGATGATCAGGGATGATCAAATGATGCATTGAAGGCTTCCAGGATTTGGAAGATGACAAAAAGGATCTACATATCCTTGTGTTAAAGAGATTGACCCACTAGGACGTATAGATCACCATGCTCTGATACCATGTCATTATGAGAAGATGTAATACAGACAATTAGAGATAGAAAGTGAGAAAGAACTGATGGACCGTGCTCCTGCCTGGTCCTACCGAGGTCGGCGGACGTGGGAGTCCGTTGGGTCCGACCCTTTCATAACCGGGGGGCAAGGGCATGCATCAACATTTCTTTTGTGTGGGTGTGCCAGATTTTCTATTTTACTTGGAATTGCAAGTGGTGATCCGGAGATCAACCTTTGCAAGTAAAAAGGAAATCAATTTCTTTCAAGTTTTCCATTGCACATATATTTAAGAAAAGAGACATTTTTTTTTATTTGCCGTGAAAGGCGATTTTTTTGACATTTATAGTCGATTTTGGTGGTTATAGCCGATTTTTGGCGTTTATAGCTGATTTTGGCGTTTATAGCCGATTTACAATTCTTATCAATAATGAAAGACAAGAGTTGTGATTTTTGTCTCTTTTAAAAAAAATACAAACTACAATGAAAAGCAAGAAAAGGAGGATCTAACTTCTCAGGAGATTGTGGGGGACCCGTTCAGATTGACGGTCGCAAGTCATATGTGGACTTTGTCATCATCCATGCAGATGAGAACAGAGGATGCTATTCATTCGCTTGGCTTGGCTATAACCTCAGGTTTTTAGAGGACAAAGACCAAGAGGAGGTCATACGTCCAATAAAAAGCTAAATAGACGGGCTGAAAAGCCATGTCTAAGCCATTGGAGGCAGAAGGAGAAGGCAAGGACCTTAGTGGGTTACCCCCCAAGGGACTTCTGTCACCTTGTAGCGGTGGTCGGCGTAGAACTTCCGCAGAGTTTTCTCTCTTTTCCTTCTCTGAATTTCTGTGCTTTGTCCGTGTCTCTCTTTTTATGTCTCCTTTCTTTCTTCTTGGAGAGCTCTCCTATTTATAGGCTTTTAGGTAGCCATTTAGGAGGGTTTATGAGCCTTAATTGTCATAAAGCTACATAAAGGGAGGAGTTACAAGATTGAATTCTTTATTTTGTAACTCCTTTTTCTTGGCTTCTGATTGGCCGGAGGAGATTGAGGGCATTTAATCGCCTTTAATTGCCATGATGGGAGGAGTTTCATGGGTTAAATGCCATGAATCTCTTGACTTGTAACTCCCGGATGCTTGCTTCTGATTGGTCCGTCCAAAGAAATGGATTAATGACTGTAATAAAGCTAGTCAATTAATCGCATTAAGTGGTCGCCGAGCAGTTAAGAGTCGCGGGCCGTGCCGCGTCTTTTGGGATTCTTCTGGCGATGATCATCGATGGATCTTCATGTAGATCGACATCGGATGACCATGTAACTTCAGGTGTTGGTTGCCAACAGCGGGTCGGTGCCATCTGTCCTGTCGACTTCTCGATCGGTCGGGTAGAACGCACACTTTTTTTGGTTGACCAGTTGGCGATCAATGTTGTTTTCGATACTCTTGATGATTAACCCATATTTTTGACGGATGTCAGAGGATTTGGTGTCTCAAAAGTATGAATTTTGGAAAATACCAGAGGCCGGATGCATCGAATCGCGAAAAAACGGTGAAAAACGGGGTTTTCGGGGCCCACCGGGCGATCCCGTGCCCTAGGGTCGCCGGCAACCCTGGCCCAGGGTCGCAGGGGCCGGCGACCCTGGGGTTTTTTTTCCCCCTTTTGTCCCCTTTTCTGTCCGTTTTTTGCTGTTTTTTTATTCTTTTTTCTTCTGTATTTTTCCTTGACATTTTGATCATTTATTGGCCTGATTTCCCTGTAGAAAACCTGATGAGAATCCTTGCATTTTATTTTGCAAAGTTTCCAATTTTCCGAGATAGCCGAAGACTTTGTTGCGCAAAGCTGCCGATTTTCCGTCAGAAGCCGAAACTGGGTCAAACGATGTCGGAATGACTTGAAATTTGGGGTGAAGCCTGCTGAGCAATCAATAAGACTAACCATAGGTTTTGTTTGAGTTTTGAAGTCGTTTGGGGTCCTATCACTAGTAGACTTGCTTTTGTCGCGATGAAGATGTCGCGGCTTGATGTGCGGTCAACCGATGTCCGATTGACTTGAAATTTGACAAGGAACCTATTGGAGTCATTTTGAGATGATCCATAAGCTCTGTCTTGGAAACCATGGTCCCGGGGAGCTTCGCCGCCGAGAGGCCTGATTTGGCTTCCGAGCGTCAAAGTATGGTCAAATGTTGTCGAAATAACCTGAAATTTGACGTGTAGCCCTTTGTAAGCATTTTGAAGCCGTCCATGTGCTCTATCTGATGAGTGATGGCCTCGGTGGTTCTCACCGCCGAGAGGCTTGATTTAGCTGTTCGAGGGTTGATGTAGGGTCAAACGTTGTCGGTTTGACTCGGAACATGACGTGGAGCCTTTTGGATGTATTTTGAGGCCATCCATCGGCTCTGATCGAAAAATTAGTGTCTCTGATGCTTTTGCCACCGGGAGCTCCTTTTCAGCTGCTGGAGAAGCGGAGTTAGGCCAAATGATTTTGAAATGGCCCGAAACTTCTTGTGTACTCCTCTTTTGGCTGTCTTGAAGGATTTTGCAGTTTTTGTTTGATTCTGACAAGATTTGATTTTTTTTGTAAGTAGCATTGCCTATTTTTGGTAGGTTGCGACTTCATGTAGCTCTTTGGATCTTGAAGAGGCAAAGTGACATTTTTGGTGTCAACAAATGCCCCCTCGAGGTACAGCGACGAGTTGCTTAACTTTTGTAGTCGATGTGGCTCAAAGAGATTTTCGAAGGAGAGCCTATGACTGGACCAAGAGTCTTTGAGCAGTCTTTCTTTTTGGTATTTGTAGCCCTTTGAGCTTCCAGGGGAATTTTATGGTAGTGAAAGGGATCACGTACCATCTCGAGGAAAAGTTTTGAAGATGACATCAGGGATGTGGATTTGGGTTTTGACCTTGTGACCTAACAGGCTGTATGTGGCAGGTTAAGGGGTCGGGTTTGGGTTTGACCGTGTGACCCAACAAGCTGTATGTGGAATGTTGGGGGATCAATTTTGGTTTTGATCTTGTGACCTAACAAGCTGTATGTGGCAAGTTAGGGGATCAGGTTTTAGTTTTCGATTTTGGTCCTGTGACCTAACAAGCTGTATGTGGCAAGTTAGGGGACCAGGATTTGGTTTGGATTTTTGTGGAATGTCAATTTCAAGATTTTGGCTCAATTTGGTATATGAGGCTGGATGGTTTGATTTTTGGAAGCTCATGGGGCTTGGAATTCTCTTTTGTATGGTTGAATCAACTCAAAAGAGGCATGGACCATTTTTGTATGCTCTTGGTAAGAGGGATTTCTCTTTGACTAAAAGCCTAAATTTTTTTTTTTTTTTTTGTGCCTAGGTGGTCAAACCTGGCTCATATGAGCTAACCCATGGACCTTAAGCTTTTGAAATGGCTTAGATCTCATACGGTGTCATTTTTGTAAAGAATATCCAAAAATATCTCCTTTGGATAGAGAATATCTAAGAATATCTTTACTTGGAGAGAATCTCTCATGATCCCTTTATTTTGGGATAGGATATCTCAAGATATCTTCTTTTGGGAAAGAATCCTTCATTGATTTCTTTTGGGGAGAAAAATCCCTCATTGATTTCTTTTGGGGAGAAAATCCCTCAAGATATCTTTCTTTTGGGAAAGAATCTTCTAATCTCTTTCTTTTGGTAAGGTTACTAATTAGTAACACTTACCTTTTCTTGTTTCCTTCTTTGGTTTGCTCTCTTCTATAAAAGCAAGGAGGAGGTTGGATCTCTTGCTCTTATTGCTTTCTTTTGCAATAATCCCAAGAGGGCTTCAAGACCAAGGGTTCTTCTTCTTCAAGATCTTCAAGACTTTTCTTCTTCTTCTCCATCAATGGCTTTAAGTAAGTTCCCTTTTTCAAGAAAACTCCATTGTAGGAAAAAAAGTTCTTTCTTTTCTTTTCTTTTTTTTTTCTTTTCCACGTGTTTGCTTCTTTTTTTTCACACGTTTTTTTTTTTGCTTTCTTTTTTTTTTGCATGTGTTTTTTTTTGTGGGCCAGTCCCTCTTCTTTTTTTTTTTTTTTCTTTCCCCCTTTTTTTTTTGAGAAAGTTTCGTTCTTTCTTTTTTTTTTTTTTGCTCATCATGATAATGCATTTTTTTCGTAAACCAAGATGTTCATGCATGTATATTTTTTTTAAAAATTGAATTGTAGCATGATGTGATAGCATACCTGAAAGTTTTCGCAAATTTGGGAATTTTGGACCTCGCAGCGATGTTGAGCCCTTCCTGATTTTTGCGGGGACTTTGAGGTTTCGAAAGTTTGGAGTTTCGGAGCTCGCAGCAATGCTGAGCCCATCTTCAAGCTTTTTATTTCTTTCGGGATAGTTCCTTTTCTTCGGAATTGCCCCGTCATCATGTCAAAATTTCGCCAGACTTTTTTAGCGAGATTCTGTCATTTTGATGTTTGATGTTTTTCTTTTCCATCCTTTTCGGGTGGTTCCTCCAGAACAAACAAGGGTAAAGAGCCTGCTACAAGCGCACCTCGTCGATCTGCTAGATCTTCTAATCCGGCCGTTCAGCAGGCCTTTGAGAAGGTCCAGTATGTTGAGAGAAATCTTAAAGAATGCGACTCCCTCAACAGAGATGAGATGAGGCAGCGACTGATCACTCTCAAGGGAGAGGAATTCTATAAGGTCATGGTAAGCAGTCGTCCATGGGTGATGGAAGATAAGAGTGTTTTACCCAAGCCTACCTTCTTCTTTGGTGATGCCGTCCCTGATGACATGATATACCAGAGGAGATGTTTTCAGTTCTCTTTCAAAGCAGATGGTGAGAAGAAGACTGTTGTTACCCGGTCGACGTTTGATCGCACCGTCTCGATCATGGGCCTTGCCCCCACGTGCTCTAAGTGGGAAGATCCTCCAAGCTGGGTGAGAAGGACAAATGTAATCAAGACCGGGGGTTTTGTTGGCGGTTCTCCTGGATATACGGAGAGGTCGCCTGTTGACATGGACCTGTTGATGCCATCCAGCGGCTACCAGGGCTCTGATTATCCGTCGGTCGATTTGAGACCGGTGGGCCTTGGTATTTTCAGCGGTGACGGCAGCAATTGGATAAAGCCTTTTCGACTTCGTGGCCATTTCAATGCTGACTCCGAGTGGAAGTCGTGGACTGATCGCGTCCTGCTGATTGGTGGCGCCGTTTTGAAGGAAGCCGGGATTTTTTATGCGGTCCGTGCCTTTAGGGAGACCGTGATCTTTTCCGACGAGGCCTTCATGGCTATGCTGGAGTCATTCCTCCCACAAACCAATACCTTCGTTGTGACGAATGGTGAGATTGGTTTCTCTTTGAAGGAGCTGAGCGCCATTACTGGATTGCCCATCCTTGGCAAACTCTATGAGGAGTTTATGCCAATTGACAGCGTCCTTGAGGGGCAGTCTGAGGAGTCCAGGCTTCTGTACTTTCTGCTCATCGTCTTCTATGATTTTTTGAAGGAGAAGGAGGGTCTGAAAGTCAGATCAGCAGTTGGAAGAGTTCTAGCTCTTCGTTCCCCAACTTTTTTGATAGCAGGAAGTCTTCTGATAGTGCGACCCAGGAAGCCAGGCTCAAGATCCAAGTTCGAAGAAGATCTTGGCCATGCAAGAAGAGTTGAGAGATTTCTGTGCGAGTACAAACGCCATATGTCCTGACATTGCACTGCGGAGAGATCTCGCTGTTTACCTCACTTATTGGCTTGATGAGGCTATTTTTGCTGGAGGAGATGGAACGCACATCAGGCCGCATTGTATTTTTCCGGCTTGTCAGATGGCGTTTGGAGAGCAGCTTGCTTTGGTGCCAGCTCTTTACTCCTACCTGTGTACCGAACTGCAGGCTGCTGCTTTTTTGGTTCGGATTGGGCTTCCCATGAATAGGGTATTTTCAGCCCACATCTTTTATTCGTGGTACGTGTACCACTGTCCTGGCTTCCACCGGCTGGGTGCCGCACAGGATGATGATCCTTTGATGATTCGGCCGGCTAAGGGCAAAGCCGTGTCTGAATCACTTTTGTTTGCCCGCATGAGGATCCGACGGTTCAGGGACGTCGAAATGGGGGCAGTCTTCAGTGAAGCTTTCTCCGGAGTTGCGGAAGAAGGCTTTTGATTTTGGTGCCTCCCGAGACTCTACCAGGGCGGGGTCGGGAAGGCATTATTCCTTGACGAATGCAGAGAAGGAGTGGCTTTTCAGTATACGTGTCGGCACGATGGTGTACCGCAGACATCTTTTCGTCGACATCCAGCCGTATGTACCCTCTCGCTTTGCTTTGCAGCTGGGTTTTTCCCAAGGCGTTGTTGGAGTGCCTTTAAGCATGGTGAAGCGCTTTGGAGGTTTACAGGATGGGAGAAATGCATGGGCTTTCTATAGTGCTGAAGACACTACAGCCATGATCTCTTATCCTATGTTGTTGACTTCCCGGACTGCCGGCTTTGCGAAGTGGTTCGCAGAGAGCTTTTCGGCATATCGGGGGCTTTCCAAGAAGGAGCTTGATGTGAAGCTGGCATCTGGAAAGGGTCTTGGAAAGTCGGATGGCATCCGGCGAGAGGAAGTTTGGGCCTTCCTTTCTAGAGAGAAGCACAAGATAGGCTTTATCGGTGACCAGGGCGTCATTGGTTTTGAAGCTGTTCGAGAAATACCTGATGAGGCTTTAGAGCAGCTAGAACAGGAGGAAGCTGAACTTGGTGCTTGGATGCAAGCGGGACAGAGGCAAGCTTCCGTGGAGTCTACTGATAAGGATAGAGCATCCAGTGAGGAGTCAAGTGGGAAACCTGACTCTGACAGCGGGGCAGGTTCCTCTAAGAAGCGAGCCCGTAGGAGTAAGAGGAGGAGTCATCATCGCAGCAAGGGGCAACATGAGAACTCTCCTGACTTGGAAGTTCCTCTTACTATCAATGAGGATGTGCCAGTGGATGCTGACGAGCCTTCAGAGAATAGAAGCCGAGAAGAAGAGACCGTCGGTGAAGGTATGATTCTTCCATTTTCTCTTTCCATTTCTTTTCATGGGATTTTTCCATGTTCTGATTTGCTTCTTGTTTCTGCTTTTCTTTTTTTTTTAGCAGAGGAAGATTTGGCGATGCCTGAGGTTCCAACCGATGAGGTGGTGACGGATCCTGTCGGGGCACCTGAAGAAGAACCGAGGGACTCTGGAGTGAATCCAGAATCTCCAATTGGTATGACTTCTTTTGCTTTTTTTTTTGTGTCTGTGACTTGGTTTGCTAATATTTTTCTTGCCAGCTGACTTGCCACAGGATTCCGATGACTTTGAACCATCGATGGACACAGATGTTGATGATGCTTCTGATGAGTTCATGGAGGAAGAGAGTCTTCTGCCAGTCGTCGAAGAAGGTATTTTGTAGTAATAACCCTGATAATGATTTTCAAACAGGATTATATTCATACCTCTTTGTGTTTCTTTGGCAGGTTTTGAAGTGACAGAGGAGGGTCCGTCGATTCCTTTATAACCAGAGCAAGGGATGCCAGAGGTTGATCCAAAGGTAGAGACTCCTGGGACCAGTTCTGACACTGTTGAGGAGATACCTTGTGCTGAGATTCCTTCCCGAGCAGGAGCAGCTTCAACTGGAAAGAGTTCTTTTGTTACTCTTCCAACGGGTGATGACATGAGCAGTCGACCAACGGAGTTGGGTGAATCTTCAGCTGGGCCATCTCTTCTTTTTGCGAAGAAGGTGTGGTGCGGGTTCTGAGCTCTTGGATTGAGACTCTGCTTTCTGGGCACTTAGATGTCGTATTTAGGATGATCCAGCATGTGCGTGAGATTCTCGATGATGCCGAAGAGGCTGGTCTGGATGTCACAAGTGCCAGGGAGATCGTTGATAGGACCATCGAGCTGGGTGACAGGTGGTTTGAGACCATGGGTTTGGCTGATGGCCAGTTCTTCAAGGAGATGTTCCTGGACCCTGCGGATAAGGCTCAGTCTAACCTAGATGAGGCTACACAAAGCAGGAAGCAGATAGTCCGAGAGAAGAACTTAGAAGAGCTAAACATCATTGGGCTGACACATGACCTTAACATCCTTGATAGGGAAGTCGATGAGGCCAGGAAACGTCTTGAGCATCTGCAGGCACAAGTCGCTGCCAAGTGCACTGCAATAACAGAGGCTCGTGACAGGGAGAGTGCTCTGATTCGCGGGGTTGCAGATGCCGATCGAGTTCTTAAAAGGAAGCCTGAAGAGAACAAACAATGGCAAACTACTCGGGGGAAGCTTCCCGGTGCGAAAGAAGGGTTACAGCCCACCCCAACATCTCATGGCAAGTTCCTGAAGAAGCATGCCTTGGAATCCCTGATGGCTGAGGCCAAAAGTTTGCTTAAGGAGCTGAACTCTTGGCTGGAGACCATTTTTGATTGAGCTCCTGTTTTTTTTTTTTTTAACAGAAACCATCCTTCTTTTTTTTTAGTACCACTTGTATTTTTTTTGTACTTTTCTCTTTTTTTTTTGTAGTGCTTGTGAACACTTTCTTTTTTTTTGGTACCACATGTATTTTTTGGTACTCTCTTTTTTTTGTAGTGCTTGTGAACACTTTCTCTCTGTTTTTTTTGGTACCACATGTATTTTTTGGTACTTTTTTTTTGTTTTCCCTACGCTCACTTAAATCTTTTTATGATCAAAGTAATTGCTAAATGGGATGCTTTGCTTTTTTTTTGTTATCCCTATGCTCACTTGAATCTTTTTGTGATAAAAGTAATCGCTAAATGGGATGCTTTTTTTTTTGTTTTGGTTTTCCTTACGCTTACTTAAATCTTTTTGTGATAAAAGTAATTCCTAAATGGGATTTGATCAAAAGTTTTTCATTTTGTGAAAATCTTTTGTCAAATAATTGTTTTGGCATGGAAGCCAGATTTTTTGTTTGTGGCATGGAAGCCGATTTTTGGCATGAGAGCCAGCTTTTTTGTGGCATTGATAGCCGAGTTTTGGTGGCATTGATAGCTGAGTTTGTGGCATTGATAGCCGGGTTTTTTGAAAGCCAATTTTTTTATTTGTGGCATTGATAGCTGGTTTTGTTTTGTGGCATTCATAGCCAGTTTATGGCATTTATAGCCTGTTTTGGTGGCATCTATAGCCGTTTCTGTGGCATTTATAGCCGGTTTGGTTTTTAAAAATGCTAGTATCGACTAAAAGTCACCTCCCTGCTGAATGTTCTTACAAGTATCGATGGAATGTCGCATCCTTGCTCATTCAGTTGCGAGTATTGATGGAATGTCGCATCCTCACGGATTTGGGTGCAAGTATCGATGGAATGTCGCATCCTTGCTTTTCAAAAATTTTGGTTTTGCGGGTACTGACTTGATGTCGTTTCCCTATGATTTTTAAAATTTGTGGTTTTCTCGAACCTTTGGGTTATGGATATCAACTGAAATGTTGCGTCTCCATGGTTTTTTAGGTTTTTCGAACCTTTGGGTTATGGATATCAACTGAAATGTTGCGTCTCCATGGTTTTTTAGGTTTTTTCGAACCTTTGAAATTTGGATTGTGGATATCAACTGAAATGTTGCGTCTCCACGGTTTTTGAATTTGCAAGTATCGACGAAATGTCGTTTCCCCGCAATTTTGGAAGTGTCGAATGTGGTTCGTATGCTTCCGATTTGTGCGAGTATCGACAAAGCGTCGCTTCCCCGCGGTTTTTTTTTTAAAAACCTTTTTTTTTTGTTTAAAGACACGAGGGTCATAAGTTTTGACCTAAAACCATTTTGGCGGTAAAAGGCAGGGTGGACTAGGGTGGAAATCCCTGAATCCGGATTTTGTTTCAAACGATGAATTTTGGGTTCAAGGGTTGAAAATTTTGGTCAAGTTAGGGAAAGTTTCCTAAACTTGGGTTTTTTTTTTAACAATGAAACGATAAAAGTAAGCATTGTTTAAATTTCTAGAAATTTCAACATTTGATATGAAAATTCTAAAAAAAGGTGGGTTTAGCGAGTGTATACCTGGAAACCGGTTTTGGCCATACAGGCATTGCTCTTACCCAGTTGGGTAAGTCTTCAAGGGTAGTACCGCTTTAAGAACTTGCCATTGATGGGCAGCATACACCTGTTGCCTTCCATGTTTAGGAGTGCGTATGCGCCATTGGAGAAAACCTTGTCGATGACGTAGGGTCCCTCCCATTTTGGCTCAAATTTGCCTTTGGACTTGTGAGCGAAGACCATTGGTCTTTTTACCGTAAGGACCAAGTCACCCTTTTTGTAGGCGCGTTGCCTGACCTTTTTGTCGAAAGATCCTGCCATGCGTGCTTGGTAAAGTTCAATGCTTTGTTGAGCTTCGAGCTGTCTCTCATCGAGATTGTCCAGCTCATGGAGTCGCAATTTGACATTGCTTTCTTGAGTCATGTCATTTTGCAAGGATACCCTCAAGGAAGGAATTTGTACTTCCAAGGGCACGACAGCTTCGCATCCATAGACCAAGGATAATGGTGTGCTATGGGTTGGTCCTTGAACGGTGGTTCGATAGGCCCACAAAGCTTCAGACAGTTTGTCGCTCCAGTCTCTTTTGTGACTAGAGACCATTTTTTTGAGGATTTTGCAGAGTGTCTTGTTGAAAGCTTCTGCTAATCCATTTGCTGCCGGATTGTATGGAGTCGAAGGACAGCTTTGGATTTTGTATTTGTCGCAGAACCTGTAGAATCAATGATCCCGGAATTGTGGTCCGTTATCATGGATGAATCTTTTGGGTATGCCGAAACGACAAATGATGTTGGTGCTCAGGAACTGAAGGACTGATGAGGTCTTCATTTCGTTGAACGTAAATGCTTCTGTCCACTTGGAGAAATAATCCATAACGGCGAAGGTGAAGCGATGACCTTTGCTCGAAGGGGGAGAAATAAGACCTATGATGGCCATACCCCAGGCTTCGAAAGGCCATGAAATCGCTGTAGGATGCAGCCATTCTGGAGGCATGTGAATGTAATCTCCATGATTTTGGCATTGTTGGCAACACTTAGCAAATTGCATTGCATCAGCTACCATGGTAAGCCAGTAATAACCTAACCTTTTTATCTGATCATAGAGCTTGGGACCAGACTGATGAGCTCCGCAAAGACCAGCATGAACTTCTTTGAGTGTTTCTTCAGCCTTTTGTTATGACAAGCAGCGTAGAAGTACTCCGTTGAAGGATTTCCTGTAAAGGAATTTTGAAGGAGTATCCAAATGAAAGCTTGGGGTTCGCCTTTGGATGCTTACCCGTTCTTTTGGATCTTCAGGTAGGATTCCGAACATAATGTAATCAATGAACGGATCCCTCCAGTCGCCGATTGAAGTTTGAAGGATTGAAATCCGACTTCCAACCACTTGGTGGCATTCAGCAACTGCTTGGTGTGTGTTAAGAGGAGGAAGGATTCTTTTTTCGCACACTGTGATTTGCATGTTTTCCCCTTCCTGGATTGCCATAGATGCGGCAAGTCCAGCTAGGGCATCTGCACGTATGTTTTCACCTCTACGAATGTGGGTGATGTGACAGATGTCAAACTTTTGCAGAAATGATTGTGCCTTGTTGTAGTAAGGCAGCAGATCTAGCGTCCTGACTTCAAATTTCTGATTCATCTGGTTGACGATCAGTTGAGAGTCTCCAAAGACTTCCAGCATGGTGATACCGGATTCGATGGCGAGTTCCAATCCTAGGATCAGAGCTTGATATTCAGCTGCATTGTTTGTGCATGGTTCCAGTAGCGAGAAAGCGTGTGGAATCATGTATTTGTCGGGGCTAACAAAGAGGATGCCAACTCCCGAGATCAGCTGTCTTTTTTCATTTATCCTGGTTGCACCGTCAAAGTACATGTCCCAGGAAGCATTTTGTGAGAAAGTATCCACATTGTAGATTGGTTCGTCTGGGATATCATCTCTGAGTGGAGAATCTTTAAGCAATGGATGCTCTGCGAGGAAGTCTGCTAGAACTTGCCCTTTGATTGCCTTTGTGGTACATACCTAATATCAAATTGTGACAGAAGGATGGACCATTTTGCCAGTCGAGCATTGAGAGAAGCTGCCTTTGTGACAAGGACCTTCAAGAGGTTGACCCTCGAGACCAGGTATACTGTGTTGGAAAGCAAGTAGTGACGCAGCTTTTGTACGGCGAACATCACTGCAAGACATTCTTTTTCGACTGGAGAGTAGCGATGCTCTGCACCTACTAGCATGCGGCTGAGGTAATATAGAGCAGCTTCTTTTCTTTGATTATTTTCTTGCGCAAGCAGAGCTCCCAAAGAGTGATCAAGGGCTCTTATGTACAAGATGAATGGTTTTCCAGTGGTAGGAGCAGCTAACACTGGAGGTTTTGTCAGGTATGACTTGATGTCTTGGAAAGTAGCTTCACAGTCAGCATCCCGACAAAGTTTACACCTTTTTTCATCAACCGGGAGAATGGACGGCATTTCCCCGAAAGATTGTAGATGAACCGTCTCATGTAGTCCAATCTCCCTTGAAGCCCTTTGAGTTCTCTCAAAGTTCTTGGAGAGGGCATTTCTAGAATGGCTTTGACTAAAATGGGGTCAAGCTCTATTCCAGCTTTCCGAACTAAGAATCCAAGGAACTTACCCGACGAGACGTCGAAGAAGCATTTCAAAGGATTCATTCGCAGTTTGTGTTTGCGAAGCCGGAGGAAGACTTCTCGAAGGTCTCTTCTTTTCTTTTGCTTTTGACGGCGAGGTCATCAACGTAACATTCAACAGTCTTGTGCTGCATATCTTGGAATATTTTCATCATAGCCCTCTGATATGTGGCACCAGCATTTTTCAGACCAAATGGCATTACGGTGTACCAATACACGCCAAATGGGGTCCGAAAAGATGTATGTTTTTCATCTTCAGGATGCATCTTTATCTGATTGTAGCCAGAGAAACCATCCATGAATGTCATTCGCTCGAATCCACAGGTATTATCAATCATTACCTCTGGTATGGGGAGTGGAAACTCATCTTTTGGGCATACGCCATTCAGGTCTCTATAGTCAATACAGACCATGATCTGCCCATTTTTCTTTGTCACGGGGACAATGTTGGCAACCATTCAGGATGTTGTTCCTCACGGATGAAGCCGACGCTTTTGAGTTTTTGAACTTCTTGTTCAATTTTATCCATCACATCTGGTCGGAATCTTCTTTGGCCTTGCTTGATAGGCTTGATGTCTTCTTGAAGATTGAGTTTGTGAACCGCTATTTTGGGGTCTAAGACAGGCATTTCAGCGTAAGACCATGCAAAGCAATCAACGAACTCGCGAAGAAAGGTGATATACTCAGGTAACTCATCATCCTTTATATTCTTGCTCATGAATATAGGACGTGGGTTATCTGGTGTTCCCAAGTCTATCTTTTGAACAGGATCTTCTGTTGGAAGGTTCGAAGGTGGTTCCTCCACAATGTTTTTGGAGGCTTCCAGCTCAACGAAACCTTCTGGGGTTTCAAGGGCATTTCCAGACCAAGGCTTTGTTCCTTTCCACGGGTCTTCTTGATCGGTAATTTTCCCAAGGCTTGCTATGAGATGATCCCAATCGCCTGTTGAAACGGGGTCGAAGTAGACAACTCCTCTTCATTTTCGGAGAAATCGTGCCAATTGGATGAGCTTCCTGGATCTTTGTCAGGTGACTCATCGAAGAGATATCCAGGGAGATCGATGTCTTCATGGACTTGAGATGTTGAGGCTTGGTCAGTATATTGACTTTTAAGCCTTTGTGTCAACTGTCTCAAGGGAGTGTCGGGATCATACCCTAACACGTGTGAAGACTTTTCTACATAGCCGTAGAGTCTCCAATCTTCCAGCTGGCTTTTGGTCAAGACGGGCCCCAATGGCGTGAGAATACCGCGTCCTTCTCCTAAACCGACTGGGTTTTGAGCGTCATAGCCCATTTTCTTCATAACAGCTTGTGCCACAGAACTATATAAGGATAGTTTAGGCATACCTTCATTTTGGAAAGGTTTAAGCATGGAGTTTGATGAAGAAACATTCGATCTATGGAAGAAGATCGGCTTTTCCTTTGCTGAAGTTGCTGGAACAACGAAGGAAGCTGACGTAGGATCTTCTATGTCGAAAGTTGTCTCCATTGGAGTGAGAGCAGGCTGAACTTGCTGAGTGTCAGCTTGGCTTGACGATGTGTCATCTTCTGGCTCTGAATCCGAATCCGTGTCTTACATGATAGACATGAAAGAGACAACAAATTTGCCCCCAGACTTTCGCTTTGCCTTCTTCACTTTAGTTGTGATGACCAAACGCTTTGAAGGTTTGAGGGAGATGATGAAGGGAGTTTGAATGCTCTCTTCGGGTTTACCGGATGGTTTGTTTTCTTCCGCCGATTGTTGAGGAGCCTTGCCTTTATCTTTTTGGGGATTTTCGGCAAAGGGTGTTGTGTGCTTCTCCTCTTCTTCTTTTTCACCTTCATACATTTGTGAGTCTGCGAAGTGGACTTCTTTACCTTTGAAGGGTTTTTTGTCTGCAAAGACTCGATGTATCATGCCGTCGTCGCCAATAAACTTGATGCATTGATGTAGAGTTGAAGGGACAACACCATTCTCGTGGATCCAAGGGCGTCCGAGAAGGATGTTGTAGCATCAAGGGGTTTTTATTGCATACACTGTAACCTCAGAAATAAGATCACCGATCTGCAACCTGAACCTGATTTTGCCGTTAGACCTTTGAGTACTCCCATCGCATCCAAAGATAGATACAGATGTGTGGCTCAGCTTGCTGGGTGGGATGCCCAACTCTTTGAGAGCCGATGTGGAGATGAGGTTGAGTGTAGAACCTGGGTCGATCTGAACTCTGTGCATAGGCATTTCCTTGATGTACCCTATGAAGTACAGGGGTCGGTTATGCCTTGTTTCGCTGAGTAGGAGGTCGTCCTTTGTGAAGGTGATGGTTGCACTGGCTGCTTTTTTAACCCAGAGGCATTCAATGCATGATCCCTCAGTTTTCTTCTTTTCTCCCTTTGAGGAGGCTTCTGAGTTTTTGACCCGGTAATCCATTTCAATTTGGAGGACTTGCGGGGCATGTTTGTCGATATCCTCATTCAGCTTTTGTAATTCTAAGATGAGATTATCACGAGTGTGTGGAGACATTCGCAACAAATCTAGGATGTGCAGACGTGCAGGTATGTGCTTGAAGTGTTCAATCAAGTCATACTTGAAAGCCTCCTTAGGGCCTGCATGTTCATCATTGTTGCCACTTGGAGCGCTTACAACATCTTTTCCCGAAGGATTTACATATGTAAAGGAAGATTGGTTGTAATTTTGTGGTAGTCCCGGCCAGAGCGGGTGCCTCTACCGACTTCGATAGCTTCTTGAGAAGGGTCTTCGTTTGGAAGATTGTCTTCAGGATCAAGAGGCTGTCGTTTTTCATTTGCTGAGGATGTATCAGCAGCGGAGTTGCCATCCTCAGTGATTGTGTTGCACGGAGCATTTTCTGGGAACAAGTCCTGAACAGCATCCAGCAACCTTTATTCTTCGTTGACCAATTCATCGTCCAAGCATCAATAGCTGGGAATTCTTTAGTCAGGAAGGGTGTGAACTTTGAAGTCACAGTCTCAGGAGAAGAAACCTGAGAGGGTGTTATCTCAGTGAAAGTCACGTGAGACGAGGTGGCTCCAGAAGATACATTGCTAGGCATCGCCGGAGTGTAAGTGCTCTCATCAGACGATGCTTCGGAAGAGCTATAATCCCGAATTATTACATTACAGGAAGCTCTGATGGGAGACGTTGCCTGATAGGAGTCAGACTCATCATCGGATGTAAGAGGATCGTCTATCCAGCAATTTTCTCCATTTTCAGGAGTTAAGGGAGGATGTACCTGATGGTCTTCAGGGACTTCAGGCTCTGGATTGCAAGGAGGCTCGTTGACGCGGTCTTGCTCTTGTTCTAGAGCTAGACGCTGCAAGATCCTTGCCTATTCTTCAAGATCAGGCATGGGAGCCAAATCTTCTTCTTCATCAACTCTTTGTGGCTCAACATGGTTGATTCCACTGGAGTAATGAGAGGTGCTGGGTCAGCAGCATTTTCTTGTATAGCCTCTTGGTCTTCTTCATCATCAGACTAGGATCCTTGTGGCTGTAGGGGGTTATACCAGATTACTGGCATAAGATGAGTTTCAGGAACCCATTCTTCATCGGAGAGATATTCTCCTGTTTCAAAGGACTCCTCCCACTCGTCTGTGTAGTTGGATTCGAATCCATCATCGGTGTCGCTGGACTCGTATCCATCAATGGAGAATCCAACTACCGAATTGCAAGAGTATGATGCCTCCTGCGTGGCTTCTTTGAATTGAGGTGGCATGAAATCACTGAGAGTGAATTTTCTTACCCCCTTTGAAGTCTCTGGAAGGGATGTTTTTGTTGCCTCCAGTGAAGCGGTAGAGGAAGCCTCTGCCTTTTCTTTGACTTTTTGTTTTGGCTGGGTCTTTTCTTGCCGTTTGAGCTTGAGGAGATGTTTCCTAGCCTGCCTTCGCTGTTGAGCTATAGGCTTTGTTTTCACGACCTCCCAATTTTCATCTTCCAGGAGATCGGGATGTACCCATATGGGTTGTCCGTCTGGTGTCGGGTAAGGAACCAGTTCCTCGGACGCTTGGATTGAGTTTATCACCTTGAAGGAAGTAGTGATCTTCTTCTTCGGTGATTTCGATGTTTGTCCATATGTCACCATGTTGACGGAGGCAGACCCATAGTTTTTGTCAAAGGTGATGACTTCGTTTTTCCACATCTCATTTATTTTCTCCCTCACAACGAAGCATTGATTGAGAGGATGCGAGATCATCTGGTGGTACGGACAGTACCGAGGATCGTTGGTGTAGGTGCAGAAAATAATGACCCACAATAAGGTGGTGCCTTAAAGGACTTATCCGAGAAGATGGTGATGACTGTATGTGACTGGACGCCGTCCGGAAGCCTGAAAGGGAATAGCAAACGGTCAGAGGACCCTGGCCTGGGCGGCGCAAGGCTCTCCGATGCCAAAGTCAGTGTAGGAACTGGAACAATGGAAGGAGGGAGAGAAGAGAGGCAGAGTAAGGGCTCTGTGAATGGAATATATGCGTACCTTGCATGGTGCATGGAGTTCTATTTGTAGAGGTTTGGATCGTATCTTTCAGAGGATATCTTGGTGTGGGTCCCATGATTTGACTGGGAAGTCATGATCAGCCCACAAAGTAATAAATGCAGTCTAATCCGGCCCACTTTGCATTTAATGCTAGTCGGATCAGCCCACATTGCATTAAATGCACGTCTTATTGGGCCAGATTGTGTTGGGCGCCTTTGGCGGTTGGCGTACCATCGGATCTGCCCTCGGGCCTTGCCCTGATGTGGCCTCAGCCGCTGGATGTCACCATGTCAGCGATCTGGTGAAGATAGTGGACGGCTGGATGTCACATCTGTCTTATTGGCTCGCGCCCCTATTCCTCCACGTGTCTGACATCGTGGGGAATGAGGGGTGTGAGTGAAGGTTCTTTCTTACCTCGGCTTTCGTCTAGACTCCTTCAGCCGAGGTGGTGCTCTCTACCGAGGTGGGCACATGAAATAGCCGAGCTCGGCTATAGCGGTTCAGACATGCTTGACTTCGGCCGAAGACCCTGCCCTGACAGCCGAGGTGAAACTGATGCCACGTGGGTGGCACGCGGAGGGCACGTGAGAGTGCTTAGTCTCATCTGATGGCTGTGATTAGCGTAATCCTGTGTTTCCGGAAATCTCCCCACACAATTGCCCCCTAGCTTCTGGCCTCGCGTAGAACGTCAGTGTCGTGAGGTCGGAAGCTATGTGACGGGTCTGTATGGAGGAGGGAGCCCCTTTCGGCCCTGATTCACGGTCGCTTCGGATGATCAAGGTAATAACTGGCGTCCCTTATTCAATGCTGAAGACAGGTCGACGGCTCCACGCGTCATCTCCTAGATCGTTGTCTGTCTCCTCGGGGTCGTACGCGCCGCCTCGTCAGGGGCGCAATCAATTCTTGAAATGATTCGCGCAGTCCCCTCGAGATCGTACGCGCCGCCTCGTCAGGGGCGCAATCAATTTTTGAAATGATTCGCGCAGAACCCCAGGAGGCGCCCCCTGGCGCGCCCAATTAGGGCTTCTGGAAAGGGAGCCTCTCTTCTATATATAGGGCAATCGAGGTTCGTTTTACCCTTCGTTTGCTATTCTGAATCAGAGGCGAGCATCAGAAGTGGGAAAGCTACTGTGAGGGAGCCTCATCTGAGAAGTGGTGCGCTGCTGAGGTTGAGTCTCTCCGCTGTCCAGCATCTTCGTTCTGCTTCCGTGCTTCCGTAAGTTCCTCCTGCTCTGCCTCTTCTTCTGCGGGTTTCTCTGTTTTTAGACTGGGATAGGAATGGGGATTTATAGCCACTGGTTAGAGAGCGAGGCAGCGATCGAGGGTTTCAGGTCGGCCTTTAGGATCCTTGCCGATGTCCAAATCAGGGGCGGTGAACCCCGTGGCTACAACCCTCGCGACTTTTCGGGAGGTTGGATGCCTTTTCCGCTAGTGGCCGTGATAGAAGGCGGGGTCCGATTTCCACTTCACCCACTTCTCAGGAGATGCCTTAGTCAATGGTGTCTCTGCCCCTGCCAACTGCTGCCGAATGCCTTCAAGATCGTGATGGGCACGACCAAGTTGAATGAGGTCCTGGGCACCGACTTCGGCGTCTTCGACCTTGAGGACGTCTATGACATATGCAAGTCCGGAGATTCTTATTATCTCCGGGCTAAGCCAGGCCGGGACGGCTTCGTCCGATACTTGGAGGACTCGAGCAAGTATGCCGGGGACGATCTTCTGTACGTCTCGGGGAACTGGGAGTTTGGGGTGGCCGACACCGATAGAGGCTACCAGGTCCCTCGCCACTTCGGTACCATTCCAAGTAAACACCCTCCGTTCCTTTTTTCTTTACATTAAAATTTCTTTTTGTTCCGCCGCGCTTATACTTCTGATTTGTTGCAGCTTTGAAGGAGAGAAAACGGGCCGCCAGATACATTTGGAAGAGGAACGAGGCTTGGCTCCGCCTGGTGAAGCGGTACAGCGGTCATGACGGCAGGGCGGCCTGGTCGCTGCTGGGGTATCGGCCAAAGTACCGTGGGTATTTGAGGGGCACCGTAGAGCCGATCCAAGGTGAAGGTGCCACACTCGAGGTCGGGCAGGAGCAAGCCGGTCCGGAGGTCGCAGAGCCCCCGCAGGCGTCTGACGTTAGGGCCACGTCTGGAGCCTTAGCTTCCACGTCGGGATCGAGACTTCAGGTCTCAGGACGGGAATTGAGTCAAGCCGCCCGATCTCCCTCGCCAGGCTCCGAGATGAGGCACACCAGGCGCTTGTCCTTCGAGGACCTCGAGGCCTTGGCGCTTGGAGTGGAGGACGCTCGAGCCCCCCAGGATCCGGTGAATTTCCCGGAGCATCCATCTCCGAGGGCTCGGATGGCTTCCCCTGCAGGGGTGGCGGAGGTTCCCGCACCACCTAGCCCTGTTGATCCAGGGGTACGCCTGCCCCCAGCCGAGGTCGAGCAGGAGGAATCTCGGCCGCTGAAGAGGCTGAGGACCGATGCGGGCCCTAGCTCGGCTGCTGCCTCATTGCCCCAGGGGCCGCCGTTATGGGAGCCGAGCTTCATGCTTGGGCCGGGGAGGCCGATGACGATGGAGGATTGCGTTCTTCACAGGATCGATCCCCAGGTCCTCGAGGCCCTAGGGCGAGCCTGCGCCCTTCCCCGGGACATGGAGCGGCTGGACAAGTACAGCGATCAGAAGCTGATCCTGACGATGTTGCAGTCTAACCTCGCGGTAAATCTTCATTTCCCTTTGTCAAACCAGCGGTTTAGCGTTAAACGCTCTTTGGATCTAACACGTACACCCCGTTTCTTTGACAGGCGGCACAGAAGTCCATGGCCGTTGCTGACAGGATCCGCAGGTACAGCACGGACGTTGCCGAGCTGACCGTGGAGAAGAACGGCCTACAGGAATCCCTGGACGCTGTTAGCCAGAAGTTAGCCAGGGTGGAAGAGGAATACGCGGCGAAGCTTGAACAGGTGAGGGAAGAGGCCGAGGCAGAGAGGACTAGAGTGGCCGAGCTCGAGGTCTCCATTTCGAAGATGGGAGACGATTACGCGGCCCTGCTTCAAGCCGAGTCCAAGAGGGCGGATGAGGCCGAGGCGAAGCTCGAATCCGAGTCCAAGAGGGCGGATGAAGCCGAGGCGAAGCTCGAGTCCGAGTGCGATGCTGCGTTCGAGGATGCCAAAGTGCAGGTCACTGCCCACTACAAGGAAAGGGTTCTTGTTGTGAGGGATAAGGCCTGGGCAAAAGGGTGGCTTGCCGGCCTGAAGGAGGCCGGGGTCTCGGAGGGCCATCCCTCCTTTCGGGAGCCTCCTCCGTACACGCTTCCGGTGCCGACCTCTGCCCGTCCATCCGGCGAAGCCTCTGATGCCGCAGCCCGTGCGACTGACCGGTCGTGACTTCGGGAGATTCGCTTTCTCGCTTTATGCTCTGTAGTGCTTCTGCTTCTCAGCCTTGTAAACATCTTCCAAACTGTGTACAGTGCTTTTGAGTTCTCTCTTTCTTTGCACTGTTCTGGAATGCTTGCATTTGTGTTTGAGTGCTGGCGTTGCTTTCTTCTGGAAAGCTGCCTTTGGCCGAAATGGCTGGCCTTGCGCCGAGGTATATCCATAACGCGGCCAGATTGACCGGCGCCGAGGTGGCCACATCGTTCCTCTGGCCTCGGCTAGGCGAGAGTGAGTTCGGCAATGGCCGTCTGAGGGGTGTATGAACCCGGACTTCAGGAAACTGACCTTGGCCGAACTGCCTTGAGCCGACGTGTGAGGGGTTTATGAACCCGGACTTCAGGAAACGGCTGAGTGTAGGAACTCTAGACCATTCCCAAGGCGTAGAGCCTGAAGTGTGTCCAAGACACGGGGCTTTTGGAAAGGCTGAGTGTAGGAACTCCAGGCCATTTCCAGGGCGTATGTACCCGGGGTGGATGGGTAAAGACCCTGAGTTTAGGAATTGGCCGAGTGTCCGAACTCGAGGCCTTTTCCAGGGCTATTAACCCTTGGAGATGGGTGAAGACCCTGAGTTTAGGAATTGGCCGAGTGTCCGAACTCGAGGCCTTTTCCAAGGCTGTTAACCCCTGGATATGGGTGAAGACCCTGAGTTTAGGAATTGGCCGAGTGTCCGAACTCGAGGCCTTTTCCCGGGCTATTAACCCTTGGAGATGGGTGAAGACCCTGAGTTTAGGAATTGGCCGAGTGTCCGAACTCGAGGCCTTTTCCAGGGCTATTAACCCTTGGAGATGGGTGAAGACCCTGAGTTTAAGAATTGGCCGAGTGCCCGAACTCGAGGCCTTTTCTAGGGCTATTAACCCTTGGAGATGGGTGAAGACCCTGAGTTTAGGAATTGGCCGAGTGTCCGAACTCGAGGCCTTTTCCAAGGCTGTTAACCCTTGGAGATGGGTGAAGACCCTGAGTCTAGGAATTGGCCGAGTGTCCGAACTCGAGGCCTTTTCCAGGGCTATTAACCCTTGGAGATGGGTGAAGACCCTGAGTTTAGGAATTGGCCGAGTGCCCGAACTCGAGGCCTTTTCCAGGGCTATTAACCCTTGGAGATGGGTGAAGACCCTGAGTTTAGGAATTGGCCGAGTGTCCGAACTCGAGGCCTTTTCCAAGGCTGTTAACCCTTGGAGATGGGTGAAGACCCTAAGTTTAGGAATTGGCCGAGTGTCCGAACTCGAGGCCTTTTCCCGGGCTATTAACCCTTGGAGATGGGTGAAGACCCTGAGTTTAGGAATTGGCCGAGTGTCCGAACTCGAGGCCTTTTCCAGGGCTATTAACCCTTGGAGATGGGTGAAGACCCTGAGTTTAGGAATTGGCCGAGTGCCCGAACTCGAGGCCTTTTCCAGGGCTATTAACCCTTGGAGATGGGTGAGGACCCTGAGTTTAGGAATTGGCCGAGTGTCCGAACTCGAGGCCTTTTCCAGGGCTATTAACCCTTGTAGCCGAAGTCGATCAAAGAGATGACAGATTGATGACGGGGCGAAAGCTATTTCCATTGATTCATAGATTCATTACATCTTTTAGAAATTGAATTTCTTGGGATACAGGTGGATACAGAGGATGCCAGATGGATCACGTAATGATCTTCTCCGAATCCTCACTGTCTGGAACCTGGGCTGCGCTCTGGTGAACTCGGCCCTCGCTGCCACCAGCATCTCCTGCCTCAACGAACTCTGGAATGTGGCCCTCTTCGGCCAGCTTCTCCAGATACCTCTGCAAAGAGTTGCAGTCCACGGTCTTGTGCCCGTTACCCTTGTGGTAAGAGCAGTAGAGCTTGCTCTGGCTGCCGGAGGTGGGCTCATTCCTCAAGGGTGGAGGCCACTTAAAGAATGGCTTGGTCTTTATCTTGGTCAGGATACGGTAGATCGGCTCCTTGAAGACGACGTTGACGCCCTGACTGGCGCTGGTGGGAGGTCCGGGCTGCAAGGTGCCCCCAGACCTGGACGACGCAGGCTTCGCCGAACTGGAGACCCAAGCCTGCTTGGGCTCCTGCTCCTGGGAGGGCCTCCCGCCTTTCTGCCGAGGCTGGCTATTCTTCTGCTCGAGCTCTGGATACCCGTCTTGATCCTTAGCTCGGATCTCGTCTTCCTCCCGGGCGATGAAGCGCTTCACCCGGGACATCAATTCTGACATGGATTCTGGGGTGTCCCCGGCCAAGTCCTTTCGCAAGTCGATGCCGGGGATCAGGGCATGCTGGAAGGCGTAGATGGCTATCCCCTCCCTCGCGCCCTCGATCTGGCTGTAGACCGCCCAGAATCGGTGGGTGAACTTGGCGAGAGTTTCGCCCTGCTTCATTCTTAGGGAGATGAGGTCCCCTTCCTTCTTGGGGACGACGGCGTAGGCTTGGAACTTCTTCAGGAAGGAGAGCTGGAGCTCCTTCCAACTGGAAACCGACTGCTCCGGGAGAGAGCAGAACCACTTCAGGGGGAGGTCACCCAAACTGGAGGAGAAGATTTTGCAGTTTAGGTGACCCTCGTTTCCCCAGATGGACATCTTCTGGGAGAAGTGTCGGAGGTGTGCGGATGGGTCGGACAGTCCGTCATAGGGGACGAACCGCGGGACGGAGAACTTCCTGGGCAAGGGGGTGCGCTCGATCTCTTTTGTGAAGGGCGAGCCCCCCAGATCAATGTGACCACAGATCTGCTTCTGGTCCCGCATGTCCAAGTTGTGCTGGAGAGCCAATCTGACACGTTTGTCAAATCGCTCTTGCTCGTCGTCCTTCTCTGGAGTCTGAGCTCGGGGCTTTCGCTTGGGATGGCTCGGGCTAAGATGGCTATGAGTTCGGCCATCGCGACTATGGTGACTTCGGCTGTTGCTCGAGCCTTCGTCACGGATCTGGCTCCGTTTCTGGTCCAGATGATGTCTGAGGTCCTCACGAGGAGGCTGGGCTGCCCTGCTGGGAGCGTCCTTCTTTTTCCCTTGAGGCTCAGAGACCTGCCTCAAGGAGGCAGTTTGTACTGCCCTCAACTGCTGCTGGAGCTCGCGAATCAGCCGCTCTTGCTTCTGGAGTTGCTTCTGAAGGAGAGCAGCTTCAGGAACCTCTCCAGCGACAGGGGGTTGAACGTGGCGCGTTTCTCCTACGGCCACGGCTTTGTCCTTCCGGGGACGCTCATGCTGACGCTCATTGCGTCTGGGTGGCGCGACTTCTTCTGACGAGGTCGAGGCCTCGAGTCCCTCTTGGAGTGGGAACTCGATAAAGAGCTGAGAGCCTAAGCGGCCCCCGCCTGCAGTCGTGCCATGCACCGTACGGGAGCGTCCTTGAGGAGGGACGCCCGTTGGCGGTGGTGGCAGCTCGAGCGCTGCTCTTGAGGATTCTACGCCCTTCTTAGCTTTCGGAGGCATGGCTTCTGAGAGGTTGAGGTTAAGAAGGTTGGGAAGGTTTTGAGAGGTTGGGATATTACTTTCCCACAGACGGCGCCAATTGTAGGTGCAGAAAATAATGACCCACAATAAGGTGGTGCCTTAAAGGACTTATCCGAGAAGATGGTGATGACTGTATGTGACTGGATGCCGTCCGGAAGCCTGAAAGGGAATAGCAAACGGTCAGAGGACCCTGGCCTGGGCGGCGCAAGGCTCTCCGATGCCAAAGTCAGTGTAGGAACTGGAACAATGGAAGGAGGGAGAGAAGAGAGGCAGAGTAAGGGCTCTGTGAATGGAATATATGCGTACCTTGCATGGTGCATGGAGTTCTATTTGTAGAGGTTTGGATCGTATCTTTCAGAGGATATCTTGGTGTGGGTCCCATGATTTGACTGGGAAGTCATGATCAGCCCACAAAGTAATAAATGCAGTCTAATCCGGCCCACTTTGCATTTAATGCTAGTCGGATCAGCCCACATTGCATTAAATGCACGTCTTATTGGGCCAGATTGTGTTGGGCGCCTTTGGCGGTTGGGGGTACCATCGGATCTGCCCTCGGGCCTTGCCCTGATGTGGCCTCAGCCGCTGGATGTCGCCATGTCAGCGATCTGGTGAAGATAGTGGACGGCTGTATGTCACATCTATCTTATTGGCTCGCGCCCCTATTCCTCCACGTGTCTGACATCGTGGGGAATGAGGGGTGTGAGTGAAGGTTCTTTCTTACCTCGGCTTTCGTCTAGACTCCTTCAGCCGAGGTGGTGCTCTCTACCGAGGTGGGCACATGAAACAGCCGAGCTCGGCTATAGCGGTTCAGACATGCTTGACTTCGGCCGAAGACCCTGGCCTGACAGCCGAGGTGAAACTGATGCCACGTGGGTGGCACGCGGAGGGCACGTGAGAGTGCTTAGTCTCATCTGATGGCTGTGATTAGCGTAATCCTGTGTTTCCGGAAATCTCCCCACACAGTTGGTTTTACCAACATCACCCTATCTTTTTGGTTCAGGCAAGGTGAGCTTGCCATTTGCCACAAGAGCCCCGAAGATTTCATCAACATCTTCATCAAACGGGTATTTCTTCTCTACTCATTCTTTGAAGGCATCAGAGAGTTCAGGTCTCTTACCCGCAGCTTTGTTTTTAACTTTCTTTGGTGGCTGAGGAGCTGAATTGGTCTGCACATTGAGGACCTCTTTCTTCTTTGGTTTAGAGGTTACAACGGCGGTTGGCTCTTTTCTTGATGATTTTTGACTATTGAGGTCTTTAATCACCGTTTCAGCTTCCATGGAAGCTTCTAGGAGTTCACCAAGGTTTTTTGATTTGTTGTCGATGATATGGAGTGGATTCTAGCTCTCATGTTGTTTCGGCAGATGTCGACTAGCGATGCTTGTGGCAATACATCAGAGCATTTGTATGCCATTGGTTTCCACTTGTGAATGAAGTCATATGTTGACTCATTCTCCCCCTGTTTTAGGCTGCGCAGCTGAGCCATAGTAGCGGGATGATCCTCACCTTTGAAGTGAGTCAGGAAGTGTGTCTCTAGCATGGCCCAGTTTTGGATGGAGTCCTCCGGCAGAGTGGAGTACCAATCGAAGGCCGTACCTTTTAGGGTACTTGCAAAGAGGCGGATCTTGAGTGCATCTTGATCCGCGATAGCTCCCGTCAAGATCTTGAAGTGGATGACGTGCGTCTGGCTAATCCTTTCCCCGTATATGTTTGGAGAGTAGGATGCTTGAATTTGGTGGGGAACGGGACCGAGTCCATCCATAGGGATATGGTGGCTTGATCCCATGCTCCTTGAGTATATCCTATTCTTTTGCTTTGGCGAGGATACTGTCTACGTCCTTTTTGGTAAGGGCGCGTGACTCATTTTCTTCTCCATTTACCTCATCGTCTTGATGATTCGGAGGAGGTTCATTGTTCGCCTGATTTTGAAAGGCGAGGAGAAGGTTTTCCATCAGAGTTTCAATCCTCTGCTGGCCTTGTTCCAACTGCTGGATGTGGGTGATCGCATCATCTTGAGGTGGATTACGGGGTGGTGGCTCAGAATTTGTAGCCAAGACGTTCATCCTTCGTGATTCGAATGAAGAAACTGTCCTGGTGACTGAGCTGGGGCTCATTCTTTTTGAAGAAGAGCTTGAGGAAGGATCACTCTGCTGTCCTTTGCTTGAAGGAGCAGGGGATTCTTCTGAATGTCTTCTTGTCCTGGAGACGCTGCGGGTCATCGGACGTCGGACATGGATTTTTATTGCTGACTTTTGGCGCCTTCTGGTTTTTCCAACCATATGGACGGCAGCAACTTGGTTAGGTCTATCTTTTTCGACCCATTTGGGAGAGACTTGAAGTGTAGGAGGTTGGCTCCTTTGCTTCTCTAGTCTCTTTTGTCTATATGATGCGCGGCGGCGTATATGACAAGCAACTTGAGCTTCGGTCAGCTCTGGCTGGGCTTTGACGATGAAGGATGTGCTCCCTCGGGCGCAGCAGCCGAGCCTATCTTCTTTGTAGCTGGGCAAGGACAGGATGCGAACCCTGTCCTTCGCCTATTGCAGCGAAGCTTTGAATTTTTGGAGTTCGGCCCTTGTAGAGATGAAGGGTCGAACTGCAGGTTTATGGGCCTAGCAGGTGCTTGTAGAGGCCTTGTGATGCATGATCTGATTTTGGGCTTGTACGAACAAGCCGGCTCATGCTGGTTTGACTTGGGAGTCAGGTTGGAGATAGGTCTCTCCTCTTTCATGTAAGCAAGAGGGTAGAACTGGTTCTCCTTGAGTGGGGCCAGGAATGCTGGCTTAGTAGATTTTTGGGACCTTCTTTGTTTTGGTGAAGGTCTTGGGGACCAAGTCTTGGGATAGACCTGGTCGTTTGCTGGTCGAGGCTTCGTGGGGCTGTCACGGGCTTCGGGCCTTCTGGTGCTCGCCTTTGGTGTCACGGTAGTGACACATTGAGAGGCGAGTTTCTGCTTCTTAGAAGGAGCAGTTTGTTCCTCGGGAAGTGGGAATGGTCCCAGCATCCAAAAGACAATAGTCCGGGGAGTCGAGGTCGACCCGGAGCTCAGAGAGTTGCCGAGGGAGTTGACGCTTCGGCAGCTGATGGGGCGCTTGTAGGTGCGCGTAGTTTGCTTCTGTTGAAGCATGAGTTGGTGCTTGCTTTCATCGAAAGTAATGGTAAGTGATGCTGCCATTGTTAGTTTTTTTTTCGAAAATTTCTAAAACAAGACCACATCCATTAGTAATCACAAGAATATAATAATCATAAATGGGAAGTTCTATGGTTTTGTCTTTTCAAATTGCTCGATGGAGATGACCCAAGCAACATGAAGAAGGCAAAACGCCATAGAGGGTACAATTGTTCTGATCGCAGGTATGGTAAGCCCAGAATGAGCGTTCCAGTGACTGCTAGAAGCAATTCTGAACTTAAATTCGACTTATCGAGAAGCAGAGCTTGCTCGAGGTAAGAAGAATATAAAGTTGGAGTTACAAATGTGCCGGTCGCAATACAGTAGACCCTGAAAGGGCGTACTAGTACCACTAGACACAAATGTTTTGAGACCGCATCCATGAGATGAGATTCTCTGTTTTGAAAGGTCAAGATTGGATTTATCAAAGAGAGCAGATGGTATTCCGATCTGAACACAGGCTCAGCGATTTCTGCAAGCGCCAGTGCTCAGAAAGAAATGAGCCATAATTTCTCGGATCAGAATCCAAAAATGACGAGTTTTTTTTTTTTGAAAGGCCAATATCGGGTTCATCAAAGAGAGCAAAAGGCACTCCAATCTGAACACGGGCTCAGCGATTTCCGCGAGCGCCAGTGCTCAAAAAAGAGAAGACCAAGATTTCTCCAATCTAAACCCAAAATGACGGAAGTTTTTTTTTTTGAAGATTTTTTTTTTTGAAGATTTTTTTTAAAAAAAACTTTTTTTCATTATTTTTTTATTTTTTTTAAGATTTTTTTTTTAAATTTTTTTTAATTTTTTTTTTATTTTTAAAATTTTTATTTTTGAAAAAAAATTTATTTAAAAGACGAGAGAGTACACATAGGCCTCCTAACCCGGTCTTATGAAATCTCGATTGATAGAATTGCCCCCAGGTAAGGGTAGGATTACTTAATGAACCCGTTTGGAGGACCCTTACCTAGAACAGTCAAGCTGTCTCCACACTCTGGACAAGGCTTTTCTTGAATCAACCATGATCAAAGAACGCAGTTGGTTTAACCTTAGTGGTCTATGTCTTTTTTTATTTTTTTTTATATATATTTATTATTATTATTTTATCTTTAATGAACTCATCGAAGAGAAACGATGGCCCAAAACCTTAGTCGAACAGGCTCAACATTTCTGCAAGCGCGATGAACGATAGGAACGGATCAAGGTTTCTCAATTTTGAATTCAAACTGAGAAATCTATTTTTTTTTTGTTTTTTTTTTTTTAGATCTTTAATGAACTCATCGGAGAGAAACGATGGCCCAAAACCTTAGTCGAACAGGCTCAACATTTCTGCAAGCGCAATGAACGATAGGAACGGATCAAGGTTTCTCAATTTTGAATCCAAAAATGAAAAATCTGATTTTTTTCGTTTTTTGTTTTGTTTTAGATCTTTAATAAACTCATCGAAGAGAAACGATGGCCCAAAACCTTAGTCGAACAGGCTCAACATTTCTGCAAGCGCGATGAACGATAGGAACGGATCAAGGTTTCTCAATTTTGAATCCAAAATGAAAAATCTGATTTTTTTTTTTAAAAGAGAAAGAGTGGAAATAAATTCAAAGAATTAGAAATTCCCAAAAAATCTCATCTCATTTTTTTTAGATGCGGAATCCAACATAGGCCACTAATTAGAAAGTAGCCAAGGAATCGAGAAAAGAAAGAGCAAAAGATATGATATGCAAATATTTCATTTCTAGCATCGTGTTCTCAAATGAACGGGTCCCACCGGGTGGAGCCAGCTTGATGGACAGCGCTCCTGTCTGGTCCTTCCGAGGTCGGGGGACATGGGAGTCCGTTGGGTCCGACCCTTTCGTAACCGGGGGGCAAGGGCGTGCATCGACATTTCTTTTGTGTGGGTGTGCCAGATTTTCTATTTTACTTGAAATTGCAAGTGGTGATCCGGAGATCAACCTTTGCAAGTAAAAAGGAAATCAACTTCTTTCAAGTTTTCCATTGCACATATATTTAAGAAAAGAGACATTTTTTTTATTTGCCGTGAAAGGCGATTTTTTTGACATTTATAGCCGATTTTGGCATTTATAGCCCATTTTTGGCGTTTATAGCCGATTTTGGCGTTTATAGCCGATTTACAATTCTTATCAATAATGAAAGACAAGAGTTGTGATTTTTGTCTCTTTTAAAAAAAATACAAACTACAATGAAAATCAAGAAAATGAGGATCTAACTTCTCGGGAGATTGTGGGGGACCCTTTCAGATTGACGGTCGCAAGCCATATGTGGACTTCGCCATCATCCATGCAGATGAGAACAGAGGATGCTATTGATTCGCTTGGCTTGGCTATAACCACAGGTTTTTAGAGGACAAAGACCAAAAGGAGGTCCTATGTCCAATAAAAAGGCGAGGAGAGGGCTGAAAAGCCACGTCTAAGCCATTTGGAGGCAGAAGGAGAAGGCAAGGACCTTGGGGGGGTACCCCCCAAGGGACTTTTGTCACCTTGTAGCGGTGGTCGGCGTAGAACTTCCGCAGAGTTTTCTCTCTTTTCCTTCTCTGAATTTCTGTGCTTTGTCCGTGTCTCTCTTTTCTGTCTCCTTTCTTTCTTCTTGGAGAGCTCTCCTATTTAGGCTTTTAGGTAGCCATTTAGGAGGGTTTATGAGCCTTAATTGTCATAAGCTACATAAAGGGAGGAGTTACAAGATTGAATTCTTTATTTTGTAACTCCTTTTTCTTGGCTTCTGATTGGCCGGAGGAGATTGAGGGCATTTAATCGCCTTTAATCACCATGATGGGAGGAGTTTCATGGGTTAAATGCCATGAATCTCTTGACTTGTAACTCCCGGATGCTTGCTTCTGATTGGTCCGTCTAAAGAAATGGATTAATGACTGTAATAAAGCTAGTCATTAATCGCATTAAGTGGTCGCCGAGCAGTTGAAGAGTCGCGGGCCGTGCCGCGTCTTTTGGGATTCTTCTGGCGATGATTATCGATGGATCTTCATGTAGATCGACATCGGATGACCATGTAACTTCAGGTGTTGGTTGCCAATAGTGGGTCGGTGCCATCTGTCCTGTAGACTCTCGATCGGTCGGGTAGAAGGCACACTTTTTTTTGGTTGACTAGTTGGCGATCAATGTTGTTTTCGATACTCTTGATGATTAACCCATGTTTTTTACGGATGTCAGAGGATTTGGTGTCTCAAAAGTATGAATTTTAGAAAATACCAGAGGCCGGACGCTTCAAATTGCAAAAAAAAGGCGAAAAATGGGGTTTCCGGGGCCCACCGGGCGTTCCCGGGCCTTAGGGTCGCCGGCGACCCTGGCCCAGGGTCGCAGGGGCTTGCGACCCTGGGGTTTTTTTTCCCCCTTTTGTCCCGTTTTGTGTCCGTTTTTTGCTGTTTTTTGATTCTTTTTTCTTCTGTATTTTTCCTTGATATTTTTGATCATTTATTGGCCTAATTTCCCTGTAGAAAACCTTATGAGAATCCTTGCATTTTATTTTGCAAAGTTTCCAATTTTCTGAGAAAGCCGAAGACTTTGTTGCGCAGAGCTACCGATTTTCCGTCAGAAGTTGAAACTGGGTCAAACGATGTCGGAATAAACTACAATTTTGGGTGAAGCCTGCTGAGCAATCAATAAGACTAACCATAGGTTTTGTTTGAGTTTTGAAGTCGTTTGGGGTCCTATCACTAGTAGACTTGCTTTTGTCGCGATGAAGATGTCGCGGCTTGATGTGCGGTCAACCGATGTCCGATTGACTTGAAATTTGACAGGGAACCTATTTGAGTTATTTTAAGATGATCCATAGGCTCTGTCTTGGAAACCATGGTCCCGGGGAGCTTCGCCGCCGAATGGCCTGATTTGGCTTCCGAGCGTCAAAGTATGGTCAAATGTTGTCGAAATGACATGAAATTTGACGTGTAGCCTTTTGTAAGCATTTTGAAGCCGTCCATGTGCTCTATCTGATGAGTGATGGCCTCGGTGGTTCTCATCGCCGAGAGGCTTGATTTAGCTGTTCGAGGGTTGATGTAGGGTCAAACGTTGTCAATTTGACTCGAAACTTGACGTGGAGCCTTTTGAATGTATTTTGAGGCCATCCATCGGCTCTGATCGAAGATTTAGTGTCTCCGATGCTTTCACCCCGGGAGCTCCTTTTTCAGCTGCCGGGAGCTCCTTTTCAGCTGCCGGAAAAGCGGAGTTAGGCCAAATGATTTTGAAATGGCCCGAAACTTCTTGTGTACTCCTTTTTGGCTGTCTTGAAGGATCTTACAATTTTTGTTTGATTATGACAAGATTTGATTTTTTCAGAAGTAGCATTGCCTATTTATGGTAGGTTGCGACTTCATGTAGCTCTTTGGATCTTGAAGAGGCAAAGTGACATTTTTGGTGTCAACAAGATCCTCGGCTGAATTCATGTGTCCCTTTTACGGTTCACTCATTCGCATTATATAAGGGTTTAATACCCTATTAACAATCTCCTAATACAACTTAAATCCCTTAATTATAGCTACCCAAATATAGAAAGAGTACTTGACTAATTGAGTTTAACTAGAATACAATATCTAATTACAATACAAGTATTGGGCCCAGTGGGGCCTACGCATGATGGGTATGATTGACAGCTTGCTCTTAGGAAAAGGATCCCTACTTTGGACCTTTTAAGGAGGAGAGGGATGACGATTGTGAATGGCTGCCCTATGTGCTTGAGGGACAAAGAATCCGTGGTCCATCTCTTACTAAATTGTAAATCAGTTCAGACTATCTAGATGGCTATAATAGGAGAGATTGGTTGCTGCTGGGTCCTTCCAAACTTTCTCCCTGAGCTTTTCCAAGCTTGGAAGGTCCCAATTGGGGACCCTAGAGGCAAAGTGACATGGCGGTTGCATTTTTAGCGGTGATCTGGATGATTTGGAACGAAAGAAACTCAAGATATTTTGAAAGAATTGCATCTAATGAGAGTAAACTTGTGGAGAAATAGAACGTTTTAGTAGCTTTTTGGTTGTCTACTCTCCCTTCTTTTAGGGGATACTCCTTAGATCAAATTGTGTATCATTGGAAAGAGGTGGCCTTCTCTTTGGCAGGGACTTAGTTAGCTGCTTTTAGGTTTTTTTGCTTTTCTTGTTTAGTTTTCTCTTGCTTTCGGTACTTTTCTCTTGTATTGTTTGCATTATTTAATGAAAGTAACCATTCAAAGAGAAAAAAAAAAGGTATCATAGGATAGACCTGATATTGTGGAAGATTCAAACAAAACATCCATCCTTGCAATAGTCAACAAGTAATTTCCAAGCCTCACCATTCCACTATGAACTATGCAAAACATTTCTTCCTTTGGCATTTTCAAGCAGTCTTCCTCAATCTTCTGCTAGAGCCATAAACAAGAACAGTGAGATGCAGTCTCCTGTTTTTTTTTTTTTAGAGCTTTTTAACGTTCAAGATGAAGATCCGTTTACTGGAACCAAGAAAGATGAATTGGAAGTGTGCATTCTTTTTACTGATGAACTTGAAATGGTACCAAATCCCACACCAGTCAGCATATATTTTACCACATTCAATTACTTGTAGCTGTAAATTTGTCCCCTTTCTTTTGAATAAATAAATAAATAAATAAAAACGAATTCAAATAAGAACTGGTGGCTTTATTTTCCACCTCACTTGAATGAACTCAGTGATACCCTCATAGCAAGGATGCCTTTGAAAAAAAAAAAATTTTGGGTGACATTCTCCGTGAGATGCTTCCTGTAACATCCCGGAATTCCAAGGTTGTAATTAGCTTAGTTAATTGTGCTTTTAGTTAATTAAGCTCGTTTATAAGCCAAATAGGTCCGATTATTCATTAGGATCGCGTGTGCGAAGTTGGGTTGAGATCCGAGCCCGTTTGGGTACAGTAGGGGTGTGTGTCGCTATTTCTGGAAAGTTCCAAGGGCTTTTTAGTATTTTTTGCTTTTCGAGATTTTGGCACCATCGGGTAGATTACCTAATTTCCCAGACTTTGTCCTTCTGTTGTATTCCGATCTGGACCCTCCAATCCGACCCAAAATCGGACCTGACCTGAACCCACCTAAGCTTATTTCATTAATTTCCCCAAAGTCAAACCCCCACCCCATCTTTATCCCATGTGAGCCCCACCTCACTCATCACCTCATTCCCATGTGTACCCCACCCCTTAACCCACGTGCAACACCCCACCCATCTCATTTCCCCTTTCTCCCTTTCCTTTGTTAGGTCAAACCCCATTTCCCCTCTCTTCTCACTCCAAACTCCACACTACAGCAGCCCCCCCTTTCCTCTATTTCTCTCATCTCTCTCGTTCTCTCTCCCTCCCTCACGGCTTGCTGCCTCACGCCGCCGGACCACGCCGCTAGTCACCACTGCCGGCCAACCCTTCTTCTCCTCTCTCTTCTCCTTTCTCCATTCTCTCATCTCAGCTCTCTCTTTCACTCACCTCACCTCACCTCACCGCCCACTCTGTCCCGGAGCCACCTCCTCACCGTCGGCGACCACCACCACCACCGAGCTCCCCCATCTCCGGCGAACACCCATCCCATTCCATCTCTCTATTTCCCCCATTTCCTTTCTCTGTTTCTCTCTTTCTCTCTTTCTTTCTCTATTCTCTCTCTTTCTTCTCTCTTCCTCACTCACTTCACTCACTGCCCACATGACTGAGCACCCATCTCACCATTTCGTTCTCTCTCTTATTTTCTTTATTTCTCTCTCTTCACTCCCCTTGCTGTCAACGTGAATGAGCACCCATCCACCCATTTCACTCTTTCTCTCTCTAATTCTCTCTCTCTCTTTCTTTCTCCATTCTTTCTTTGTTTCTGTCTTCTTCCTTCTCCTTGTCAATGGACCACCAAAGACCCTCCATCACCACCAATTTAGTGGGCCACCAATCAAGTGGGCCCCACAACCTCCAATGATCACCATCATCTTCGTGTGGACCCCGCAAGCTTCTCATCCCCAATTTGCAAGCACCACTTCATCCACCCATTTGTTTGGTAAGCTTCCCTTCCCCTAGGTTTGGGTTGATGTACTTTGGGTTGTAGTAGTGTGTTTAGTAGCTTAGAGCTTCCCATTGATTTATGTTTTAATTTAGTTTTACTTTGCTAATTATCCCTTAGGTTTGGTTTGTTGGGCTTTGAGCTAGGATTTATGGATTTGGGAAATTTCAACCAAAGGCAAGTTAATCTATATGTTTATGCTTTGATATGTTGTTCCTTCCTTGAAATGATGATTGAATATGTCTAGATAACCCAATGCTCTAATCTTGATAAACTTGGATTGAAAACATGATAATTTGGGTTAATTGTCTAATGAATTGGATTGGAAATGAAATGGATAGATTGATAGGTTTATGGAACCTGAATTGATGTGGTTTTATCCTTGAAATGTTATGGAGCAAGTTCAGGGATTATGGGATAGGGATTGGACCATTTACACATCAGTTACAGAACTGGTGTTCTGTAACTGTAGTGTACTCGGTCGACCCGGCCAGGGGACTCGGCCGACCAAAGACACAGGATCAGGTGCGCCCAGCACCTGATCATTTTACTGTTCCTATTTATTGGTTACAACTGTAGGTCGACCAAACTTGGGTCTCGGTCGGGTTGACCTTTCGGTCGATCGAACCTTCCTTGTGGGGGGTCGACCGACCATGGTTGGGGTCGACCTGGACAACTGCTGGGAACCTTTTGAAGGGTCCTTTTGACCTCTTTTTCTATTGGACTTGTATGGAACCCTGGCTACCTTTTTGGACTCATTTGACTTGATACGAGGAATGTTTTGGGCATGCATTTCCTCGTCGTTATTCCTGTTTTCTTGGTTTTTCAACTTATATCAATCTTGAATGGTACGGGACCACGGGATACCCTCTTTTATATCTATGCACGAAGATTGTTTGTTCGGGTATCGCAAACCTTATTCCTTTCATTGACTGAATAGAGTTGTACGAGACTACGGTAATAACATTGTACCTAAGATTGAATTGTTTATCGCTTCTGATTCCGAACTGTACCATCTGGTACTTATCTACATGTTTTTTACATGTTCTCTAGCCTCGTTTACTTGTTTTACTTTGGGATTACTTGATGAACCTAGATGGTGACCTAGGATCCCCTTATTGTCTTGTTTACCTTGTTCTTGATAATTGATGGAAGTGATGAGGCTAGGCGGCTTTGATTGTAAAAGCTTGAGGAGGACTACTTATGGTATTGACAAATTGATGGTATTGATATTGAAGAAAGCTTGCTTGTATTGTCTTGATCTCTTGATTTGATAAATGACAAGTAGTCTCTCTATTGTTTGATGAATCTTGTTCACGCAAGAAAGCCTAGCCCCACACTATTGTTTGTCTAGAAATCCTTGTGTCAGGCACCACTTAGCTGTATATCGCCCAACACAGATGTGGCACCATCTGTGTGAGGACCTTGATGAACGTCTGCGCAGTACGACTTGTTACTTGATATCTTGCTTGTTTGCCGGGTCATTCCCGTGCCTTGTTGCCGAGTTCACGCTCGTGCCTTGTTGCCAGGCTTTTAACCCTATGCCTTGTTGCCAGGTATATCTTGTGCCTTGTTTCCCCACCATAACTCAATATGAGCATGGGAAGGCAATATCCCCGTGGTAATTAGCTGATGTGGACCGCCTATCTTGCTGATTGTTTATGACTCGTATACTATGTATTTCTTATGTCTGAAATGCATATGTTTCTATTGATCTTGTCTCTTGTCTACTCTGATTTGATATGCATATCTTGTTGTCATTTATATATATATATTGCTTGCATCCATCGTGTTGACGATGCTACTCTTGGTGCATAGGTACCGAGTAGATTTACCCTTTGGGAAAGTGGAGGCGTTGCTTCAGGTAGTTTAGCCTGATGGTAAGTACGAGTTGTGTGTCGACGGTATTGTCGTCGTGACCAGCACACGAGTGCCTTCATACTGTGGTTAGTTTATATTTATTCTCTTTTGGCTTAGGTTTTGATAGAAGCCATTAATTAATATAGTTTTGTTATCTTTTGCTAAACTTAAATTATAGAAAAGAAAGATGTGCGTACTCTGAAATGTTATATCGTACCATTTGTTTCATTATGATGCTCCGCTGTGTTTTTGGTTACCGAGGAAATATTTATACCTCACCGCGGACTTCGATCCTATGGGACACGATTGGGGCTAAGTGTTGTTATCTATGTTGGAAAATATTAATTAGCCCTAATCTCACGCATTAACCCCGGTTTCACTTTTGGGGGCGTGACACTTCCATAGGAAAATGGGCTTTCAGTATAGGATACATTAATCAAGGATGCCTGTACCATATTACCAATAATCATGGTAGAACTCGTATGCTGATGTGTTTGAGAAGCATGTAGGAACAATGCGTATTTCCTGAAGTTTTTTTAGCAAATTATTACAAATGGAGACTAGGGTGAGCTGATTTTAAATAATTGCACTAGAAAGTAACTGGTTATGAATATAGTTAGTTCTCTTGTATTATCATGTTTTTTCTAGTGGGCTTGTTCGTTACACTCCCTGTAAAACTTACATATTTGAACTAAATTTTCATCTGTTTAAAGACATGCTTATTCATCATTGAAGGATTTAGAAGGTAGAAATTCAGTTGGTGACAAGGTTGTGCAAGATGGTGATGTTGCTGCACAAGTAAATGCTACCATGGAATTTCTACATCATTACATAGCAGGGACGAAGCCAAAGGGAATTCGTTGGAGTTGTCAAAGCGGGTGACCAGTGATGAGGACAAGTCATTGCTGCCTCAAAAGATGCCAAAGAAAGAAGCAAACAGAAGGCATCTCAAGTCCAACTGGAGTAAGGCATCTCAAGTCCAACTGCATTCCAGGAGGTGACATCTGGTGGTGAAACCCTTAGGGAGGTAGATTCTGATTTTGCCTCTCACTTCATTTGATTGTAGACATGAACTACTCTAATTCTTTCTCAATGAATGAATACTTTGCTCAAATGTTGAGTCAATATCAAATTACTGATTCGCCTAACACCCAAGTACGATTGCGAGAGAAGATGCGTGCCCATAGAAGAAATCCCTCATTAACTAATTCCGTAAGCCTTATAACTTAACCCTTTGTATGATAATGTTATTTCAACAAGTTATCTTACTGGTGAGTTGGTGTTTCTTGTAGAGGACAAAGCAACGGCAAGCCAGAACTGAAGGTGGGTTGTCATTTTCTCCATTTATTGGCTATTATTTTCTGTTGCTAAAATTTACTCACTTCACGACAATCTATAGGAATTAAGCATAAAGCATTGTATGGTGGAATGAGTGAAGTTGTTTAATAGATTTCCTGATGAATGAAGATGAAATGCATGTGGAAAGGGTTTCATGGCACTCACCATCGGTTTGTGGATAGAATGGCCATGTTCAATGACTTGGCAATACATCTAAGGTGAGGTTCCTAATCATCGATGTTTTTGCAGGTGACCTGAGAGTTCACAAAAACCACAATGTTAGAAAGCCCGAGGAACAGCTAGGCGATGTGGGGGATGAGCAGTTGAATGAAAAACTTCATGCGCCGCAAACTGAGCCAGTCACTCCAGTAGGTTTATGGGATAAGGATTTGCAAACCCAAGAGAGGACCTCTGTCATCAGGTCGGAGGAAATTTCCAATGAAGCTACTCAGAATAAAGGAGATGAGATTATACATGAGGAGCAGCAGAAGAGTCCTCGTCAATCATCCCACGACAAGGTTACAAAGCCTTAGGAACAACGAGGCAATGTGGGGGATGAGCAGTTGAATGAAAAGCTTCATGCGCCACAAACCGAGCCAGTCACTCCAATAGCTTTATGGGATAAGGATTTGCAAACCCAAGAGAGGACCTCTGTCACTAGGTTGGAGGAAATTTCCAATGAAGCTACTGAGAAGAAAGGAGATGAGATTATACATGGGGAGAAGCAGAAGAGTCCTCATCAATCATCCTGGGATCACGATGAACAAAAAAAGTGGAAAAGGCAAATGTTGTTGATCCTTCATTTAAGGAACTTTCACCGTTGCCTTTTGTCAAGATCTCTCCCGTGTGGGAAATGATGGAGTCTAATGTAGTATTCAATACAATTCCACAAAGCCCACATTTCCAACCACTCAAGCAGTGCTCTGAGGTGTTTCGTGAAGGAATGGCTATAGGACACATGGTCACTTTGCTAATGTGGCAAATGCCATATGCAAGTTTTATTTTGGTGATCATAGCAGTGCTTTTGAAAATATGCTCTAGGACCTTGCTGAATTGTAACGGCACGGTTTCGATGGTCAGCTTCTACGAGTTCGCATCGAGCGACTGTTATGGTTAAAAGATAGCTTTCTGCAATCTGAGGACAAGTTGGTAGAGACAGAAGTGCATATCCGCAGGCAACAACATCAAAAGGATAACCTGAACACAGAAATTGACACTCTCAACAGGGGCATTGCGATATTACAAGAAAAAAGGGAGTCAGTTTTAGAGCCGAGGAAGAAGACTGAAGAAAACATTGAGCAGCTGTAGCAAGAGGTGCAAAAAGTGAAGGAAGCTTCTCATCTTGCCGAAGAGGACTTTAAAAAGGTGGCCGCAGCTCCTTGGAGTGCTTAAAAATATCTGTTACCTCTTCTCTTTTGTTGTTGGTATCATGTGTATCGTGGAGCCTCCTCTACTTAAATAGCAGCTGGGGTAAATCTATCAACTATGATCTCCACATAGTAGTCTAGTTCTAGCATAGCTCCCACTGTTGGGATCCACTCTGGAAAGGTATGTACATATTTAGATTACATATGGTCAAAATGCCATTACCCATGATTTCAGATAGATGGTTGGTCCAAGTTGGTTATTTGATGGTTGTGATTATCAGATTAATGTGTTGCTCGAACTGCCTGCAAATCATGGACTTTCAAGTACTTTCTTGGTGTTGTAGTTACTACCACCGCTGCCCTTGCGGAGGAGCCTGCGGAGGTGGCTTAAAAGCCGCAGTACGTAGGCGAGTGGTGTGTGTGGGGAGATTTTCAAAGCTCCAGGATTACGCTAATCACGGCCACTAGATGGGACTTAGCATTCTCACGTGCCATCCGCGTGCCATCCACGTGGCACCAGACTCAGCTCGGCTACCAGGACAGAGGCCTTAGCCGAAGTCAGGGAGGTCCTGGCCTCTAACTCCGAGCTCGGCTTCCCAGGTGCCCACCTCGGCTAAAAGCTTGACTCGGCCAAAGGAGCCGGGATGAAAGCCAAAGCAAGGGAGAATCCCCACTTGCGCCCTTCGCCCGCCACGCCATCAGACACGTGGAGGAATAGGGGCGCGAGCCAGTGAGACAGATGCGACATCCAGCCGTCCACAATCTTCGCCAGATCGTTGACAAGGCGGCATCCAGCGGCTGAAGCCAAATCAGGGCAAGGCCCGAGGGTGGATCCGATGGGACCTCTACTGCCAAAGGCGTCCAACATGATCTGGCCCAACATGACGCATATTAAATGCGATGTGGGCTGATCCGACTGGCATTAAATGCAAAGTGGGCTGGAATGGACCGCATTTATTACTTTGTCGGTTGATAAAAACTTCCATGTCAAATCATGGAATCCACACCAAAATATCATCCAAGATATCGTCCAGTTCTCAATAAATAGGACCCCATTTCACATGCAAGGTATGCAAAAACCCATACTTGAGAGTCGTTACTCTGCCTCTCTTCTCCCTCCCCTTTGTTCCAGTTCATCTACTGGCCTAGGCATCGGAGAGCCTTGCGCCGCTCAGGCCAGGGTCCTCTGACCGTTTGCTCTTCCCTTTCAGGCTTTGAGGCAGCAAGTCATCTTCTTCATTTGGATAAGTCCTGTAAGGCACCCCGATTATTGTGGGTCATATTTTTCTGCACCTACAATTGGCGCCGTCTATGGGGAAGCACTATCCCAACCTTCCCAACCTTTTCAATCTTCCCAGAAACCATGCCTCCGAAAGCTAAGAAAGGCAGAGAGTCCCTGAGAGCAAGACTCGAGTGTCCGGGACCGTCGACGGACGTCCCTCCTCAGGAGCAGTCTAAAATGGTGCATGGCGCGTCCGCAGGTGAGGAGCGCATAGGCTCGCGACCCTTCGTCGAAGTTCCCTTCCAAGAGGGGCTTGAGACCTCGCTCTCTGACGAGGAAGTCATGCCTCCCCGATGGGACGAGCGTCGGCATGAGCGCCCTCTTAAAGGCAAAGATGCGGCAGTGGAAGAGCCACGCCGTGTGCAACCCCCTGATGATGGAGGAGACATCGCAGCTCAAAATGGTCTCCTCCAGAAGCAGGAGGGAATAATCCGCCAGCTCCAGCAGCAACTGAGAACGGTGCAAAATGCCTCGCTAAGGCAGCCCTCAGAGCCCCAAGGCGAGAAGAGAGCTGTCCAGATGAAGGTAGTCCAGCCCTCCCGCAAGGATCTGAGAGCCTTTTTGGATTAGAAGCACAGTCAGGCCCACGACCAAGGCTCAAGCAACACCCATAGCCATCGTGGCCGCGACGGACGAGCTCATAGCCGTCATAGCAGAGGCCATTCGAAGCGAAAGCCGAGAGCACTGACACTAGAGAAGGATGACGAGAAGGAGCGGCTCGACAAGCGCATCAAGCTAGCTCTTCAGCATAACCTGGAGATGCGAGACCAGCAAGAAATTTGTGGCCCCACTGATCTGGGGGCCTCTCCCTTCACTCGGGACATCGAGAGAACTCCCCTGCCCAAGAAGTTATCTGTCCCGCGGTTCGTCCCCTACGATGGATTGTCTGACCCATCGCTCACCTCCGGCACTTCTCTCAGAAGATGTCCATCTGGGGGAACGAGGGCCACCTCAACTGCAAGGTCTTCTCCTCCAGTTTGAGCGACCTCCCTCTGAAGTGGTTCTGCACTCTACCGGAGAAGTCCATTTCGAGTTGGAGAGAGCTCCAGCTCTCCTTCCTGAAGAAGTTCCAGGTCTACAGCGTCGTCCCCAAGATCGATGCTGATATCCTTGCCCTAAAAATGAAGCAGGGCGAAGCCTCACCCAGTTCACCCAGCGGTTCTGGGCGATTTACAGCCAGATCGAGGATACCAGAGAAGAAGTGGCGATTTTTGCCTTCCGGAACGCCCTGTTACCAGGGCACGAGCTGCGGAAAGATTTGATGTCCCGGATAAAGCGATATGTCACCCTGGAGGAGGACGAGATCCGGGCTCGGGAGGACGAAGGCCCGGAATCCAAGGAAAGGAGCAACCAGCCCCAGCAGCAGGGTAAGAAGCCATTCCAGAAGCAAGAGCCGAAGCAAGCCTGGGTCTCCAGTTCGGCGAAAGATACAGCGTCCGGGTCCGGGGGCAGTAGGAGCACCAGACCTCCCTCCGACGCCTACCAGGCTGTGAACATCGTCTTCAAGGAGCCGATCCACCAGGTTATGAACAAGATAAAGACCAAGCCATTCTTCAAGTGGCCTCGACCCTTGCAAGGTGATCCCTCCACCCGTGACCAAACCAGGTTCTGTCCCTACCATAAGGGTAACGGGCACAGGATCGAAGAGTGTAGGACTCTGAAGTATCACCTGGAGAGGCTCGCCAAGGAAGGCCACCTTGCGGAGTTTGACAAGGCAGGAGATGTTGGCAGCGGCGGCGGCAGCCGAGCTCATCAGAGCGCGACTAAGGATCCAGACAGCGAAGACTCTGAAAAGATCATCAATGTGATCCACCTGGCACCCTCGGCTCCCTCTCCCTCAGCTCGAGACAAACCTCAGGCTCGTGCCGAAGCTAGGCGGGCCTCGCATGGGAAAGAGATGATGAGAGTCGAACTCGGGCCAGCGTCCAAGAGAGCGCGCCGCGACCGATCAGCCATCTCATTCTCAGACAAAGACCTAGAGGGAATCCAGCTTCCTCACAATGATCCCCTGCTCCTCACGATGAAGCTAAAAGACTTCACTGTAAAGAGGATCCTCGTCGACTCCGGTAGCTCTTCCTAGGTCCTCTACTATGAATGCTTCAAGAAGATGAGACTCTCAGAAGCTGACCTCACGGAGGTCCGTGCGCCCCTGATAGGGTTCTCCGCCAAACCAGTCTACCCCAAGGGAAGAACACCCTGGAAACCCGAATGGGCGGGGCCTCCGTGATGGCTGACTTTCTGGTAGTGGATGCCCTTTCTCCCTACAACGTTATCTTGGGCAGAACGTGGCTCCACAAGATGGAAGTAGTCCCCTCCTCCCTCCACCAGAAGCTAAAGTTCGTACTCGAAGACAAGGAAGGCAAGATGGAGGTGGTCACAGTAAAAGGAGATCAGCAGCTGGCCAGGCAGTGCAGGCCATGGTCCCCGGAGAAAAGGAGCCAGAGCACGTCAACCTGGCGGAGTTCGAAAAGGGTCTGGATGAGATCGGCCGAGATCCTGACAAGAAAAGTATTGAGGACCTAGCCGAAGTCAGGCTCGACTCAGCAGACCCTGACAGATTTTTCCTGATCGGCACTCAGCTGCCTGACGAGGAGAGAGCCGAGCTCTCAAGGTTTCTGATGCAGAACGTGGATGTCTTCGCCTGGACCCCGATTGAAATGCCTAGGGTCGACCCCGGGGTCATGTGCCACAAGCTGAATGTGGATCCCAGCCACAAGCCAGTGGTACAAAGACCCCGAAGGACGGGGTTACAGCAGACAGACGCGGTAGTCGAAGAGGTCGATAAGTTGCTGGAGGCAGGCGTAATCCGGGAGGTCCAGTACCCGGTCTGGCTAGCCAATACGGTGGTGGTTAAGAAGAAGACTGGCAAATGGAGGGTGTGTGTGGACTTCACAGATCTCAACAAGGCCTGCCCTAAGGATAGTTTCCCCCTTCCAAAGATTGATCAGATGATAGACGAAACCGCTGGCCATGACCGAATGAGCTTCCTCGATGCCTACAGAGGCTACCATCAGATCCCGATGTATGAGCCAGACGAGGAGAGAACCGCATTCATAATCCCCTGCGACACTTATTACTACAAGGTGATTTCCTTCGGGCTGAAGAACGTGGTCGCAACATATCAGCACCTCGTGACAAAGATGTTCCGGGCTCAGCTCGCAAGACAGTGGAAGTCTACATCGACGATATGGTAGTCAAATCCAAGCACTCCAGCGACCATCTGGCGGATCTGGCCCAAGTCTTTAGCATCCTCCGCGAGTTCAAACTCAGACTGAATGCTTCCAAGTGCGCCTTCAGCGTCGCTTCTGGCAAGTTCCTCGGGAGCCTCGTAACACGGAGGGGAATAGAGGCCAACTCGTAACACGGAGGGGAATAGAGGCCAACCCGGATCAGATTACCGCAATCTTGGGCATCCAGAGCCCATCTACTACGAAGGAGGTCCAGAAGCTTACAGGCATGGCTGCCGCACTCAATCGCTTCATCAGCAGATCATCAGATAAGTGCAGGCCTTTCTTTCGGCTTCTGAGAAAAAACTTAAAATTCCAATGGACCCCTGAGTGCGACCAAGCGTTGGCAGCACTCAAAACTTATTTGTCTTCACCACACTTACTCTCTACCCCAACTCATGGGGAGATTTTGAATCTATACCTTGCGGTCTCGGATCATGCGGTGAGCTCCGTCCTCATCAGAGAGGACGAAGGAGTCCAAAAACCAATTTACTATACAAGCAAGATCCTGCTTGATGCCGAGACCAGATACCTTTTGCTGAAGAAGCTCGCGTTGGCACTCGTCAGCGCCTCCCGCAAGCTCTCCCATTATTTCCAGTCCCACACCATTGTGGTGATCACGGAGCATCTACGCCGTTCTATATCCAAGAAAGCTGACTTTTCAGGGCGAATCTCAAAATGGGCAGTCGAACTAGGGTAGTATGACATTCAGTACCGTCCCCGAACTGCGATCAAAGCCCAGATTCTGGTAAACTTCATTGTAGAGTTCGTCTCGCCGAGCTCAGCTCCGACCCAGCCCGGCACGGAACTGGGGGGCATAGGGCATGAGCCTAAAGTTACCAAGGTCGAACAAGCTCCCGCCTTGGCATGGAAGGTCTTTGTTGACGGTTCGTCCACCTCCAAGAGAGCTGGCACCGGCATAGTCCTCCAATCGCCAGAGGGACTGGTCATCGAGCAAGCCTTCACCTTGGACTTCAAAGCAACAAACAATGAAGCGGAGTATGAAGCTCTGATAGCAGGGCTGAACAGCGCCCGAATCCTCAGAGCCCAGCAACTGGTGATCTTCAGCGATTCGCAACTGGTAACTAGCCAGCTCGCTGGAGACTACCAGGCCAGGGACGACAGGATGGCGGCCTACTTAGCCCTCACGAAAAAACTACTCTCCCATTTCCAGACAGCCGAGGTCAGGCAAATCTCCAGAGATATCAACACGCACGCTGATGCGCTTGCAAACCTGGCCTCCGCTGTCGAAGCAGGAAAGAAAAGGACTGTCGAGGTTGGATCGATACCAAGATCAAGCTTAGAGCTCCACTCACCTCGGCAAGTCCTTTGTGCTGATCTCGGCCCGAGCTGGATGGATCCAATCATCTCTTACCTGAAGGATGACCAGTTCCCCGAAGACAAGACTGAAGCCCACCGAATCAGACTCAAGGCAGCTCGATTCTGGCTATCTTCCGAAGGCAAACTCTACAGAAAATCCTTCACGGGTCCCTACCTCCAATGCGTCCATCCGAGCAAGGTGGATAACTTTCTGTATGAGATCCATGAAGGAATCTGCGACAGTCACATCGGAGGTCCATCATTGGCCTACAGGGCTATAAGCCAAGGTTACTGGTGGCCCTACATGCAGAAGGATGCGCAGGTATACGCCAGGAAATGCGAGAAATGTCAGAAGTTCTCCCACTCTCTTCATCAGCCAGCGCAAGACCTGAGTCCCCTCTCTAGTCCATGGCCCTTTGCTTAATGGGGGCTGGACATTGTGGGGCCTCTCCACTAAGCTCCAGGGAACAAGAGATGGCTGATAGTTGCTACGGACTACTTCACGAAGTGGATAGAAACTGAACCGCTGTCCTCCATCACTGATAGGGACTCCAAGAACTTCGTATGGAAGAACATCATAACAAGGTTCGGCATCCCCAGAACCCTGTTTTCGGACAACGGGACTCAGTTCGACTCCAAATCCTTCGAAGACTTCTGCCAAGAGCATGGCATCAGGAACCGTTACTCCACTCCAGCATATCCACAGAGCAATGGCCAGGCCAAAATTTCTAACAAGGTAATCCTGGATGGCCTGAAGAAGCGGTTGGACAAGGTAAAAGGGAGATGGGTAGAGGAGCTTCCCAGCGTGTTGTGGGCATACAGAACGACTCCAAGGCGATCCACCTCGGCGACACCTTTCTCTCCGGCCTATGGGATGGAGGCGGTCATTCCCTTAGAAATTGGCCTCCCCACCCTGAGGACAGAGTTGGTCGACCAGGGCCGAAACGAGACAAACCTGGTGATGGAGCTGGACCTAGCGGACGAGCGTCGAGAAGCAGCAGTCCTACGACTCACTGACTATCAGAAGCGGCTAGCCAGATGATACAAATGAAGGAAAAAGTCAGGGAAAGAAGTTTCTCCGTAGGAGAACTGGTCCTGAAGAAGACCCTGCCAGGCGACTAAGATCCGAATGAATGAAAACTGGCCCCGAACTGGCATGGCCCGTTCAGGGTGGTCTCACTGGCAGGACGATCCTCTTACAAACTCGAAGACTTAGAAGGCAAGCAGTTGCCGAGACCATGGAATGCATCTTTTTTGAAGAAATTCTATTTTTGAAGATGTAACAAAGTTTCAGAATCAATGAAAGCAGCGTTTGCCCTATCATCAATCTGTTTCATCTCACCTTTTCTGAGTTTGGCAGCTTCGGGTTCCTAACCCTGGAAGAGGCTTCGGATTCATACATCCAGTCGCTTCCTAAATTTTGGGTTGCTAACCCTGGGAGAGGCTTCGGATTCATACATCTGGTCACTTCCTAAATTTTTGGTTCCTAACCCTGGAAGAGGCTTCGGATTCATACATCCGGTCGCTTCCTAAATTTTGGGTTCCTAACCCTGGAAGAGGCTTCGGATTCATACATCCGGTCGCTTCCTAAATTTTGGGTTCCTGACCCTGGAAGAGGCTTCGAATCCATACATCCGGTCGCTTGCTAAATCCTGGGTTCATACACCCCTCGAGATCGTTCCCGAACTCAGGCTCGCACAGCCGAGATCCTCGAGACTCTGGTTACGTCTGGGCAAATGACAGTCTGTCTCGGCCAATGGCGGTCCATTTCGGCCAATGACAGTCTTCGAAAGAAAAAGAGTAGTGCAAGCACTGGAGTGCAGCAAAGTAGCACAAAAATACAAGTACCACAAAACAGTACGAGAAAAGCAAAAAAGAATGCAAAAATACAGAAATATTGTGCACAGATCATGTGACCAGAAACTTTGTCCTTTTTATTTATTGTAATTACATCATTATAAGGATTACAGAAAAGAGAGCAAAATACAGCAAGGAGTCTCACAGTCCTCTAGAAACAAAAAAGAAATGAAGACTGTGAGACTCTGATCTTCACTGACTCTTCAGTCCGGTCTTCAGCGCCAAGAGCTCTCCAACACCCTCTAGTCTGGAAGCTTGAAGACTCTGGTCCTCGCTGACCTGCTGCTCGGAGACGCTGGGGGACTCTGAACCTCACTGAGCTCTACAATACCCTTTGGTTAGTGAGACCAAAGTTTGCAAACAAGAGCCCCCTCAGCCCGAGGACCTCTCGATCCTGCCCGCTGCTCGGAGGTCTGGATATCCCACAGGAGGATCTGCGGCATGATTCCATGCAGGGCCCTGTGGGATGACAACAAGACCCCCAAACGCGTAGGGCGCCACCAACCCACGGCTGCAAAGATTCCCATGCAGTTGCATCGGAGTTGGCCGTGGACCTGCGTTCAGAGAGCGCGTAGTCCACGAGGATCGTCTTCAGAGAGCGCGCAGACTACGACAGACTGTCCCTCACGGAGGAAGCCGTCTTCTAGCGCAAGGGTTCCACCCGGGTCAAAGGTTCCTAAGGTTCTACCGAGCATGGCTGCCAGGTTGGTTAAAGAAGAGAGACAGGTTCCTATGTTTATATAAAAATTAAGATGTCCTGGTTCTTTTTTCTCTCCCATGGCGAGCTTGCTACTCCTATTTATAGGGAGCAGAAGGGCCCGGTCTTCAAAAGAGTTTATGAGGCGAGGTCTCCCACGCCCCACGTGGGGTGCACGCCTTCCTACATGCTGACCAGCGGTCCCGATGGCGACACGTGTAGCCGCCGGTTCGTTTCCCAGGACGGACAGGACGAAACATTTATTGCCTCAGAGAAGTCGAAGCGACATCAGGCAATGATCGCTGCATCTCCAGACAGGTTCTCTAGCTTCTGACCCCTAAAAGCTAGGGCGCTTGAGAGGTCACAAGCTAGAGGCAATTGTGTGGGGAGATTTTCAAAGCTCCAGGATTACGCTAATCAAGGCCATTAGATGGGATTGAGCATTCTCACGTGCCATCCGCGTGCCATCCACGTGGCACCAAACTCACCTCGGCTACCAGGACAGAGGCTTCAGCCGAAGTCAGGGAGGTCCTGGCCGCTAGCGCCGAGCTCGGCTTCCCAGGTGCCCACCTCGGCTAAAAGCTTGACCTCGGCCAAAGGAGCCGGGACGAAAGCCGAAGCAAGGGAGAATCCCCCCCACTCGCACCCTTCGCCCGCTACGCCATCAGACACGTGGAGGAATAGTGGCGCGAGCCAGTGAGACAGATGCGACATCCAGCCTTCCACAATCTTCGCTAGATCGCAGACAGGGCGACATCCAGTGGCTGAAGCCAAATCAGGGCAAGGCCCGAGGGTGGATCTGATGGGACCTCTTCCGCCAAAGGTGTCCAACATGATCTAGCCCAACATGACGCATATTAAATGCGATGTGGGCTGATCCGACTGGCATTAAATGCAAAGTGGGCTGGAATGGACCGCATTTATTACTTTGTGGGCTGATAAAGACTTCCCTGTCAAATCATGGGACCCACGCCAAAATATCATCCAAGATATCATCCAGTTCTCTATAAATAGAACCCCATTTCACATGCAAGGTACGCAAAAACCCATACTTGAGAGTCGTTACTCTGCCTCTCTTCTCCCTCACCTTTGTTCCAGTTCATCTACTGACTTAGGCATCAGATAGCCTTGCGCCGCACACCTACACTAACGATGTCATTTAGACATCGGGTCCTACACTCGAGGGGTCGATCACTTTTTCGGGAGTTTATGATGTTGATTTGGGGTTTTCTGATGTATTGGCCTTTCTTGGCCTCTCTTTGGGATTATGTAATTAAAACTTGAGGAATTTACCTGAAAAATGAACTTAGATGGTCACTAGACGAAAAATGGGACACTAGTTTATATGCTACGAAATTGGTATTCCCGCCAAACTTTTCTCTTTGTTTCTCTTTTTCGACGAGCGTCGACGTCGTCGCTCATTTAAATAGGACCAAGTGTTTCAAGATTCTGTGAAGAGACGACGTCGTCGCTTATTCTACCCCTTCAGCAAGACTGCATAAATGGTTGGGCAACGACGTCGACGCTGATCTTAGTGTGTGTGTGTGTGTGTGTGTGTGTTTTTTTTTTTTTTTTTTTTGCCCTCTTTACATTACTTTTTTTTATGGGTTTCCTATTAATGATGCTTGCTTCTTTTTTTTTATCATCTTATGGGCCATTCAGAAGTATGAAAATTAGTGGGTCTTTGAAGGGAATCAATCAAGAAATTTATAGGCTTGAAGCCGAGCAAATTGTAAATGAATTGTGATATGTTATCATCAATATCGAAGGCTTATTAGAAAATGATATGTTCCATTTAAAAGTCATGTTTCATTAAGGTTTGGACTTTGGAGTCCACCAAACTTAGCTTCAGGGAGTTCACTTCACCATTCCAAATTTTGATGGTTCAGTTCACATGGTTTGAGTTGATTCAGGCCTGGAGTTTAAGGTGCGGACTTATAACCCAAGGCATTGTTGCCCAAAACCAATGATGGGAATGACACATCCCCAAGCACACATTGCAAAAGAGATGGCGTTGCGTGTAGTTTTGTGGATCATACTTTTGTAGATCATACCTTGTATATATCCCTTGATGTGGATCATACTTTTGTGGGGCAGCTTTCAAGCATACCTTGTACATATTTACATCAACACTTCTTTACATTAGATTCTGTGAAGCAACGACGTCGTCATATATTAAAGCACATTGTCTTTCACTAGCTTCTGTAAAGCAACGATGTCGTCATATATTAAAGCACATTGTCTTTCACTAGCTTCTGTGAAGCAACAACGTCGTCAAGTATTAAAGTACATTTTCTAGCACTAGCTTCTGTGAAGCAACGACGTTGTCATATATTAAAGCACACTTTCTTCAACTAGCTTCTGTAAAGCAACGACGTCGTCAGATATTAGAGCACACTTCCTTCCATCCGTCTCCCCAGCACCCATTTTTTTCACACACACTCATATTTTCCCTCTCCCTCTAACACCTTCTTCTCCAAAATAATTTAACAACCACAAGAGTGAGAATCATATTGTTAGAGATGATTAATCTACCCTCCTATTCCTCAAACTCATCCTTTTCCCTAATCAGATTTCAAATTTCAAAAATACCCATCTCGGATTTCCCTTCAAAACTCCATTTCCCAATCCCCAACTCCTCACCCCATCTCAAATCCATCTTTCCATCACTTCTCCCTCTCTCTCACCACCCAAGAACCAGATTTCCAACACACCCACATTGGAAAAGGGCCATTTTCCGGCCGTCTGTCATTTTTGGCGGTATGAAGAGCTTACCATCCGTTCTTGAAGCATCTGTGGTGCTCGCCGCGATCATCATCGTCCATGAAAAAGCGGCCACTTTCTTGCTGCTCATCTTCAAGGTACCCATGTGAGTAAGTTTGTCAGGAGTGGAGCTGGAAGGTGCAGGATTCGAGGGCATGGCAGGTGTTTAGGGTTTTGGAGGTTTTGTGGGATTTGTGGGTCATGGTTTTGTGGGATGAGGCACGATCCAGAAGCCAAATCATCTGGCGACGGCCATCTGATAGTTTTGCTTCAAGGATTGTGTCGTCTCCTTTCTTGAACTCAAGGCCTGATCTCTTAGGCGTTGAAGCCCAAGTTGAAAAGCTAACTGAAGATCTCCAGAGTGATTCAGGTGACATGCAATGAGCTTTGGGACCACCTTAACTACCTTTAGAGGAAGAGGGAAAAGGAAACCGCCAAGGGAAAATGGAGAAAGCGATGAGAGGAAGAAGGAGACAATGGGGAAGTGGGGTTCGGGGCACTTTTATGGGGTTGAATGGTGCAACGACGTCGTCACTTATTTCGATCATTAATAAATAAATAAATAAATAAAACGGAAGTGGTCCCAGGGGACCACTTCAGTGCCATATTTACTAGTGGCCCATTTTTCGTCTCTAGTGACCATCTAAGGTCCCTTTTCAGGTAAATTCCTCTTAAAACTTTCTTTTGTGTAAATGTTCAACTCTAACTTTTTAATGGGAATGCCACTTATGTTACGGCGTCCCTCTGATATTTGTCATTCATTCTATTGTTATGATTATCAGTATGATGATTCACTGCAAGTTTCAGCTAAATATACATCACTTTGAAATTGGTGAGGCATTTGTGAGATCCTCATCGCGGAAACCTTAGGGAAATCATGCACGCGGGCAAAACTTTTTATCCCACCCTGTGTGCACCGCCACGATCCCACTTTACGGACTGTAATTAGTGCTAACCTGATCCGTGGTCGCAACAGAAGCCCAGTCCTAGTTGAGAAAAAAGAAAAAGAGCAGGCCTCCTACAAAAAATTATGGCCCTTTGCATGATTTAACTAGGGCCTAGTTGCATGAACTTGGGCCCAAAATGAAGAGGCATGAGACAAATTGCAGGGGGCTCGAGTTCAACGAAGCATAGGATAATATAGACAATCATGCTAACACAACCATACGCGAAACATGGAAATTTTAATGATGGCTAATAAATTAGTTGGGCTTGAACCAAACTAAGCATGTTGTGACGTTTGTTTTGACGTAGCCCATCAAAATTATACTATATCATGGGCATGGCACGTGACTGATGGGAATTAACGGCGGCAAAACATGGGTCTGAGAGCGGGCCCAGTGGCTAAGTGGGTTTAGGCCTATCTACTCATGAGCAGGTCCAATGGTTTACTAGACTAGGCTCGATTGAATCTTGGTGATTTTTTTTTTTTTTAAATTCCTACAGTTAAACCAATGATCATAACCATAATATCCCTATAGTAGCTTGGCACCATCTTTGTTTCATACCTTATGCAATTATAATGATGAAAGAGTGGAGTCCACAGTCCGGGCATGTACATAATGCATGAGATTTTCTTCCAATAATGTGGGTTGAAGACTATATAACAACCAAATATGTTGAAGCATATATAGGAGCAAACTACCATATAACAGTCGTTTATAAGTAATAACTCTCTCTTGTGGCCTATTTGTATGAGAAAAAATGGGTGGAGAAGAACTTCTCTGGCCAAACCTCTTTTTCCTATTCAGGTTTCCTTCATTCTTTTAAATAGAAGTAAGTCCTCTCTTAATGTTTGCAAATACTAGGATAAATTTTTTGTTTCCTTGGAGATATACCAAACAAAATGTCTAGGGGTTTCTTAGTTTCATAAAAAAAAAAAAAAAAGATAAATGACGCAGATCAAGAATTTGGGGGCCATAGTATAAGAATCATTTCTTTATATAAATTTCACTGTAACATTCAGTTGAGAATTGATCTCAATTTATACAAAGAAGAGCAACTCTAATTAATAATTATTTAAAATTCAAACTACCTAAAATCTCTAACAACCAAATTAGTCCTTATCTAAAAAACTAATCTCTAACATTCTCACTCAATCACATGATCCTTTCATGGAAAGGATCTGCGATTGTTCACATTAAAAATAAAAATCCTAGATCTCAAAATAAAAGATAAATTATAAATGTTTTGCAAAAATGATTATATCTTCTTCTTGGGGATCACCATCCGTCTGTAGATCAATCACTATCGCAACCCACTCCTTTCTGAGTCTGTCGGTGCCCGTGGCCCATTAGATCAGATCTGTCGGGATTTTTTTCAGAAGCTTCGATCGTGCAATTTTGATGAAGATGATGAGGTAGTAGGGCTTAAATGGATATAGATAAGAGAGGATGCTCAATTTTTTTTATTGAAATAAAAAGATCTAGTGGTGATCATTGCAGAAGTAGGATCATACCCGGCTTGATCGAAAGATCATCACCGAGCCCAAGTTCTGATACCATATAAACTTCCAAGAATCAAAACACTCCCATAATTCTACCGTGAGTTTCATTAAGTGAAAAGGTTACTTATAAAATGTCAACTAAACATATCCAAAGGATAAGGATAATCCTAACAACACTAACATCCTAACAATTTCTTTAACAGCTTTATCATAATCTATAAAGATTTTCATCTCATAATTCTACTGGTTTACGTTGATGATATAATTCTCACAGGAAGCACATTCAATTTATTGGACGCATTTATATCACAATTGGGCACTCAGTTCTCCATAAAAGACCTTGGTCCACTGAACTATTTTTTGGGTATACATGTTCAGCCATTTAGTAGTGGCATCTTCCTATCTCAGTCCAAATAGATGATTGATTTACTACATAGCACAAACATGGCTGAATGTAAACCCATTGCCACTCCTATGGCAACAAAACAAGCCGCTATTATTGCCAATGGAGATGCTCTTTTTCCTGATGCTATAGAATAGCGAATGATTGTTGGCACCCTTCAGTATCTAACCCTCACTCGACCCGACCTATGTTTTGCGGTTAATACTGTTTGTCAACACATGCATGCTCCCACAAATACACACTTCTAGATGGTTAAAAGAATTCTCAGGTATGTAAAAGGCACGCTTTTCATAGGTCTTCGCATTATTAAAAAAAGCAGCCTACACTTATATGCATTCTCTGATGTCGACTGTGCTAGTTGCCCAACTACAAGACGTCCCACCACCGATTATTTCACCTTCTTAGGCGCTAATTGCTTCTCTTGGAGCGCTAAATAGAAGCCTACTATCTCCAGATTAAGTGCCGAAGCCGTCTATCTATGGATCCATCACTGTTGCAATCCACTCCTTTCTGAGTCCGTCGGTGCTGATGGCCCACCAGATCAAATCTGTCGTGATTTCTTCCAAAAGCTTTTTTTGTGTAATTTTGATGAAGATGATGAGATCATATGGCTTAAATGGATAGATAAGAGAGGATGCTCAATTCTTTTATTGAAATAAAAAGATTTGACGGTGATAATTGCGAAAGTAGGATCATACCCGGCTTGATCGCAAGATCATCGCTGAGCGCAAGCGCTAATATCATATAGAATTTCAAGAATTACTTCTTTCCTATAATTTCACCGTAACTTTCATGAAATGAAAATACCTACATTTATAAGCAAATCTGTTAGCATAGAACATGTCATATACATGCAGATGGCAGAGTTACCATCTTCTTATAAGTAACTTGTTTATACAGATGGCAAGAGATCCCATCCTCCTGTTAACCACATTGTACAGAGTTCTATATATACTTTAAAATCTCTAATGAAAAGTAGTCAAGAGATTTACACAGTTAATCAAATCTCAGTTATCTTTATGGTATCAGAGCTTATAAGTCTGATCGACTGAGATCCTAGACCTGATCAAACATCCTCACATTGCGTCTTGCTACAACGTCCATCCTTTGCAATCCAAAGAATCCAAGTCTCTCGTCTCTACCAGCTCCATCAAATGGCTGCACCATCTCTTCCAAAATATCCATATTCTGCTAACCTCAATGTAACCAATTTTGTCTCTCTGAAACTCACATCATCCAACTAGCTCTTGTGGGAAACACAAGTACTATTTTTGATAAAAAGTCAAGATCTACTCGGTTTCATCACAGGGGACACACCACCACCCGAAGGTGAGATTAATGATGTCACTAACCAAGATCTAGCGCCATGGACATGCACAGATAGGCTAGTTAAAGCCTTGTTACACCCCATTTCGAACTATTAAGATTAACATTAATTAGTTAAGATTAGTGTGGATTAACAAGTGTTTAGTTATGTTAATGACGATTAATGACTAAAATGAATTGAGTTAGTCTCAAATGATTAGATTGGACTTAATGGAATGAGTGTAGAAGAGATTGGTTTAATTGAGTTGAATTTAGACTCAATTTGATGGAATTAGATTCTTTTCCATAAATACGGATTTCGCGTAATTCGTTGAATACGGTGAAACTCGATACCATCATTTGTATTTCGACAAGTACATCAACTTTCATAATATACTCAATTTCATTTGACCTCAAATGAATCAAATGAGTCTTGATTTGACTTAAAATAGAACTGAATTAAATGAAGGGGTTTATGTGCAAGAAATTCAATGTATAAGGTTCTAAAAGAACCCAAGCTGTGTTTCAATCAGTCATTTCCTGCAACAAACCCAAACCCTTGCTCTTTTCTTTCTTTCTTCATCATTTCTTCTCCATCAAGTGTTTGGAAAAAGGCTATGTTAGTGGATTAAGTGGAAACTTAAGTTGTTTTCATCTTCTTCATCAATGTGTTTGGTTTCTTTGGAGTTGGATTTGGTGAAAAAGCTCAGTTATTCATTCTTCAAACTACAAGTGAGTGAGCCATAACAGTTTTAGAACTTTTAAGTTCTATTAGTGATTAGAAATAGTTTTTGTTACTAGTAGCTTATGAGATTTCTGTTTTAGTTGTTTTGGTGATGTTAGGGTTAGAAAAGGGTCACAATTGGTGGAATTTGTTTACAAATTGAGCTAACAAGAGAGGGACTTTGTGTGGAAACTTGAGTTAAGGCAAGTATAAACAAGTTATTTATGATGAGATGCTAGTTTGATATGAATCTTCTTTAATCCTATTGTAAGTATAATTTCAGCTTTATATTATGGAATTAGTTATATGTTTTGAATTGATTGGATGAGAAGAAGAAAGATTATATGTATATGGAGATGATTATTGAGGTGGGAACAGGAGGTTCCATTTGTTATGCAGGTTATGAAATGAATTGAATGTAGAGAAGGGAAGAAGAAAACCAGTTTCATAATCTGAAACTGGAATTCGTCATAGGCCGATCGATCGGATGATCCGATCGATCGGACAGTGCTAACTGGGACATGGTTTCAGACCGATTGATCGGACCTGATGCCTAATCGATCGGAGGACTCAAGTTGAGTCCGAAATTTTTATGATTCTATTTGAATCAAATGTTCTTTTATGAGCATAAATGGTCTGTAAAATTAGTCTTGAGACTAATTATAATGCAATTGAGAATTATTAAGTTAACTATGCTTTCCATAGATTGATATCCTTAGATTTGGAACTAAAGTGGATCGAGTGTTAATCGAAGGGTTAACCAAATTTTAATAATGGGGTTTTCAATAAAAGTATTAGCTTCTAAAGCTAACAGGTAAATTATTGATTAGTTAACTAAAATTAATAGAATTTCTCAATTTAAAGGAAAGAGCCCTATTGATCATATCAAGGCTGTTAATCCTGTTTATACCTTCATGGGTGTTAATCAAGGAGACTTTAATGTATAAATTTATATAATTATGGTGTCCATCGAGAATAACACGTACATTAAATTACTGAGGATTACACCTGAATGGTTGGTATTACTTAATTGAATTTGTACACTGAATTGTATCCGAAATGGATCGTAATTTTAATTGAATTCTAAAAGAAATGTTTATTGAATTGATTCCTTTAATTTGTAATTGAACGGAGTAAACAGGTTAAAATTGTATATGGTTTGGAGTTTTGAAACCCCCCCCCCCCTAAAAAACGGCCAAATGCAGTTTTTTTCACATTTTAAACCACACCCCCCCCCCCCCCCCTCTCCTCCCGCTATAAACGGTCAAAATGGGGGTTATTAGTGTCTTTTGATCATTTTTTACCATTATACACCCCCCAACTGCTATAAAACGATCATATGAGAGGGTATTTTGTGTCATTTTATCATTTAGGAAACAGCCATCATGCCTCTCATTTCTCTAACACTCATCTACTCTCTCATTTCTCACACTCCCTCTAAGGTTCTAAGCTCTAAGCTCTCTTAAAAGTTCTCTAAGAAGTGAACATGGCCGATTCTGAATTTTCAGGGCCCAGGGCAAGAGTAAAAATTAGGCCTCTATATATATATATATATATAAACTTAGTGATGGCCTCATTCATTTTTCAACCAATATCTAATCTATCAAAATTAACTAAAAATTTAACATTCAAAGCATATAAATTCAAACTTCAATATAGAAACATTCAAAATAAATGGCTATAATGTATAAACAAGACAATACTTGTAAGTTGTAACAATTCAATAGTTCTTTTACAAGATAAATACTTGTGATTTGCAAAAGGTTCAGATGATTAATTAAATAGATTAAAGGTTCAGATGTTGGGGCACACAGAAGTTCAAAAAAATAAATCTACGGCTATAAGATTTCATAACTTTTTATTTTAGTTCCAAATCAAGAGTAATATTATTGCATTTAGGGTGGGCCAGGGACTTTTGTAACAAAGCTAAATGCTAACCGGCCATCAAAATTTTAAGTGGGCCCAATTATGATAAATTAAAATCAGTTAATTTTACATATAACATTGCACATTTTTCAGTGGGCCTAATTATGAAAAAATAAAATTGTGTTGGACAAGAAATTGTGTAACAGTAAACTGAGCATCAAATTTTTTCAATGGGCCTAATTATGAAAAATTAAAATTGAGCATACTCATCTAATAATCTTAATATTAATTTTATTTTCCAGTGAATCTCGTCAATCTCGTTTTTGGGTCCCCCTGAAAAATGGGCCCGGGGCGAGCGCACTTACAGCCCCCCTTCAGGGCCGGCCCTGGAAGTGAAAAGTGAGAAGTGACTTCTCTAAAGTGGAGGATATCTCTAAGAAGGACTTCTCCATTAGCTCTCCCTCTCTCGTAAAGGTATTTATTATTTTTAATATTGAGTTTTATTTAGTAATAATATACATCGTACATCTTCTCCTCTTTCTTATATAAATTATCACAAAAAACACATTATACATAATTATTTATATAAGTTTTTTTTAAAATTAGTTATTTAGAAAAATGGCTGGACCATCACAACCTTTCAACCTTGACTTCTCTCTAAATGAGGAAGATCCCGGATTTATTCATTTAGATCAAAGTCAGAGGATAGAAGTAGATAGTCATAGTCCCCAAGAACCCGAACCTACTAGTGGTGAAGGGCCTGCATGCTCGGGTTCTAGAACTAAAAAGAAGAGAAAATTAAGATGACTTCTCCTATATAGTCTCATTTTGTTAAAGTTAAGTTCTCAAATCCCAAAGGAGGAACAAATAAAAAGGCACAACGTAAATATTGTAAAGATCTTCTCAGTGCCAAATCAGCCTTTGTTCCTTCATGGCAGAAAATATCTAGAGTTACTCCTAGAAATGATGCAATAAAAGAGTTTTTGAAAGAAAATGAGAGTTTAGAACAGGTTTTTCAAAACATACCTGGAAAAGTGGCTTTAACTTCAGATTTATGGACCTCTAAACACAATGTGGGGTACATTGCAATCACATCACATATATTGATAGTAATTGGGTGGTGCAGAAAAGAATGATTTCGTTTTCTTTATTAGAGTTCCTACACACCGGTGCTAGGATAGGGTCAACCATCCTTGAAAATAAAATAATTGTTATAACTTTAGATAATGCAAGCACTAACAATGTCGCGACAGATTTACTAAAACATGCACTTCAACTTTATTTAAATGGAGCTCTATTTCACAATAGATGTGCATGCCACATCAAAAATATTATCGTACTAGTAGAGGTAAAATCTATTAAAGATGATTTAGAGATCATTAAATGGATTATAGGTTTCATTTTTTTTTCTTCCTCGCGAAAACAATGGTGGAGGGAAATATGTGGAAATTTGGGTCTAAGACCTAAGAAAATATCACAAGATGTAAGCATAGATGGAATTTTACCTATAAAATGTTAAAACAAGCATGTACCTATAAAATGGCACTAAATCAATATTTTCAACTTTATTTAACAAATGCAAATATTTATATAAGTGATGATAGATGGACCCTTCTTGAGATAATAAGAGATTTTTTTAGAAGTTTTTCATGATGCAACCTTATTTTTTTCCGGGGTATATTATCCCACATCAAATCAAGCTTTAACCCATTTTTATGAAATAAGTCTTATTTTTAAAAAGTATAGAGATTTTCAACTTTCTCAACCTATGTGTGTATAAATGGAGGCAAAGTTTTCACGATGCTGGAGAATAGCTCATTGAACATTTTGTATAGCTGCTGCATTAAACCCTAGATTGAAATTAAAAGGTGTAGAAACCAATCTTGAAAAAATAAACTCTAACATGAATACAACTAATATAAATGACATGTCTACAGTTAAGACACAACTAGAAACACTTTATTTGGATTATGATACCGGATTGGGTAGATCCATAGCACTCACGGTCCCAACAGGCCCTCCCCAGGTGCATAAAGGGAAAAAGAAGGGCATTTGGAGTATTATGAGGAAATCTCATAGAAGTGACTCATCTTCTTCCGAATGATCCTCTTACAACCTTAATGAATTAACAATGTACCTGGAGAGCAATCTTGTTCCAATCCCGGATGATGAAAAAGATGCTTTTGTTTTTTAGTAGGGTGGAAATCATTCGAAACTAAGTTTCATGTGCTTTCCGTCATGGCTCGTGATATACTAATAATACCAGTGTCTACAGTTGCATCAGAGCAAGCATTTAGTGCAAGTGGGTGCCTTATTGACCCTAGGAGGACTATGCAATCAGAAAAAACCGTGGAGACTTGCATGTGCTTATGGGATTGGAATCAAATAGAGGATAGAACACAACCCTCTTAGATGATTCCGAGATAGAAGACGAGCTATTGGCGTTGCATATATGATATCATGATATGATTTATTTTTTAGAATGTTTAATAGGCTTTCAACTTGTAATTTATTTTTTAGAATGTATCATAGGTTTCTAAAGTTGTAAAATTTTTTTCATTTATCAAAAGGTTTGAATTTCATTATATATATTGATCCAAGTTCAAACTTGTAATTTTTTTTAATTTTGTAACTTAAATTTTCAAGGAAATATAATCTATTTGATGTATTTTTTTTTCAAAACACCATTAATGTTATTCTACTTATTTATTTCTCTTAATTTCTTTATTTTAATGAAATTGGTTGAAGAGTCTAAGTCCAAGTTTGTGACTTTGTGTCCGTCCAACTTAAAAAAGGAAAAAAAAAGATTAAAAGGGGAGGCTATATGTGGGCCGCCCAACTGGCCACATGACCGAGCACGGCACGACCAGGGCTTCGCTGGGCACACCCCCAAAGCATTGGGCACTGCACGGCATGGCACTTATAATTTTCATGGACCGTGTTGGGCCTAGGCTCTCCTAAACTAAAGCTTAAGATAAAATCTCGTAAACTCACGCTTGTGAGGCCCACCCTTGGTCCATTCAAATGGACCAAACAAACGACCCTCGACCCTCCTGAATTGCACATGTGCACCAACTTTTTGTCAGATTTGAAATTATTGGACCATTTGTTCGACTGTGTGCCGGTTCGAATGGACTGTTGACCATTAAACTTTTTGTGCCCAGATGGAGATAATAGAAACCACAGTTGTCACACCCCGAACCCGAACCCTGCAGCAGCCCGACCTCGAGGAGCGCGAGTTGGGAGTTTAAGTAATAGAATTATATTTCTCCCAAGATCCGCATGTGTGAGGATCACAAAGTTTAACACACTCCGAATATTTTGTGGAAGCTTTTCGTGACGTTGCAACCCGGAGTCCGTGGCCATCAGATTTTGCGTCGCACTCACCCACTAGCATAAAGCTATCATATCAAGAATTATTTCAGACCGGAATAAACCACCACGACAAAGTACAGAGCTGACAGTAACAGGATATTACATTCCCATATATGTTCAAGTTACAAATATCAATGTGTATTAATTACAATCCCGAGAACAAGGTTAATAAAAGTCATACAACTAACAAGTCATACAACTAACAAGCTAAATAAACACTACCCCAGATGTGAAGTAGCTCCGATGTCAAGCTCCATGTCTATGTGACATAGCCGACACTGGCTCCATAGCCAACACATGCTCTCCGCTTGGGGCGAAGAAATCTGGACCTAAGTACCAAAATAGTGGGTCAGACAAGACGATTTAGCAGGTGGGTGAAAAGATATAAACAATACTGAAGAATAAAACATATGATAAATTATGTTATTTGATCAAAAGCCGCATATAATTAAAACGTGTGGAAAATCATGGATATCTGACAAATCCTAAAATCATGTAAAAGGGGTGTAAAACATGGATATCGGACAAAACATGTATTCATTTAAAGCATGTGTAAAATATGAATATCTGACAAAATACGTATTCCTCACATTGCAAACCCAGTCCATATACGGACCCTGCAAATAGCCCTTCTTTAGGGGAGCCACAATCGTAAGGACATATAGCAACCACACCAGCAAAATCCTCCATCACCGAAGTGACAGAGCAGAACAGAAGCGTTGGTCTCAGACACGTGAAGTGACGAGAGCCAACGGAATATATATATAGCTAGACAAAACCACGGCCGCAGAACCGGGTAGCAGAACAAAACAAAATCCTGACTGCAGCTGGCAGAGCTAAAGGGGGACCCCAAGTCGGTAGATCAAGCCGACAAGATTGTCTAAGCTTAGTGGTGCTGACACTTAAATCAAAAGCGAGCGAACACACAAAATATGGTGAGGAACTACTCAACAGGCCAAGTCAAAGCACACACACTCATGTAAAGAGTAGTCCTCCCAATATGCATACAAGAACTCGTAGAGTTACCCGAGCTGGCAAAACTGATTGTTTTCGGATAAACGAACGAAATACCGAAATTGTTTATTTTTAGTCAAAACGAGCTAAATAGTCCAAAGCGGATCATTTTTTGTCCAAAACGGGCAAAAATAACTAAATCTGGATGATTTAGCCAAAATGAGTACAATAATCCAAAACTAATTATTTTTAGTCAAGAATGGGCAGAATCACTAAAAGTGGTTGTTTTTAGGTAAAATTAGTAAGAAAGAATGAAAAGCGGCTTTCCACATGTATGCCAAACCACACATTGAGACGTCAAGACCTAGACCAATGAGTATAAAGATCTCGTATGTCCATTTGTATTTTTGGCTTGGCACTCCAGAAGATCAAAGACATTTCAAGCATCCCATACCCACTGGTAAATCAAAACATACTCAATATATCTCCGGGATGAGGTTTCTCTTCCATTCCAACTCCATACATCACTAGGTCCCACCATTGCATTGGGGCTCCAACAAACCACCCCAAGCCTTAGAACATCATTTTCCAGCTCCCAACATAGACCTAGGCCTGACAGGCAGTTGGCTCGAGCCAACAGCTCTCTGGGAGGGTTCGCTCAAGCGAACTGGCCTCTGTGAGGGGTTCGCTCGAGCGAACTGTCCAGAGACTGCACAGAAATGCAGTTCGGGCTCTTCCTTCCTTCCCTTTTGCAAATCTCCTTGAGCCTCCATTCTTCCACATCAATGAGGGCTTATAACCACCTCACAGCCACATTCATTCCTCCATTAAAACATGCCACCAAAAATAACAAATCATCTCTTTTTTCATCCACATTCATCATGAGAGAAACCCATCATCTATGGAATCCATATGCAAGCTTTAACAACATAGTTACATACATTTCCAAGATACAATAACGGAGAAATAGGCTAATCAACATGCACATTTCGAAATCCATTAAAATCATAGTAAGAAGCATGTATGGATAAGAGAGAAATCACTCAAAGCAAAATAAAAGAGAAATCACTCAAAGCAAAATAAAACATTCTAACATTGAAGATACCCATTCATCCACTTGCCTTGGCCTCCCAAATAGCTAAACAAGCTCCTAAGCTCACTCCCAAGTCAAAGATCTCCAAGCTGTATAAAAACCCCCAAAAGTACAACCCATAAGAACCCTAAATAGCCAAAACAAAGAACAAGAAGGAGAGAGCTCCCAATAATGGAGATGGGGACTCTCTAGGGCTATGAGAACACAAATGTAAAAGATGAGGAAGATAACTTACATGGAAGACCCTCAAATGGCAAGAGCTTGCTCAAAATGAACCTCAATGTGGCTGGATTTCTCCTCCAATGGCATCAAAGGAAAGCCCGCATGGTGAAGAAGAAGATGGTAGAGTCCATTTCTCCATTTGGACAAGATTTGGAAAGGGTTGGAGATGAAGAAGCAAGCAAGAAGAAGAAGAAATGGGGGAAAAGCCCCCAAGGAGCTGAAACTCCTCTCCTTCACTGTGCTGGAACAAATGGGGAAGAAGGGAGGGGGCTGAACCTTTTATAAAAGGGTGGGTGTGGGCCCCACCATCACTAAACTTGTCAAGGGTAAAAACATTGATTTCTGAGCCCCGGATGCGATCGACGAAGAAGAGAAAAAATGTTTCTTATAAACTCTAGTTTTCAAAAGTATAATTTTGGCATGATTATAAGATCTCGAAATTTGGGTCAAGATTCAATGTGGAAAGACCGATTATGCCCCAAGGCTTTAAAAACTGGCTTTCGGGGCATCGAATGGGTACGGAGTGAGCACGAAAGTTATAGGAAATAACAAGATTAGTCAAACAAAGCCAAAATGAAAATTTTTGGGAATCACTAAGAACCTCTACAAGCTTATCACGCAAAACAAGTGGGACCCTACGGTCACTGTCTAGGTTCACTGACTCTCAAACTCCCCAAAACTAATGAAAATGCATTCTAACTCACAAACTCAACTAAACAACCATTAATCCCACTTAGAACATTAATCCACAAAAAACTTAATACTAATCTTAAAAATTAGGGGTTGGGTTCTCATAACAGTTGGGGTTGATTTTTTTGCACAGAAAAGGGTCCCATGGAGTCCTTGAAATCCCCCCCTTCCCCACCTCCATGTAGGCCCCACCACACACTCAGAGTACCCCCATGAATGATCCTCTTCTGTCCTTGCCCTATATATATATATATATGAGCTTTTTGTATATACCCCCTAAGGTTTGTGGGATTTGTATATATACCCCTGAGGTTTTAGTATTTGTAAATAGGCCCCTCCTTTTCCTTTTTAATATCTTTTATGTCCCCCAAATCAATATTCCTAACAATAATGGGCAGTCACCATGAGATTTTTCATATAAATGACAGCTTTGCCCTCACATCCGTAAAATAAAAATGAGTATATTATTATCTACAAAATATCATTGTTTTATCTCAAGTCCCAATGGTTTATCTTAATAAATCTCTTACGCGCATGATCAAAGGTGGACCCCAAGTACAAGGCTTGGAGCCCCCACACATATTTGAGAAAAGTTTAAAATCACCCCCCCCCCCCCCCCCCCCCCCCCCCCAATTCTAAAAACTAATATTATTTCACAACTTTCCGTTCCCCAATATTTCTTTTACACCCCCTACACATGAAGCATAAACATGTATTTTCAAACTTTCATCAATCTAATGGGGGGCCATGTATGGATTGAATAAATCATAACCGGTAATAAGTATAGGTGTTGATTGTCGTCATAATCAATTTGGATTTAATGAAACAATCCTTGTATTGATAAGAAAAAATGAATTTATATAGGGTTATTCTCTCCCAGTAAGTGCAATTGTTAAAGTTACGTGCTTTATAAAAAAAATGAATCTAAACTTTTGAAATTAAGCATATAAGGATAAAAGAGATGGGCAAAAGTGTCATTTTACTCAAAAAAACCTATGGTGGTTGGAAGACTATTGATTTTAGGGACACGAAAGGTATTAAAATGAAGATAGATTGGCCTATTTGCAAATACTAAAACCTCGAGGGCCTATTTACAAATCCTACAAACCTTAGGAGGGTATATACAAAAAGCTATATATATAAATGTGGGGGCCACATGGGACCCCACCTGGGACTAGGACCTAAGAAGATCAAAAGATCTCCCATGACCCTCAATCTCTATAAAAAAACATAAGCCTCTACCGTGTAGATTCCATTCAGATGGGTGTGTAGTCGATCCAACGGTCCAGTGACTCCAGTCCACTTGAAAGGGTGCAAAACCCAGGGGCATATATATTGTGTGTGCGCACAAGATGTAGCCAAATCCTAGATCTAGAACACATAATATTCAAAATAAATAAATATATATATATATATATTGAATGGTTATATTCAATATATTTTCAAATTAGGAAATAGCAGAATTGCATATTTTAGTTGGAATTGGACAAATAAATGTTCGATGTCAATGTGCATTATCCAGAAGGACCTTGTACTAGGTTTTTTTTTTTTTTTTTAAATGGACCTTATACCAGTTTTTGGCAAATAAAATATGACCAAAATTAATAAAGACTGCAAAATAACACTTGGACCAGGTGATTCTTGTCAATTCTACATATTCACTTGAAGGGTGGTGCCGCCTTCATTGTAACCAAAAATTAAAATCCTCTGCAAAATGACAGTACATTGCCCTTTTTTTTTTTTTTTGTTCATACCACCATGAAAGGTTGCTTTCTGCTCTTTCTAATCTCAACGATGTTCTGAAGATCATTTTTCACCACTAAAGAGTCCACGCTTCATACAATCAAAGCATGATCCTTCACATGAGTTGAAACAGTACCAAAATTATGTGTTGATTGAGAACCTTATGCCTGCATCTTGGGCACTCATAGAAAACAGTCTGCTTTTCGTCTGCTGATCTTAACTGCCGTACAAAACAAGGAAATAGAAAGATGAGAAAACCATGTACAAAGAACAATTGAAGGGTTGCGTTTTCACCTGTTCGGTGTAATATTCAAGTTGAGGATGTTTGCACAGAGGACACGATTCATTTACCTAGTTAAACATCCTGAGACATTGCAGAGAGTGAGCAGTTTGATAACACCACAGTAAACAAGCAAATTAGTCAGCATAGTGCAGCTTGAACAATTTTCACATACCACTGCTCTTTGCACACCTGCTTCCTCAATGGAGCTTTTGTCGAGTAGCACAAATGGCTCAAGATTTAACTCTCTTCTAATATCCTGCCATTAAAGAAGCTCGTCTGGAATTTAGTGAAATGAAGAAAGAATCATCCATTTCAGAAATATGAATAAACAGCAGAAATACCAACTTGTATTATTAATTGTTTTCTGGAGCAACCAACTTTTTTAGGGGCTAAAAATATATAATTCAGACTGCACATCCAAAGCTATGTACAAGAAGTCAAGAATGCCAATATATAATTCGCCCGAGTCCCACTCGATTTGCCTGAGCCGCCCGAGTCGACTCGGACTCGACCCTGGGCGAGTTGGTTCCCGAGTCTGGGTTTTCAAACCTTGCTTTTAACTTAATAACTTGGACTCTATTCATGACTGCCATATATGACAACCAATACAGACAAAGGAAATATTTGACTAGGGAGGATGTGCTCACAGAATGAACTCAATATGGGTTTTGCGTGGACCATCAGCCTCTTTTACAATCTTGCAAATCTGGATGTCACCACCCAAGTTCACACATGAGTGCAAACAAATACTCAATCAGGAATGCTACCAGGTTAACTCAAAGACTCACCTAATCTTGGTCAAGCCATGTAGTCTCCCTATAAAAATCAGCCTTGACCCAACTATGTAGGATTCAACTACATGAATTCTGTTATGCCATTCCAGTCTATCTTGGCCAAATCCTAGGATAGTCACGGAATGCCAATTTTCATGAATCTCACTGTAAAAACAAAAAACATAAATGCTTTTTAATTTTTTTCACTAGTCTTAATGAGTTTTAACCCAGTCCATGCCAAGACAACTGTCTTGACCAACAAGCAAGTCTTGACAAACTCAACAGACTCTCGACTGGGTTGTGATAGTCTTGACTCTTGAGTTTTCATCAGTCTTCCAACATTACATTAAGTTTGAGTCCAGTAGGCCAAATCTAGAACAAGTTCTTTAAAAAAACTGTAACAAATGAGAAAGTGATAAACCCCTTGGTTTATTGAAACTTAAAATAAATAATTGATGGGTTTCTTCCCTGGAAATCCTCATGCAAGGTAATCACTTGCTCCAACAAAATAGGTACGAACAAGTTAACAAGGGTGTAAGTTGGAAAGACACGAGATAATGCTTGGAGTTGACTTCAACTCAACAAAAGCTGAAGCAACTCAACTCTCTTCAGATCAAGATTTTGAATTCCTAAAGCATGCTTAGAATGATATAAAGCAAATAAGGAGTTAGATGCATAGAGAGACATGGGCATTTGCAGTACTAAAGAGACTGAAACTTTGATTCTATAGAAACCAAACTACCAAGATGAGGACTCAAATGGTCGTTAAGAGTGTGAGGGCAGGGGGTACAAGATCTCCATTTCCACAAACAATTATCTAGGATTTTGAACTCTAGATTAGAATTAGTTCAACTTTAAAATATATCATTGGTTACAAAAGCCCAAAATGTGTAGGTTGATGGGCTTATATTTAAATAGTTATATATATAAATCATATAGCATTTAGGGGTAGCATCAAAAGGGGATAAACTTAGAGAAACCCGTTTGAGATAGTTTGGACATGTCCAACGTAGGCTGGCAATGGCGCCGGTAAGGAAAAGTTTGGCTATGAAGGTAGGACGAAGAGGACGTGGATAAAGTAGTAATAATAGATCTAAAGAAGTGAAACTTACCCGGGAATTTGGCTCGTGATAAATCAGAATGGAGAAACAGAATTCACGTAGCCAACAACGCTTTGATGATGATGATTATGCCAATAAATTGTAAGCAAGCCTTTCCATATCAATACCCTGGGAATTAGGGTTTTGGAGGACTACAATCTTCTTGAGGACCATACACGCACTCAGATGATACAGGGAGCAAAGACAAGGTGTCAGGTGTAGACATGACCTGACCAAAATGATGCAAGTTAACTAATTGTAAGAAAATGCGTTTAACAATTAATTTTGAATCTTCAGTGTCTCAACATTATCTGTCTACAACAAAATATTGTTAGGACACTGCTTTTCTCTGCTCATATCTTTGTTCAAAATGCTTGTCACTTGATCTTTATGTTTCACAAAATTATCAGGACATCTATATGTTACTAACTATTCCAAAAATCTTAAAATAACTTATTAAGGTCCTTAGTGTTTGGAAATTCCATGGATGGACATGGTAATGCAACAAAAAGATGCAAATGCAGCAACAAAAGCATACCTCTGCAGTGACAGTCTAGGATGTCGCTTTCCCTGCTATTTCTGGGAAAAAAATCAATAATGTATGGAAATAAGGAAATGGCGGATATCATTACAAATTTTGGTAAAACAATGATAAGCAGGTATGGATGAAACATACAGGACAAAGATGCTGCAACAGAACACCATTATAATGAAATTGCAATATGTAAAAGGTTAAACATTTGTTTGAGCTAGATCAGTGCAATCTCTCAAAGTTCATGAAAAGAAAGGTGTTTTAAGGGGGAGGGGAAATTGAAGAGCGGAAAAAAGTACCATTAAAAAAAAGGAGAGAGAGAGAATTAAATGAGGGAGATGAGGAAAAATAAGGAAAAAGGAGTATAAACTAAGAGAAAATGTCAATGTAGGAGTTAAAAGTTTTTTACTTTTTTAGTTGTGACTTGGCATAGTGAGTTTTAAAGTTGTAACAAGCATAGGTTGCCTTTACAAAGATGAAACTAAGTATTGCTCTCTAGGTCTCTCCCTTTCCCTAGTTTTGGGTTATATCTGCAAACTCCATTGTTCATAATTGGAGAGAGGTGGCCACCTTATAGCCTGGGTGTTTCTTTTCCAAGCACTCTTTTTGGCCGTCTCAAAGGCGGTTAGCTTTTCCTTTTTTGTGCAGTGTTCGTAGTTTTTTGGGAGTCTTTCCCTCTTCCTTTTAATATAATCCTTTTGTACTGTTTACAATTTCTCTCAATACAAACTACCATTAGAAAAAAAAAAAAGGCATGGGTCGCAATTTAGAGGACTCAATTTTATAAATGCATTCTACAAAGCTAAAATGAATTACAGAAAGCCAGTTGACAAACAGGATTACCTCGCAAATGGAAAATGCCTCTCTTTTTTGTACCAAGAAAAAGAGACATTTTCCATTTGAAAAAAAAAAAAAAAACAAGAAGAGGCATTAACAATCTAACAACTTTGTGATCGTCTCATACCATAAGACCATTTGAGAACTAAATCACATGTTAAGAAACATAACTAGTTTAACTGGAAAAAATGATTGGCCAATAACAATTCTTACCTTTCACATTCCGCTTGAGTTTGAATCTAGGGCACTTAGCATACTTGGGGGAATTCAATGAAAGCATTGTTCCACATATATCAGAGAACAAAAGGTCATATCCATGAGAAGATGCCATGTATGTTGTGCCCTCCTTGAACGCAAGTCACTTTCAATGTGTCTTTGTTGTTCAGTATCTCATGCAACCTGCATATGATATTGAAAGAACAGAATTTAGGTTGTTCTTCCCCTACTTGATTGCGAACACAAATTGCACCAAGTGCAGGACTACATACATCTGTCCCAGGAAATAACATGGTAGTTTGCACACCAGAACTAGGACCAGCTGGTCACCCGTTGGAGCCAACTAGGCACCTGACTGGTTAAATAATTAAACCTTGAATACTTATATTACGTCTTAACCAAATCATCCCTGCCCATGGATTTAGGGGCCTTAGACCATAGTTACCTGATTCACAATTCGATTCATTCGAGTTCGCGGTTTGCAATTCGCAACCTACTCTAATTCAAAAATTCAATAGGGTAGGTTTAGTAACCAACTCCACCGAACCTAGGATTCTGAGATTTTCAAATCGAAGCGAATCAAATCACGAATTATTCGAATGATTTGAATAGTTAGTGATTCGGAGCCCCGGACGAATTAGGTAACTATGCCTTAGACAAAGTGCACTTCTCACTTCCTTCTTTTTTTTTCGCAAGCCCGATGAGGCAAGTGCAGGTGCAAATAAACGGGAGTATGCGTATAAAATGTTAGGAAAGCCACACAGCTTTCCCTTTCTATGTGCAAATCAATGGAGAATAAAGAGCAACACAAAACAATCTACAAGCGACAGACGACAGTCAGTAAGAGAGCAAGAGCGCACACCAAATTTTTTTAATGTGGAAAGCCCTACAATGTGAAGGGGAAATCACGGGACCAAGTCCAAATCTTCAACTATAGAAAATGGGTTTGCAATGCCTTCTCTAAACACAACAAGAGGATCTCATAACAACAATCTCAATGGCGGGTTACAACAAGAAAGAGGCAAAAGAGAATAAATACCTCAAATGGGAATATACAACTCCTACAAAACCAAACCGATTGTATGAGTGGGTTATATCTTCACTCACCTCTTCTAACCCTAGCTTGGGAGAGAGAGCCAAAAATCCTTTTTTTTTTTTTCCCGTTCTCTATCCCATTTTTATCAAAGAACCCAACTAAAAGGTGCCTTTTTCACCCCCATGGATAACTCGCTTGGCAGGCAAGCCCACCCATTAACACAACTAATGGGCCAACTCTTTTGGAGATATAAAGCCCAACAAGAGCTTTTTAGGCTCCTCCAAACCTTATGAGGAGTAAAACTCAACAAATAAGTAATTGAATTCATAAGTAGGTACACTACTAAAAGCTTTCGTCTCCCACGGCCCATTTGGTTTGCATGAAACTGAATTCTTGGGAGTTTATGTGTCGCGAACAAAGGATTATTTAAGAGGTAATGGTGAAGAATAGAAGGTGGAAATATAGATGGACTATGACTTTCCAAGGATTTGGTTTTAGCAGGGTGATAGCTCATGGCTGTGTATTCATGTTCCTTTCTCCCGTTAATTCATTTTCAATGAGACTATTTCATGACCATTTATGGATCAACACCTTTGTTTCTTCAGTTTTTAGCTACTTTTACTTTTACTAATACATTTCTTAGAACTATTAGGAATGACAAAATCATAAAACTTAAGCACATTCATGTGTGGAGTGGAACCCAAAATACACTAGTCAGAGTATCAGTGGCGGACCCAGGATTTTCATTTGGGTGAAGTAGACGATGTTCGATTGAAAATGTCAACCATTATTTATAATTGAAATTGTCAACCAAATCAAATAGGAAATATAAGTTGTTTATGAGCAGAAGGAGATGTAAAGAAAAAAAAATCCAAGTATATGGTCCTAGTGTGTTCATACAAAGCATGACTAACCAGAAAGCCATCAATGTCTGGTTCAATTTTGACACTTAAAAACTCACTAAATGACCTAACAATCAGCTGATCCAAGTATCCAGTCAAGTGCCTATTCATTAATATAAGGCAAAAAGGTATTAATTAGCATTTCAATTAGAGAATTTTTGCAAATACGCGAGTTTCCATTGATTTTATGAACCAAATGTGAAAATCAAAACATTGATCTATGAGTTGGCCTGATTTTCTGAACAAAGCTAAAATAATGGAACAAAAACCTGCTTCTTAGAAGTGTGAATAACATATTATCAATCAAAAGGCCCAAAGGCATGGATCATTATTATCTTTTCATTAATTTTTTTATATATTTATTTTATGAAATCAAGTGCAAAGAATCCAAAAATTAAGGTTACTCAAATTTCAAAATGCCAAACATAATTACAAACTCCAAACCATATTTTCCTACCGCCCCACTAATACTATGGTCAGACATTCCCCATTTTAGGGAGAGAGGTCCTTGGAATGAAGCACACAATGGGTGTACTAGATTTTGATTGTCTTTAATAGTTATCATAATCAATCTAGCAATTTTGAAGTTTTCTTAGAAAATCACGATAATACAAATTATTACATGAACTGAAACAAATGAAAATGAAGAAAGCTGCACAATTAAAACTAAAAGATACCTAAGAATTCCTAGCTGCAGATCAAATAAATAAGTGAATCAACTCAAAATCCAAAATTAAAAAAGAACACCAAACAGGAAAAAAAAAAAACAATAATGCTTTTAGGTGTCTTCCAATCACATGTTCCAACCAACTATAATCTGCACTACCTAGTCTAATCGTTGGTCCCCAAGTGCAAGGCCATCAATATTGTAGTTTTACCCGGTGAGTCAGGATCGTATCCACAGGGAGTTGTTCATTTGAACCTGTCCTACTAAAAACAAAAACTAGCCTAAATAGAACCTATACATCAACTGAACTACTAAAATAAAAGTCTAAAAATAAAATTAATTACATCCCATAAAAATAAGGGACATCTACTGGAAAAACCCACTTAAACAGGGTAACCACAGTTGAGGACCCTAAACTTTTATAATGACCCAATGACCTCACAGCCAATGACCTCACAGCCAATGACCTCTAACCCAAATCATCTCTTTTTTTCATTTTGCCCTTTCTTTGTTGATGTCAACATAACCATAATCCCAGGTTAAGGTTATTTTATGTTGATGTCGACAAATCTTCTGTCGACTTCAACAAATTCTATGTATAAATGTTTAACATCTGTTGTGCACAGGGGTCACTTGATTGTGCTAACTTGGCGTTTTTGTTGACGTCGACAAAAGTTTATGTTGATATTGACAAATCTTCTATCGATGTCGACAAATTCTATGTATAAATGCTTAACATGTACCAGGGTCACTTGATTGTGCTCATTGACGTTTTTGCCAACGTCGACAAAAGTTTATGTTGATGTCGACAAATGTTTTGTTAATGTCAACAAATATTACTCATGACAAATATGGGACTTTAGTTTCTTTCGATTTGGGTGAAGAGACCCATTCTTGCGAATAGGGAATATGATTTTTTTTATAACATGAATAGGGAATAATATGGTTATGTTGACATAAACAAAAAAAGGGCAAAACAGGAAAAAAAAGAGATGATTTGGGCTAGAGGTCCTTGGCAGTCATTATAAACGTGTAGGGTCCTCAACTGTGGTTTCCCTATTTAAGGAGACTTTTCTAGTAGATGTCCCTAAAAATAATTACAACTTTGATATAAAAAAATACCTAATCTAAAAATAACCTAGACTATGCTAATACTAAAGACTGCAAAAGAATAGATCCATTACACCATCAATATCATAAAAGAGATATAAAAAATTAGAATTAATAAAAATAAAATAAAAGAAGATATGGATTAAGATTTCCAATTTCCAACACCCAAGTTCCATACTTAGGGCCAGGAAATTAAATTAGAACCACAAAATCAAGCATAATCTGTCACTTTATACAAACACGTTGTGTTGATCCATTAACAATCATTAATGCGACTCATAAATCTTATTTATTCCATGAGCATCTCTAAGAATACATGATCAAGAGTTTGAAAATCAGAAAATCTAAATGGACTAACCTATTACTCTAGTTACGCGAAACACCAAGTCAAGGGAGCATTCGACATGGGATACATCATCTCTTGAAATCTTGACCAACATTAACCAGACCTAGGTGGGGGAAGAGAGAGAAAGAGAGTGGTGGGCGTGTGTGTGTGTGTGTGTGTGTGTGTGAGAGAGAGAGAGAGAGAGAGAGAGAGAGAGAGAGAGAGAGAGAAATGGAATGGTGAAGAGAGGTGGGATATGGGACGACTCCCCTTGGGGATGGAGTAGGCATCCCTGTCCACATGGGGGTTAATCCCCTTAAATAGTTTCTTAACACAAAGTCCTTCTTGATCCTTTCTCTTGCTTGAAATTATCTTTAACAGAGGATAATCCCTTAAGCTCCAAGTTTAGATGAGATAAGATGAGAGAGAGAGAGAGAGAGAGTTCCAATCTCCTAATCTACTTTTGTGGTATCTAATTGTAATCCCAAGTAAAAAATTCACAACTAACTTCCCAAGGTTAGAAATTGGTCATTCCAGTTTTGATTTTCTTGATCTTTGGCTCTATGGACATCTACTCTGAATAAATTATCCAATGGTGGGTAGATTTCGCCGATCCGACAATTGGATTGAGAGTTATAGCCATTATAAGTTACTTTCCCAGAGAGAATTCGGAAATAATTGGGCAAATAGGGAAGTTTCATATGTGTGGACATCCAAGGCATGTGGGCCCATCTTAGACATCCAAAAGAGCCTTGAATCTCTTTCTTGCTCGTCTTTCTCTCTTGGTCTGCATCTCTTAGTTGACGTAGGTTTCATCTTCTCACAATTCAAATCATCTTCAAACTCCTCTTGGTATTTCTCTCCTAATCAAACACATCTCCTTCTTGAATTTAAATTTGAATCTTGATACTGTAGAGAGTCTCAAAACTTTCTTACACAAGAATAGAGAGATTTATTCAAATAAGCAAGACAAGTGGGAAGTGGGGCCCCTCCTTGGGCGTGCATAAGGATTCAATCCCAAAGATGGGGTGGTCCCTACTTCTTTTTATTTTTCTTTTCTTCTTTCTCTTCTTATCTTAATTTCTTTAAAAGTGTGGGCCCCCTAGTGATAGTCTCCTACAAAACAATGAAAACAATATAATTAATTAATTGTGTGAGACTTATGAAAATCATGCATGGGACCCATCTGATTTTTCAGTGCACCCAATCATAATGCAAGAGATTAATGCATTTCTAAAAATGAAAAAGTCTAATTGGTGGAGTGATCTAATGGCCCAAAACCTTAATTTCATGAAAACCATGCAATTGAAACAATTTTGACTCAATTTGACATAATTTTCAGTTTTATGCACAAATGCATGAAATCATGAAATTTTATGCAATTGAATGTGAATTAACCTAATTAAGTCCACAATGTACATGAAATGATGACTTTATGTACTAATTTTGTGGACTTATCACTACCAACAAGGTCAAGTCAAGTGCAATTTGCTATGAATCCAATCCATCCTACACAAGTTTTTAACTTAAAGATGTACTCGCTGAAATCGGGAAATGGCGAGCATTTTATTTCAAATTCAACATAGTACATGAAGACACATGGACAACTTGCACAACATTGCTTACCCGTGCATTAAGAAGTTACCCTTGCTCTTATTTTTACATGGGTCCTACTTGTCTCACCCTCTGAGTGCAGGTCGTTTACAAAAAGAATTATACGACACCCCCCCCCCCCCCCCCCCCCGCCTCGGGCTTAGGAGATCATGAAAGTCCTGGATCCAAACTCTAGAGGGGGGTGAATAGGGTGAGCTAGACTATAGTGACGAATTATAATAAATTTTAACTTCCTTAAAATAATTAGTCACAAGTGATGATATAGAACTAAAGTGCGGAAGCTAATAAAAACAATCACCACAAAGCACACACCATAACACAATAATTTACAGTAGTTCGGCCTCAATGACTACATTCACTACCGGCTTGTTGTCCTACACCCCACCAGATTTCCACTATGTATGCTTTTCAATAGGCTAAGCAATAACCTTTACATTATGTTTTCCAAGGCGAAGCAATAACCTTTACACTATGCTTTTATTTAGGCTAAGCAGTAACCTTTGCAACCAAAAGGTTAGTTCTCTCTCTAAGTAGTGTCTAGAATACACTTGATGGAGATACAATTTTAGCTCAATATAATACCTCTAAATAGGCGGATATAAAAGTGAAAATCTAATTCACACACACAATATGAATGCAAAGATGAATGCACAATGTGTATGTATGATGTCCTCAATCAATTTGAAAATAAAAGATCATTAAATGTATTCGAAAGGCTTTTTAAAAGTTTTAGCTCTAAAAACATTTATGATTGAGGAAATAATGCTAATCTCATGTTAAAAATAACTTGTAAAAGATATACCTATGTATTCCAAACAAGTTGTGAAATTCTATGAACAAAACATGTGATGCATAAGGACTTCAATCAATTTAAAAATGAAGCTCAATGAATGTATGCTTAAAGCATTTGAAAGTGTAAAACACAAAAATAGATTTGATTGAAGTTAAGGGACAAATCACATATAATTAAAAATCAACTTGAAAATGATATACCTATCAATGCTAAGCAAGTTGTGAAACTTTAAAATAAAAGTACATTTTGATTTGAGAGTGTTGTTGAATCCAAAACATAAGATAGATTTGAAAGTGATTTTCTTATGATGAAAAACAACAACCAAATATTTAACCAAGTATATGAATCATGTTATATATAATTTCAAAGATAATTCCAAAACATGATTCACTTAGATATACCAATTTGAGTCCTACTTGATTTAAATCAAGGTGATGCATCCAAAATAATAAATCAATTCAAAACATGTACATGTTAAGGACACAGCAAGTCATAGTTTAACATGCTAGAAAAGATTTACCAATAATTAAAGTAAAGCATGAAAATAAATGATTAAGAAAAGTAAAGCTTACTTGGTGATTTAACTCAATGGAACCAAGCTTTAGCTTTCCAAATGACCCTTAGCATCCCTTAGCTCATTCCCATTTGTTTGGCCTCAAAACACCTTAAGGAGGGCCTCTTAGTTCCTCAAATTTGGCTAATGAATGAGCTTCTTTTTAACTTAAAAAATGGCCAACGGCTAGTCCCCGGTCGACCTGGACCCTTGCCCGGTCGACCGCGTACTCAACGGTCATAAATATAGCCGTTTGAAAAACGGCTTTTTGCGGGGGCTAGAAACCGCCGATATAAGTCTAGTTTTCTCAAAAATGAATATTTTAGAGAGATTTTCTTGTGGGGACTTTAGGCCATGGAATCAAGCTTGGAAACATGTTTTAAATCATTCTAAGAGTTTTAAAACCATGAAACCTAAAATGCCTAAGATGATTTGAAAGATTTAAAACCATAGGCTTGCTTGATTAAAATAAAACTTCTTTTTAAAATTTAATGCATCCAAGTTTAAAAACCAAAACATGCATGAAAAATGATTCTTAAAAGTCTTAAAAACCAATGCATGTGAAAATCAAGATTTCAAGATTTTCTAAAGTCAATGTATGTGTGAAAATTCAAATGATGATTAAAATGATAATGCATCCATCAAATTGCAATTCACAAAATCCCTAACAGATCTAACATAAGGAAATACATGATATAACTTTGTAAAAAGAGTATAAAAAAAAGGAGGTCTCTATTGTGATGGATAAAAAAAAAGGAGGTTTCTATTGTGATGGATTATCCTCAACCTGATTGGCAGAGATGGCCCAGTACACGTCAATCTTCTAATGTGGATTCCCTATAAATCTTTGTAGTCTACTACTTCGAAGGAAAAAAGATCTAGAGTGGCATCCCTCTAAAACCCAAGTGGAAGGCCGCTGATCATGCTAACGATAATCCAGAACAATAGCAAACAGAGCAGATATTGAGAGCATAAACACCCGCTGAAGGCATGAACATCGGCTAAAAGCACGAATACCGACTGTTGTGTTGTCGCAAAGACATTCTACCGGGTAGTAATCTTCAGCATTTGGCGGCTTTCAGCAGTCAATGGTCTCCAGCGCGGACCAATTAAAGTGTAAATACCGATCGTTGAATTGTTGTATAGCGCCCACCGGTCATGGCCAGTCTTTAATTTCTATTTTTCAGCGGTCTATATTCCATACATTGCCCAGCATGTTTATTGTACTTCATCGGTTAATTGATACACTTTTTTTTCGTAGAGGCAAAGGTCCCTTTTTAAGTTTTAAACAGTTAAAAAGTCTGAAATGCTCCTCGTGGATACACTCTCCGAGTTATTCAAAAACGTTGAAATCAGGCCATAAATTTTGTGACAGAAAGTCAGATAAAATTATCTTGAGTTTGTTCCATTGTTTATAAATTTATCTGAGTTTGCAACGGAAAGTCAAAAAAATTTATGAGGATTTTACCGAAAAAAACACTTTATCCGGTCATGTTACGCAATCAAACATTTTAGCGAGTACAGCACCAATTAGAGCAATTGGATTCGAAATTTTTTTTTTTTTACCAAAAGAGCACATCATCATCGCCGACCTTATTTACACTTGAATAAGGTCGGCGATGACCTTATGTATACTTGAATAAGGTTGGTGATGACGCTGGCCGCCAAGTCTATATAATCCGATTTCGAGCCTTTTTCTTCCCACTTCTTCAGAATCGCAAAGATGGTGTTTCTAAGAGTGTTGTATAGCCGCAAAACTGGATCACTAGTGTGTTTTTCCACCATTGAAGTCACCATTAATTTTCTATCAATCTCCTGCTGCTACTATTGTCAAAGTCCACAGAAATGAGGTAATGAAAATCAACTTCTCTTCACAAGATGGAACCATAGAAATCAATCTCCTCTTTCTATTGAGAACTTATAATACATATACTATCATTTAATGTATGGATACATGTTCTCTTTCACTGTATAGTGTTTATTGTCTGTTTCATTGAATATGGTATATTTTGCACAGGAGCCCTATTTACTGTTTTGCACTCTTCAATGTAATACATAATATTACGTTGACTTAAATGTCAACAATGAAAGTACTTTAAACATAATTCATTTCTAATAAGGAGGAAAATGTCAAAGTAATTTATGTTTTTTATGATGTTCTAATAGCATGTCAGACGTTAAGCACCAAATAATCCTTCACTATGACGGTGAGTTTGAATTTGAGCTCAATCATCCTCAATACAAGGGTGGAAGGCAAAAGTTGAGATATCTTTCGAGCAATGCCACGTTGAAGGAGCTTTTCAAAATTGCTTTGGAAGCATCGAGTTGGGCAACAACGTCTGATGAGATAACTCTAAAGTATCTTATACACAATGGGAGTTTTTTTTCGTTGATAGATATCGGCAATGACAATGATATCAATGGTATGTTAAAATCGTCAAGAGGCGAAGCAAAAGGGATATTATTATTTGTTTCAAGAAGGCAATGCGATGAAGCACTTTCCAACAAATTCGTGGCAATAGGTATGTTATGAAGTTAAAACTATATTGCAATATATTTAGCCTGGATCGAAAGTAAATTTTTTTCTCATAACTCTATATTGCAGGTCTGTACAGGATGAAAGAAACGAGATCATTCGAGACGCTCCCAGCACTACACTGTCTGATAAAAAATTAAAGGGTGTGCTGCCACCGTCACCGCCACCTTTTAAAGAAACTCACATGGTCGATATAGAGGAGGATCACGATATCAAATTCTCAACAACATTGTCTTATTTTGCAGACGATGATGAGTCCATGTTCGAAGAAATCAATGTAGATGTGCTTCATGTGAATGGAAGCGAAAGTGTGCACAGCTTTATAGGTGCTCCTGCAACGAATGTGGATGTGAATGGAAGTTCAACAACTGGCGAACTAATTAAATCAGGTGTTGAAAGCTTTTCAAAAGCTCCCCTGCCCGAAGAAGGGACTTGTTCAGGTAGGGAGATGTGGCTAGGTATGGAGTTTCCTGATCATGAATCTTTTAGAAGAGCTATAGCAAAGTACGCAATATACAATAACTTTACTTTGAAACATGAGAGAACTAACATGAAGATGGTTACAGTGAGTTGTAAAAGAGTCGATTATCCCTTGCGATTACATGCCTCCATGGTAGATTCTGGTCCACACTTCAGAGTTCAAAAGTTTAAAGACAAACATTATTGCTCTAAACCACTTATGGGAACAGCATATCGGCAAGCAACCGCGAAGCTAGTAGCAGGGTTCATTGAAGAGAAGGTGCGATGCAATAATGATCTTAGGCCCAATGAGATCATCAATGAATGTCAGATTGAGTTTGGGACCCGCATTACTTACAAGAGAGCCCATATGGCAAAGGAGCTTGCACTTTGAAAAAGTGCGTGGATCGTATGAGGAGTCTTTTATGATATTGAAGCTATATTGCAACGAGTTACATAGAACCAACCCCGGTTCGTACACTACGTTGGACATCAGGTCGGACGACCGATTTAGTCGCTTCTTTTGGTCCTTTGGTCCATGCTTAAGGTCATTCCAAACCTCTCTAAGGCCATTGATAGCAGTGGATGGATCACACCTTCGTGGCAAATATCCAGGAGTGCTAATGGTGGCCGTGACACATGATGCAAATCATCAACTGTTCCCCATTGCATTTGCCTTTGCTGAAGCGAAGCGGCATCATAGTTGGGAGTGGTTTCTTGCACACTTGTCCTTGTCGTTGGGTGAACCAAAAAATCTGACAATTGTATCAGACCGTTAGAAGGTCTGAATCCGGCAGTATAAGCCATGATGCCCAGTGCAAAGCATTGTTTTTGTTGCCATCATATAGCGGAAAACATAAAGGCGGCTTTCAACGACCACGACATTATAAGAACATTCTGGAGCGCCGCGAGGGCATACCGACCTTGTGAGTACGATGCTTGCATGGACCACATAAAAAGTTTAGATGAGCGTACATATAATTACATCCATGTGATCGGCTCTCAGTTCTGGGCAACGACATTTGCTCATGGATGCAGGTATGACATGCTTACCAACCATGCTGCATAGTGCACAAATAGTCTCCTAAAAGACACCCGAGTGCTCCCGATTAGAAAGCAAGTGGAAGAGATACGTGCAAAAATAATGGAATTCTTTCAGAGACGGTCAACTCAAGTACAGAGCATCACTTCACTACTAACTCCGTACGCAGAGAAGTACCTAGCCAGAGAGATGGAAGAATCGCGAAGGCTGATGGTATGGGTAGCGGCATTGAATGAATATCAAGTGCAATCTTCAGAGTATGTTGATGTAGTTAATCTAGAGAGCAGGTCATGCTCGTACTGAAAATGGGACGTGATTGGGATCCCATGTTGCCATGCTGTTGCTGCCATGAAAGCGCGGAATATGAATCCATATGAGTTTTGCGAGCACTGGTACCTTACAATCACGAATCAGAAGATGTACAGAGATGTCATTCACGCCACCCGTGATAGAAAGCAATGGGAACAGGTTTTAACCACCAGGAGAGTTCTTCCACCATTGGCTAGCAAGCAACCGGGTCGACCAAAGAAGAACAGGATCCGAGTTGAAGATACAAATCGCAAGCGATGAGTGGTAACTTGTTCGTCATGTAGAGAGAGGGGTCACAACCGTGGGAGCTGCAAAAATCCACCAGTTAAACAATGACGTTGATGGATTTGATGTTTTGGGGTTGCTCATGTAATATTTTTTAGTTTTCTGTATGTTTTTAGAGAGTTTTTCTTGTATGAATGTTTATGGGAACTTTATTAAAATGGCCATGATGGTTTTTGCTGCATTTTTGGATGTTTATAAAGTACCATTTTGTTTTTTGAAAAGATGCGATCTATTTGTATAAATTATTATTTCTTTTCGAAAGAGTTGTTGTGGAACCCAATATTTTGTCGTGGAAGATGATGTAATGCATTTACGCGACGTAAAGGCTACGCATGGAATTTTAGCCATGAAGCACGTGGATAGCTCATTACAGGGTCGGTGATGACCTTAGCTTTGTAAAATAAGGTCATCACCGACACATAAGTCATTTATTTTAACCAAAAGTTGTAACTTTTTCCAAGCGAAATTCGGATACAGCGTCGGTGATGACCTTAGCTTTGTAAAATAAGGTCATCACCGACGCAGAGGTCCATTATTTTTTAAACAAAAGTTGTAACATTTTAGGTTGTTTTTGGTAAAATTTCTAAGTGACGTCGGTGATGACCTTAGCTTTGTAAAATAAGGACATCACCGGCTCAGAGGTCCATTATTTTTTAAACAAAAGTTGTAACATTTTAGGTTGTTTTTGGTAAAATTTCTAAGTGACGTCGGTGATGACCTTAGCTTTGTAAAATAAGGACATCACCAACGCAAAAGTCATTTATTTTAAGCAAAAGTTGTAACTTTTTTCAATCGAAATTCGGATAAAGCATCGGTGATGACCTTAGCTTTGTAAAATAAGGTCATCACCGACGCAGAGGTCCATTTTTTTTTAAACAAAAGTTGTAACATTTTAGGTTGTTTTTGGAAAAATTTCTAAGTGACGTCGGTGATGACCTTAGCTTTGTAAAATAAGATCATCACCGACGCAGAAGTCATTTATTTTAAGCAAAAGTTGTAACTTTTTTCAATCGAAATTCGGATACAGCGTCGGTGATGACCTTAGTTTTGTAAAATAAGGTCATCACCGATGCAAAGGTCCCTTATTTTTAAACAAAAGTTGTAACATTTTAGGCTGTTTTTGGCAAAATTTCTAAGTAACGTCGGTGATGACCTTAGCTTTAAAATAAGGTCATCACCGATGCAGAAGTCCTTTATTTTAACCAAAAGTTGTAACTTTTTTCAAGCGAAATTCGGATACAGCGTCGGTGATGACCTTTTGTCTCTTTAAATAGGGTCATCACCGACGCAGAAATCATGTTTTGTCACAAAAAGTTGTAACTTTTTCATGCTTTGTCAAGTATTTTTACTGCTACAGCGTCGGTGATGATCTTATTTTAAAAAGAAAAAAAAAGAAGTGCCGGTACTATGACAAGTTCATCAAAAATACAACTATGCGCTTTCAATAAGAATGAAATCATGGTGGACAACATTCAATGACAAATAAACGCATTCAATTAAAATTCAATCAACATCCCATATACAATTACTTCCCATATACAGACAACAACTATTTCCATCATGTGAAACCCACAAACAAACCATGGTAATTCATTAGTTTACAATTTACATTACAACGCATTTGGAAGTGCACATAACCCGGGAAATATTTACTGCAAATCAGGGGGCAAGACAGGTAGTGGAGGGAGGTCAAGCCTTGAAGCATTTCGAATCCAATTATTCTAAAAAATGTCGATGACAATTCTACGCCGGAAGTAAGGGATGTCTGCCTGGGTGAACTCGATGGGACGATGATATACGCAATGCTCTGCAAATGCACAGGCGAATATCCCGCAGTCATTTTCATTATCTTGAAATGGGATATCCGTCTTAGTTGTCATCATCCACAGCATAGGGGCTGACCACCCGTGATCCATGAATCTCTATTGAAGCCACAATACATATCCATGACATAGTGAAAATGAATGATACTTCAATTTTCAAATCCTATTTACTATCCGAACATTATGCTGACAATAGAAGAGCAATTATGTACTTACGAATCTTTCATAGGTTTTATAGCCCCAAATCTCTCCCTTCGAACTATTATTATAGTATTCCCAGTGATTCTCATCGACATATCCAACGAGTAGGGACCAATGGTTGTGAGCGTGAATTATGTAGACTAGAGTCTTGCACTCGTTCGCGTCCATTACTCGTTCTCCCTTTGGCCCAAAAGCCTTGTCATCTCCTGTCTTTAGACCCTTTTCCCAATAACTCTGCAAGACAAGCATCACATACATCAAACAAGTAGGATATTTAACCTATTGAGGCCCTAGTTAAAGTGATTTTTTATTGAACTTACGTATATACTAGGGTCAGCGAAGTATGCATCATTGCACCTTTCCCGTATGACTTCAAACCAAAAATATATGACAGTCGAGTCCATCCAAGTGCCCTCTTCCAATAAATCTCTAATGGACTTAGAATTGACGCACAAGATTATCATATCCAAGTCATCTTTCCTGTCAATGCAATGAGTGTTGTAATGTTGACTTAGTAAAAAATCAAACAAAGAGAGAATTACTACGGAAGTGTTTTCAACAATTGTAGTTACCTATGCATGTAATATTTGTAGAAATCCATCAAACCTCCTTCTCCACATCAGTCAGAAGGTAATCTGAGTGGGTTAATGGATGCTGATAACCAAGAAACCTATCCGGGATCTTCCTCAGCCTCGGTATGTGCTTGCACCTCCATATCAATGAATCAATTGTAGCTCGTGAAGGGGATATAACGATTGCTTGGGAAGTGACATTCGGAGGTGTTTTATGTCCTTCAGGACTGGGCGAGACAGAGATAAGATCCTCGATAGGGATGTCATCATCTTCACCGAAGGCCGCGTCAAGATTGGGGGCATGAACTTCTTCTTTTTCGGCCTCATCCAAAGTGTGAGAGGTTGATGCCTAGCCTTGGGAGTACTCTATCATTAAGGGAGCCTCGAGACTAAATCGAGGCTTCTTTGCGGTGCTTTTTAAGTACTTCCCCTTAAGCCTTGCACGCTTAGGCGTTCTGACGGTCTGCAAAATGAAGCATAGCAAGGGTGAGGAAAGCAGGGCAATATCATTCATCAATTTGCAAAAAGTTATGCTAGATGTTATTAAAATCCTTACGAGAGTGTCATCATCTCCAGAAGAAGCTGAAGTACTACATGTCTCGACGTAGTCCTTGAACGTAGTCCCAAATCTGGACCTAAATCTCTTGACCTTTTTCTTAATCGAACTTGTGAAGGAGAGAAGGTCAACATTTGCAGCGAGGGAACGATCGCATGACCGAAGGATGTGGTCGAGGAAGAGAGAGACCTGCATTCCGATATATTGAAACAATCCCATTAGACAATATATTAACTAAATAAATGTGAAGCAAACTAAGTGATACCAAGAGTGTTAACGTCATACCCGAGTCTGTGGGATGGTAGGAGCTTGGGCATCGGGCTGTGGGGGAGGATTCCTTTGTGGCTCGTCAAGTGGCCTGACAAGGCCAATACGCATGATGGTATTCGCTTCATACCATCTCATGTATTCTTCTTCATCCTCCCCGCCTTTTGTTTTTCCTTTTCTCTTGATCACATTATTTACCTGAGCCTCCCATGACTTGACCTCCTCATCATGCACTAGACTCCAATCTATCACAGATCTCCCCTTATTTTCCTTCCGTACGAAGGGCCTAACGAAAAGTGGAGGCACCGTGTGTCTCAGCCCAAACTGCCTCATGACCCTATGGATAGGGTGACGCTCCAACACCCAATATGATATAAGGGGAGAATCTATTCTGAAGAGTGCTCTCTCAACCTTCGACACATGGTTCATAAATTCATTTCCGTACTTTTTGTACGGTTGCCATTCGAACTGTGCATGAAGCATTGGGTAAGTTAGAACTAATAAAGTAAGTATGAAGTTATGGGAAAATTGAAATGCATTCTTTGTACCTCTTTCGACGTGAGGTAATTGAGTTGCTTTCGCACTTCTCTCACTGTCGTAAGATAGGTCAGACCATCAAGTCGGTTAGCCCATGTCACCATTATGGGAAACCTTATGTCGTAGTTTTGGCGCGGATTTGGACTAAAACCTCGACCAATCTTCATTCTGGTGTACGCCCAGATTTGTTAAAAGAGAGGGATTCATTGGAACATTAACATAAAAATAGTGAAGGCAATAAGATATAAATATACCAAGCTCACCTGAAGAAGCTGGAGGGGGCCAGAAAGAGACTTATGCTTAAGGTCAACAAAATCCCCCTCATCGGTAGGGTCGGGCGTCTCACGCTTCTTCACCCCTTCCCACTTTACACCCTTGTTTAGCATTCTAAAAAGGTTCGCTAAACACGCGGACACCCATGAGTAGGGCCTAAACTCTCTAAACAACTCTAGAATATAAAAGGGGCCTCGTGCCCCTGAAGAATTACACAAAATCTATCCAGCCACCAAAAAAGAAACAATAAGCACGAGTTCTACACTTATCATCGGCCTCTGATGTCGTCGTCTTCTTTGCCCCTCCTTTACTTTTTTTCTTCTTTCCCTTTTTCGGGATGTCCTTCTCTCTCAACTGCGCCTGTGTGGGACGAAATACTCGATCCAGCCACGTGAACTTGAGGGAGATCCCATTGTAATCTTGTTTATTTATGGGAACCTTACCAAGGAGCTCTCGATAGAGATCTGCAATCTCGTAATAAGTGTATGTTCGGCCTGTCATGGGCGGACCATCAATAGGTAGGCCGTATATGTACGCTACGTCCTCCAAAGTGATTGTCGCCTCGCCGGATGGGAAATGAAATGTGTTCGTCTCCGGCCTCCATCGCTCAATGAGCCCCATGATCAATGCATGGTCAATCCTCATCCATCTCATCTGAGCAAGATGTTATAGCCCGGCCTCCCGCACCCACTCCATCTGTCTCTCGTTCAAGTCCCACTTCTCATAATCAGGGTTCGTGGGAAAGCATCTGTATGTGCCAAACTCCAGCGAAAAAAAATACAGTTTCAATAACGTTAGCCATAGATCGAAAGGAAGTTCAATTGATAATAAGTCATGCGGAAGAGAGTATACCAAGCCTTGTTCAATAGCGGCGGAGATGTGATGCTCTTGGTCGCACAATAAAATGTCTGGCTGTGGATTTGAGGTACTAGCCTCATTTGAGGTAGTAGCCTCGCTGTAGGGCACTTCAACATTGCTTGTATTCTATTTAGACTTCTGTGTACATCCAAAATAGACATCATAGCATTGAATGTTATCAAGGCAAGCATGAATACACTATGAAAGCCGAATATCCAAAACCGACCACACAATATTCTCCCCTATAATGGTAAATGAAAACACAGATATCACTGTAGTAATTTAAACCCTAATAAAATCAATCAAGAATGTTGAATGAGTTTGAATGGTTTGGCATTCAATCGTATGGCATAACTCAACATGCATGATATTCACATTAACTAAGAAGCCAAAACAAACAAATAATACACCATCAAAAGTTTATGGGTTGTTTGGATGAACCATGAAATGCAACTGATTTCAAGTTTTTCGCAAAACAGATTGTTACCATCTGTTGCTGGTATGTGTCCGGAGCAGCATAAAAATTGGACACCACATAAAGAGAAAACTTCTATTCTTGATTTCTTAGCAGAAAGTCTGGAATGTAGTATCATCCCTTCACCATCACAAATCCCAAGCTAAAGTGATAGCCATCCATTCTACCAGTGTTTCCCAATGAAATTGTAGTTTGGGCACATCCAAATGCATCCTATGTGGAATAATTCTTAGAGGCTTAGCTAAGTATAAAATGACTGATTTGGTTGTCCAAAGAACTAACAATGTAGTTCCTTAATGATCTCTTTCTGAAACAAGCCTTAATGGTGCAGTGTTGATTATTTAAGATTCTAGAGTAAATTTGTGCATATATGTAAGCATTTGGCTACACTTGTTTGGGAGTGTGCAGATAATATAGTCCTACACTTGTTTGGCTACACTTTTCAGCTTTGGGGATTTAGACCTACAAGGGTGATGTGCGATTTAAACATGCTATGTCCAGGGTACTTCCAAGTTCGTAAATTCAAATTCAATAAACAGTATGAACAACCCATTCACATTGTCAAAATGAAGGAACACAAAAAGGAACGAATGAACCACTACTGCCATTTGACCGCATACAACATCCTCAAGTTTGGAAAACAAAAATAACTCACTCAAACCTTTTTGCTAGTGTTAAAACAAAACCCAATCATCCATCATCCTTCTCAACTGAAAAAACCCAAAATTTGAAATATACAAACCCTAATCAATGCAAACAACAAATATACAAATCGAATACAACATTGAAGATAACAAACCATGTAGTTAGATATCATATGCGGGAAGGCGGGAAAACAAAAGGAAGTGAAAATACAAAAGATTTGACAAGGATTCAAAAAAGGAAGGAGATCCAAACTTCTGGACCGTCGATTTCAATCACAGTTGATTGAAAAAATGATGAGATTATGAGCAAATGTTGAGAAATTCAGTTACAACGCTGGTGGTTGTGGAAAAATGGAAGCAACTGCTCTTCGCCCTCGTCCTAGTCAGTCTCGACGCAATGGTGGAAGGGAGAAGAGAATAATGAGCGAAACAGATATTTTAGCCCTAAAAAAGGGTCGCGAACATCATCATCGCCGACCTTATTCAAGTATAAATAAGGTCGGCACCGACGATGTGCTCTTTATGTAAAAAATAATTCAAGTATACATAAAGTCATCGCCGACCTTATTCAAGTGTAAATAAGGTCGGCGATGACGATGTGCTCTTTTGGTAAAAAAAAAATGAAATTCGCACCCAATTGCTCTAATTGGTGCTGCACTCACTAAAATGTTTGATTGCGTAACATAACCGGATAAAGTGTTTTTTTCGGTAAAATCCTCTAAATTTATTTGAGTTTGTTTCAAAACTAAGATAAATTCATACCAAACTCAAATAAATTCACTTCAAACTCAGATATATTCATACCAAACTCAGATAAATTCATACCAAACTCAGATAAATTCACTTCAAACTTAGATAAATTCATACCAAAATCAGATAAATTCAGAAAAGGGGACGGTGATGCCCCTTTCCCTCCCCCCCCCTCTCTCTCTCTCTCTCTCTCTGTGCGCACAAACTGAGGCAATAGCCAACCTCTGTCATATGTTCTACGCTTGCCTCCTCTTTTGCAAGAGTAAACAAACGAGAGAAAAAAAAAATTTCTTCCACTCCTCCCTGTTATCCATGCCTTCTTGGTAAATAATTCACATGCCTTATAACACTTCTTTAAATGTGCACTGGGTCACCTACACTTTCTTTGAATGTGCACTAGATTACCTGCATTTAAGCTACTGATACCCAAATGGACCATATTTCACGTTTTTGTCCTTTGCTCACACAGGAGAGATGTGGAAGGATTGAAATGAACATAGCTTTCAGACTTTAGTACTCACCAAAGATCGATTAAGAAAGTCATTGCCATCAAAGTCTTCCCTCATGACTAGATGGAGCCCACATTTTATATTAGATGCACATAGAAGTATGGAGAGAGAAGGGACGAGGCAAGGTCGTCTTCTCCCCTCTCTCCGTTCCAAGTAAACAAAGCAGAGAACAACAAAACTTCTCAACAGGTTCTGCAACATCATTCCCCCATTTGAATTTCGAAACTTGATCTATTCCCTGATATTTGAGTTTCGAAAGTTGATTTAAAATCAGGAAATAAAATCCGTTAGAGGGGCAAATCAGTCATGAAATTAAATATCATGTTACTGAGCTTAAAATTAGGGATTAAATTCGTGACGTAACTTCAGATGGTTAGAAGGGAAAATCAGTCATGCAAATGTATGATATGGCATCTTTTGGGACCTCCTCTTGAATTAAGTCTAGGCGCATGGACCAGAGGCCTTAACCGAAACTCCTGTAGATTCTAGCCTTAAACGATAATATTAAGGGACCTCTTGCTAGTTTTCCCTTAATAAAGCATTACACGAGTGGTGAGGAATTGTTGGAGGGGAGGCGACATTCTTTTATGGCAAAATTGATGGGATGGATGGGTGAATGATGGCTGAATAGTTACTGCTCCATGACATCTTTTTAAGTAGATTTCAGATAATAAAGCCCAACAATATCAGAGGGTGGCCCACTCATATTGACCATCAGGACCAAGGGCCTATGATGTGCCCTTTTATTGTGCCTTTAGGGTACTGTTGTGCTCCATCCAAGGAAATGTGCCCCCAACAGGCACATTAGTTAGCTAGACACTGGTTGTATAGTACATGCTACATTAATGAGACTCTTAATGGGAGCAAATATCCTTGGATCCAATTGGGCGGATAGTAAAGATGGGGGATCCACATGTCTCAAGTTTGACCCCATTATCATATATTATAGGGATAGAATTCAATTGGAAAATTGAGCTCTAATTTCGTAATTGATTGCAAAATTGGCTCAAGTTGAGCAACTGATTGAGAAATTGGCCATGGTTTGTGCTGTTTTTTTTTATGTTATTTCTTTTATCTTCTTTTAACTTTTCCAATCAAATTGTCACCAGTAGGTGCGCAGTAGCATGGTTTTGTTAGATGAAAAGGATTTTTTTGTTTAAGAATTCATCTATTGTTTTGAAGGTCAGATGTTTCTTCCCTTTGGGTATTCTTAATATTCTTTGTAGAGAGTTGGATACATAAGCACGTATCATTTTTTGTCTTTGCCTTTGTTTTTTCTACCTTCATTCTTCTATCCTTCTTATTTACTACGACTTCGGTTCCATCTATTAACTATACTTTGTACATCTACAAGTTAGCAACTTTATCAAAGTTTAGTTAGCAACTTTATCAAAGTTTATTGTATGTATGTATGTATGTATGTATGTATTATATCTCTTAAAACTACAACATGGGAAAGAGGGTCAATCCTAAAAGAATGGTTGCACAAAAGCAGCTAGGGCTTCGGAAAAATGAGGGCCCATGGATAAATAGAAAGAGGTATACATCCTCAAGAAAATCGAGGCTCGACCTCTCTCCATGGACTCATGAGCCTAACACCTCTTTTGAGTCTTCATAGAGACCGCTGGGTTACTCCCCTCTCTCACTATATATATAACGCATGCAATAATTATTAAACACTTGGATCAATACATTCTTGAATGGGTGGAAGCTGGCGGCATGGCTTGCTTAACCGGAGACACGGAATTGGGATCTCTCTTGCATACATATATTTCTATCAGGAAACCCTCAAAACTTCTATTATCGTTGGTAGGAGTAGCGGGATGATGATGAGTATATTTTCTAACTTTATCCGTGACTCACTTGAGACTTAGGAAACCAGGAGAAGATGTGTACGCACGATATATCAAGCAACAAGAATAAGGAGTAAGTATAGAATGAAGGGTGTAAGGGCCCGTCCCTAGAAATACCTAGTGAGACCCAGTTTGACAAAGTCAACCCTAGGTTATCCTATATAATAGGTGATTAGCATGAATAGTTAGTAATTCCCATTAATTTAACCTAGTTTATAAGATTAAGACCCTTGTGCGGTTAATAGTCCCATTAGGAGTTTAATTGGATTTTCTAGAAGTAACTAGCTAGCTAGAAGCCTTAGTTGTAAATCCTAATTATATGAGGGCTTTCCTTAGAGAGTTGTGCAACTAACTTAGAATGGCCCAATTACCCATGGCCTAACCCATTAGCCCATTAATTATATTAGGGTACTCTAGTCTTTCTACCTAAACTATTTCCCTCCAAATTATATTAACCAAATACCCTAAGTAACCTTGACCTCTTTCATTATCAACCAAGTAAACATGCGCACTCTTGTCATTATAAATAGCATACCTTTATCGCCCTTAGGCTTCTTCATTTACAACCACTCATTTGAGGGAACCTTAGTCGTTAAATATGGATACCTAAACTACCTTAGTCCTTATCCTTTATTTCTATTTGCAACCAAGGACCCTTTAGTCATTCCATTTAAATCTTCCCTAAATACCCCCATCCTTATCCTAAAGCAACATTAGCAAGAGAGGGTATTTTAGAGAAATTAACCTTACCAAATGCTATAAGAGAAACTCCCTCCTAAAGCTCCCAAACGTTTCATACCATCTCTCTCGCTCTCTCATTTCACTACAATTCTCTCTCTAAAGATCTAGAGCTTCCAATTGCTAAAAGAGGAGAATCTCATCAAGGTTTAGCTATCTTCAAGCTGGGAAACTCGTCCCATATTCTAGACCGCTCTCCTCTCTTCAAATGAAGGTAATTCCCGCTTTCCCTTTTCCAATTTCCTTGAAAAAAATTATTTCTCTTAGAATTCCCTTTTTTATGCACTTCTCTCTTTGGGAATGGGTGTAGAGATTGTAGGTTCAATTGTTTGGATGATCTTAGAGCTTTTGGAGTGAAGCCAAGCTATTTGAGGAGTTTCTTCCTAATTAGGAAAGTAGACATGCTTAGATTCCTTAATTAAATTGATTAATATACTTAGATTGCTAATTATTATCTGGAATGGATATTTGGTTTGATTTCTGTAATTGGATGGTTGAATGGATGCTATGTTGTATAGATCCTTCTCTTTGTAAGCCTTTTTATGTGTTTTTGGCCATTGATGGATGAGAATCCCCCATTTGGAAGATCAATGACCTATTTGTGATGGATCATGATGTGGAAGATTTATTTGATGAATGGGAGAAGACCTGGTCGTAATTAGTTGAAAAATGATGGAGTTTTGATGGAAAATGGAAGATGATGGAACCTGAAATCTCAGGAATTCGTGTGTATCCGGTCAACCCGGACATGACCAGGTCGACCCGATACATTGAGGAATTCCCCATAATTGAGAACAGAAATTCTCAGACTGCAGTGTACCAGGTCAACTCGATACACTGCAGACATCACACCTGCCATGTTTCTGAGAAAAGTCATGTAGTGTACCGGGTCAACCCGAAGACCTCAGGGTCGACTCGGGACACTGAAGACAACAAGTTTTACCTCCCAGGCTCTGCCTCTTTTCCTAGTGTACCAGGTCAACCCGAGGATTCTCCGGGTCGACCTGATACATTGCAAACATCAAGTTTTACTTCTTATGTTCTGATTCCTTTCCTAGTGTACCACGTCAACCTGAAGACTCTCTGAGTCAACCCGGTACACTATAGATAAAAATTTCCCATATTTGGTTTCTTTTAGGATTTGGTCATTGTGGGCTCCGTTGACCTTCCATTTGGATTGTTTTGGATACGCTAAAAGCGAGTTAAGGGCCGGGCTTAACATTGACCTATGTAGCCACCTAAGTAGGGTCTTGGGTTATAAAACGAAACCCGATTCAATGGTTATGAACGTCTTATGATGCTATACACCTACAGGAGCACCAATGATACTTAATAAGCATTTAGGACCTTGTGATCATTGTCTTAGGTGAAGTGGGACCCTGGACCTGAAGAGAGGGGCAGCGATTGTGATGTTTGAGACATTTGGTAATTGTATTATTGAGAACGAACACTATGGCTGTACGGTAGGTCCGAGCATTGGATGTAGGCCTAGGGAGGTATTACAAATCAGGGCATCGCACTTAGGCTCTAATCCATAATCAAAGTCCGTATTAGATGAGAAGTCAGGGCATTGCAATTGAAGTCCTGACCTACAATATTGGGAACTTAACGGTAGACATTGATGAACGGACCGTATAACGGAATAATATTAATTAAACATATAGAGAAGCAGAGTATACGAGGGTATGCATTATTAACTATTGGAAATCACAAGGATGGATTGGCTGTACCCCGAACCCTGTGACTTATACCCTTGACTAATATTGTCTCATATCTGGGATAATAAGGCGATCTGGTTCGGAGTACCCCCACCTAGTGGTCTGTAGGATTGTGGTTTTACGGTTGGACTACCAAGGGATTTTGGTACCGGCATGTATATTGATATTGAGATGTGGTTGAGTACAGTAGGTACCCCCCGTCGGCACTCAGACCGGGTAAGTGTGGATGGATAGTGATGTTGAGATAGCACATAAGACCAATGGATAGGACTTGGTCGTGGCTATGGAAATTGATGGAAAAAATGGACTCTTGTACACTCCTATTCGATGTGACGGCAATCCCATGGTTGATGTCCATCGACATATGTTGAGACGACGGCGATGGGCTCACTCTGATCCCCCACGTCCCTTATACTTCAAGTGTGGACGTACCTTTATGTGCTCATATGGATGTCTATGAGATGTATGATTATTATGTATTATAGATCCTATTGTTTAGTGTCTTTAACTGTCGACGTTGATACTGTTAGATCTAGATACGATGGTCATGAATATGGTAAGGCTACTTCCTCAGGTTATCTATATTGCTGGTGACACTTATGTGCTCTTGTGATTTAAATGATATACTGATGATGATGACTTCTCTAATTTACCTGATATGCTGTATCAACATCTGTTATATTCCTATCTCAATTATGGTACATACACTACACTCTACACCGTTTCTGTTGTACTCTGATATTCTATATTTACTATTGAGGTACTAATAATGCAGGTACAGCTGGATCAGGTATAGTCTTTTACCCTATTTGTTAACATAATGTATTGCAATCTAAACATGCTTATTTGCTTGGCTCATTGAGTGTGACCCAATCCTTGGTGTTTTCAGGTATCTTCTCCCCCTTCCTTTGCTTGGTGGTTTATTTGGCGGTTGATCCGTTGCCGCAGTGTTCAGAGAGTGATTCAGTTGGTGCATCGAGAGATATCTATCACATAGATTCGTTATTCTTCCCCTATTTGTAGCTGACCGCATTGGCCTAGGATCGTACTCAATTTAATTAAGGAAAGTACCTTGTAATCCTTTAAAGTGAAATAAAGTTGTAGGGCATTGCTCATTTACTTGCTCTTATGAGATTCATACAAGCTTATCTTATTGGATTTTCTGCTTCTCTTGTGTACTTTCCAGTAGCGGCCTGAGATTCGAGGCGCCCGGATTTTGGGGCGTTACAAAGGGGACGGCCCAAATGTTGTGTTAGCAAAGCCAGACAAAAAACATGAGCTCCTCACTCGGCACGGCTTTTTGTCCTACTCTTGTGGGGTTGCGGGTGGAGAAAAGTGGATGTGGGGACTTGGGTCGGGGCGCAGTGTAACTAAGAGAGCCATTCCGTTTAGGGCGAGACAGAATGGGCAAGCACGAGCGCTCTAGTGTCCGAGCCGATTGGTCAGACGACAACGACTTTACTTATTAGATTAGTATTAGCCGCCTATCTCGGAATGGGATGGGATGGAATAGAAAGAACGTGAAGCACTAGCACTATAGGGTCGCTAGCAAACCCCAATCCTACCCTTCCCGTCGTACTAGCAACCCAGTCCGCTTTGAAATCAGTTCAATTAGCGGCTAAGTCCACTTAAGTACTCACTTTCGCTCCGCGGTAAGCATGCGAGTCAATTAGCCCCTTGACCACTTCTGTCTCTGAACTCACTTTTCAAGTCTTACCTTTTTCCCCGAGATCGGTTCATCACTCACAAACCAACCACTTAGCGGTTTAGTCAATGAAAAGCAAGCACAATACAAGTACGAAAGGAACTAACCAACCAAGCTCGGAAAGACTACCTATAGACTCCTCCGCTTGTACGCTACAAGTGCTTTCTATTTATTATTCATTCGATGTTTGGGCTACGTTTCTTTTTATTTCATGGAATCTCGTGCATTTTTATTTGGTTTTATTGTATGGAATTTTTTATTTGAGTATTTTTTATAGTTTCTTTTTCCTTTCTCTTACTATTTACTACTACTTTCAAGTCCATCTTATAGAATTGGTTGATTAGAATTTCTAATGAAGTTACAAAAGATTCACTTCATTATAGAGCGCTCGAAAATAAGTCATTTGCAAAGAGATTAAGGTGCACTTTTTTTTATTTTATATTTTTATATATTTCACATTATTGAAGTGATTACTGTCTATTTATTTTTTTCAATTATACCTCCATTGAATTGGATTTCAATTAGGCGGAAGACAATTTTCTCTCTCCTTTTCTGTTGCACGTGCTTAACGCGGACACATCTTGCTAGTCCTTAATTATGGTCAAGATTGTTCTTGATTGACTGATCTAATGCAATACTTTGGATTTTGGGTTAATTAACAAAGAATGGGCCCATCTTAAACTCAAATGTTGAAATTCTTCTCCAATAACAAAAAAACCTAAAAAAGATGAGCCCTAACCTCACCTCGAATTTCTTGGGATTGTCAACAGCTTAAACATTGGGGATTGCAAACCCCCCACCACTTCAAAGTTTGTAGGGGAGGGGCTTGGGTGAAGCGTCGCTGCACTATACTAACGAGTCCGGATCAGTACCCATCACGGTTGTTATACCTTCATTGTGAGTAGACCAATATTAGTCTGCCACGCCATCCAAAGACTTAGGTGATTTTCTTTCATCGGATTTAAACTTTTTTAAACTTCAAAATCACCTAAATCTTTGGATGGCGTGGCGGACTGTTATTGGTCTACTGATGTGAATTAAATCAATCCATTATTATTACTGCAAGTGCACAGCTGTCATTTTGAGATAGTGGCAATTACAGGTCGATCCCACAGGGAGCACTACTGAGTTAAAATTTAAATCTGATTTTTTTTAAATCAAAGATTAATGAATAATTGAGATCCAAGAAAAACTAGAAGAATTCAGAAACACTAACTAATCAAATATATAAAACAGATCAGAGCATCCAGAATCCACTAAGCAAGATAATTAATCCACCATGCATTTATTCTACTATTTGTCTCAAAATAACTCAGATCAGAAACAAATCAATGTTTCAGATCCGGAGGATTTGTCTTTTGCAAAAATCAGATTTTAATAAAAAGAATAAGATCACAACCCAAGACCTCCTTCACCTCATAAAAGAATGAAAAATCATAAGCATGACTCATCAAATTAAGCATAAACTATCAAAGGATCCCAACCCTAAGCATAATCTATCAAAATAAGTATAAATCATCAAACTATTTTCATTAGAAATCAAAATAGAGGCTGCCTAAGGCATAAGACATATCTATTATTTTAATAGAGCATGCATTTAAAAGAGAGAGGAAAGCAAATAGAAAAATCACATAAATTAAATTAAAGATCTACTTAGCTTCATCTGTGTGCTCCAATCCAGAAATCTAGCCAGTCATTAAAAAGAACTCCATAAGTAATTTCATTAATAGCATCTCCTTGTACAATGGTCTCTCAGAAATCCCTCTTCTAAAAAATCCTAATTTCTGAAATAGGGCTTCAGAATACCCAAAAATAATTCTTAAATTCTATTAATTAGGAAAAGAAAAATGAGAGAGAATAATAGTGGATGTCCATGGGAGGGAGTGTCTCCTGTATGCTTCCTTTTGGTTCCTATTATAACTCCGGTTATCTTACAGATACATTAAATATGGACACCTTCTCTGCAAATTTGATTTATCTTCATTGATAAGATATATCTCTTATCCTATTTGAATTTGAATGAGGTGGAAGCTTCTGGAAACCTCTGGATGGCTTGGTTAATCTTCAGATGGGGTCCCACAAGGGATGTGCAGCAATTGATTATCAACGGTGTGGATTTAATTGCAATCCCGTCTAAAAATGAACATGAAAATCTCCAGGCCTGTAACTTTGTCAATTTAGCTTTGATTTGCAATTCTTGGGCTCCACGGATATCTACTCTAAATAAGCTTTCCAACGGTAGGTAAATTTCATCGATCCGACGGTTGGATTGAAAGTTATGGCCATTTGAAGATGAGTTATCCTGAGAAAAACGGGATTAACTTTTGAAATTTGATTTGCAAAGGATTCCTTCTCTGCACAACTCTTATTTTCCAAAGGAGATCAAATGTGGATGATTCAAACTCTTCTTCCTTTATTCCAATCATAATTGTACTCTTTGAATTATCCATTAATAATTTCAAATCTGCAACTACTGCGGACCCTGCCATGTAGGACTTTCATCTGCTTAAATAGTGGGCCCTATGAGAAGTCTTCTATTGTAGTTAGGACTCTTCAACTGACATGATGAGTGGACCCCTCCTTTGGTTGATTTTCACATGGCTTGTGTGTGGGGTCCACGTCATGAGTTCTTCTTTTCAAACTTCAATTCAGCAATGCAGGGCCCATGGTAACTATGTGTGCTTGAAAGTGGGTTCCATGACAGAGGCCTGCAATTCTCATTTTCTGCACATTCTAATTCAACACATCAAATACTGAAGAGCCCATATTGAAGCGGGACCCATCCGGACAGAGTCCTACTCCAACTGGGACTCTTCGAAGAAAATTTGCAAAACATTCTAAATTAATGCAGAAAATGTATGAAAAGTATGAAAATTCAGGTTTCTAGGTGAAAATGCATGAAATGATGGAATTAGATGAAGAATAACGCTATTCACCTAAGTAAACCCCTAATTGATTATAAAATGATGCGTAAATATGTAAACTCATGAACTCAACATCTACTCACGGTGAAGGTATAACAACTACAATTGGTGATCTGGACTCCTAACTATAGTGTAACAACTTACTTACCCCAAAGGTCATGTGCCACATCAGCCTTCCAGAAGGAATTTGAAAGGGCTTCCTAACACTATGTTTGGGAAGGGGGGAGGGGAGGGGAAAGGAAAATGAAGGGGAGGGGAGGGGAGGAAAAATTAATTTTACATCCTCTTGTTTGGATAGTAAAAAAAAGTAGGGGAAAGAAAAATGAAAAAGTATAATTTTGTTTGTTTGTGAGGTAGAGAGACAATTACCATTTTATCCTTATGGGCTGGCTACAGGCTCTAATGGGAACATTTAAAAAAGGGCAATTTAGTAATTTTTGCAAAAATCCCCTCTTTGCTTCTCATTTTCCCCTCAGTTTTGAGGGAAAAATTTTTTAGTGGGCCCCACACAAATTTTCCCCCTATATTCCCCTTCCCCACTTTCCCTGCCCCCCCTTCCCAAACACCCTCCATTAACACATTCCCTCCATTTTCCCCTCTTTTTTTCCTTCCCCCCATTTTCCTTCCTTCCCGAACATAGTGTAAAACCTTTCTCCCAATGCAACCGTATTTATTAAAGTATGATCACTTCCAATAATACCCTTCACAATCTCTTTTCAAATTATCCTTACAAGTTTCTTTCCAAATCCACTTTTTTTTTTTAATTTAGACCAAATACCATTGTGCTTGGGTGGGGCCTATCATCAGGTTTGATGTATTAAGAGATTAATAAAAGGGTTTACATTTTAAATGACTAATTGAGAGACTGCATAATAAAAATATTTAGCACATTTAAAATAATAAGTAAGAGATTAAATGATAAAAATACTTTTCATATTTTATTTTTTTTATTATAATCTTATGATGAAAAGCATGATCGATCTACAGTTAGAGACACTCCACTCTGCTTTGAGTGGGCCCACTATCAGGTTTGATGTATTAGGTGATTCATAAAGTGATTAAATAATAAAATCATATTGTAAATTTTAAATGAATGATTGAGAGATTAATTAATAGAAACATATTTCACTTTTATAAGAATCTCTTATTTAAAATATGCTGTATATTTTAAATGAACAATTAAGTGATTAGATAAATAAAAAATGATAAAAAGTACGTTGCACATTTTATTTTTCATATTTTTATCTTATGTTAAAAAGAATGATCATTCTAATGGTCGGGATAGTCCAAGTCTTCAATTAGATTTTTCAGTGGGACAAGTTAGTTTGATCAAATCGTTATTATCCGCTCATTTGTGAGATTGTTAGATGGTAGCTATTATCAATTTATATTTTATTTTTTATCATCTTCAAGAAAAAAAATGCACTCAATGATTATTCAAATGACTTGTGCCACATATACAATAGAATTTTTTTAATTCACACATAATGAAAGAAAAATTTTATTTAGTGTAATCAAGAGTAAAAATAGAAGTTGACTACTATTTCTCTTAATTAAATATTCTATTAAGAAAGCAAAATCAATCAATGTCATGGTTGGGGATTCTATAGTTTGAGTTTCCATTTAAACAAATTAGTTTGATCCATGCCTAGGTTTAGATTCAGCACTAGTTCTAGATCTTAGGTTTGAGCCTTAATAAGAAATATAACAGATTTAAACCCTCACCTAAATACCTGAATTTGAAGAAAGCTTAAGTCCATGCCATACTTTTTATTATTTAATTACTTAATTATTTATTTAAAATGCACAACAAATTCTTTATCATTTAATTGTTTATCAATAATCAACATGTTTTAAATTATTTAATTGCTTGATTATTCATTTAAAATATATAGTATTTTTTGTTACTTAATTAGTTCTATGTTTAATACATCAATCTGATGGTGGGGCTAACTTCAAGTGGAGTGAAGTTTGGCCAATGATAATAAATATAATGGTGATTTTAAGTGTTTTAGATCTAGATGTGGACCCATTGATGGACTTCACAAGGCAATGAGAGATGAGATTCTAAAACTTGAAAAAAGATTATGAAGGGTATTAATGGAAGTGATAATAGTTTAATTGACATGGTTGCTTTAGGAGAGAAATTTTAGGAGTCCTCTCAAATTCCTTCCGGAAGGCTGACGTGGCATTAGGTATGTCAAATGGGTAGGGCTGGCCCACGGCACGGCACGGCCCGTGCTGCGCCAAGGGATGTGGCACGACTGGCCCATTTTGGCACGATGCGCGATGGGCCGACCTGTCCACAACAGTCAGCTCGCCTGGCCGCTGGCACTTCCGATTTTCTAATCTTAATTTTCACAAATCGGTTGAGTAATGTACCAATAGACATCCTATAAATCATATATTTAATGGGCTTGGCCAAAAGCGCCTTCTTTTTGAGGAATAATCATTTGTGGTCCTTATGCTTCCAATAATTGCAGACAGGATGATTGATGGCGTGTCTACTTTATTGTGGGGTGAATGATATTTTGCTAAAAGCAAAATAAAATTTAATTTAACACGTTTTTATAAATGAAATAAAATAACACCTGATATGATCAATACTTTCATCTGTTAACATGTGACATGAACTATTCATTTGTTGTTCATTGGGCCAACATCGCTACGTCGACATACAAATACTCTATCTTGAACACTTATCCACTTTTCAAATGGCACAAAACTAATAAGCCCACCAATTCAGGGCCCATGCATCTCTGTTAATGGAACTACCTTATGAGATCATATTTACCCATGTTACTCCCAACCTCCCAAGGTATCTAGCGCCATCGATGACCTAGAAATGAGTTGCAACACACCCATATTTTTTAGAAAGGTTGGCCTTTGCCTATTCAAAAGTTTAATTCTAACACTAGAATAGAGCTTGTCCAATTCAAGGGCCTTTGCCTACACGGCCTTTGACATAGATGATTTGTGGTTCTAAATCCACTCATTTAGAAGCAATCTGCTCACCGAGCTCCCTTTCCTGATTTAAAAGATTTGAATCTTGCTGTTCTTTTTTGAAATAAGCCCAAAACTTAGGATCTTATTTAAAATTTTTCTAAAAAAAAAAGAAATTGATATTGACACTCCTTTTACCTCGTTTTTGACGCAGGCACTCCTCAAAAAAAGACGAGGGAGTGCCAATATCAATCACCATTAAAAAATAATCCCCACGCCTCCCCTCCCTTTGCAGTACAACGATTGACGACAGTAAAAAACTAAATGGCTGCCAAGACCAGCAACGAATCCCGATCGTTGGTTCTTCTCTCCCGAACTCTTGATCACCCTCCATTTGCACAGGTACAACAACATAACACTCATTTTGTTGGGCTTAGTAGGTCCAGACCAAGTAGGTTCATGGTCATGGGTATTTTGGTAATTGTACCGGGACTTTCTTATTGACTAAGATAGGGTTTATTGGGGAATAAGAAAGAGAACATTGTATATATGATGTAATGTGTAACCCATGAGAGACACAGACAGACAGACAGAAGAGTGAACCTAAAGGAGAGTCGAGTTTCTTCCCGTGGACGTAGGCAAGATTGCTGAACCACGTAATTCTCTTGTGTGTGAATGTTTGTCTTTTGTGTGGTTGTTTGTTCGTTCGATCATTAATTCACGTTTCCGCATACACGTGCATAACAAGTGGTATCAGAGCCCAAGCCCAGATTTAGCCCGGAGAATCCTCAGATTGCCGAACAAAAGGTGGTGGGCCCCAGTGATGCGCAAGGGAAAGCGTAGTACTCACGATTGGTGGATATGTGGTAAGGCTCTCGAGTTGGCTCTCCTCGATGAAGCGGACGGATGGATGATCATTTGAGGGGAGGCCCGGTAAATATATCCAAAGAGATATGGTCCTTTGTTTGAGGGGAGGATTGTTGGGGATGTGCAACCAAAGTCCCACATCGGCTAGAATTGGGAAAGATCATGTGCATATAAGTTGGACTAAGTACTCCATTGGTTTAAGGCCTTTTGGGTAGAACCCAAGAACAAATCCATGAGGGCTTATGCCCAAAGTGGACAACATCATATCAATGTGGAGTTTGTGGTGGTCCACTGTCCTAACAAGTGGTATCAGAGCCTAGGGTTACTGTGCTTGGATTGTGCCGCGCTCGCGATCGACGGATCGGATCAAGGAATTTATCCGGATTTCTGCAGGTTGCAGAAACACACAGAGATTAGTTCCGATCACTGCTGGGCCACACGATCAGAGAAGATTGGAGAGAGATCGTTTTTCTGATATCTTTTGAGTCACACGGATTGAGTTTCTGAAACAGAAGCCTGAGCGATTGGGTTTCGGTGATTTTGATCATCGCTGGGCCACGGAGAAGGAGGATCGTCGTGCACTGGTTTTACTGTCATCAGATCTTGATTTTGCATCACCGGTTTCGCCGCCGCCCTTTCGCTGGAGAAGATCCCCGCTGTCGCCGCTGAGAAAGACGTCCCGGCGTCAACCGCTGCTGCCGCCCGCTCTTCGCCGGCCATCGCCGGTCCCCGCTGCCGTGCCGTGCCGCTGCGCCATCGCTGGAAAGGAAGGAATAGCACCTTCATCCGTTTCTGGTTACAGAAACCAGACAAAGGAGAACTCTGTTTGGGGAGAAGAACAGATTTCGCCCGGGCCGGGTTGGGTTCGGGTCGGGTTGACCTGGCCCGTTTGAAGAAGCCCAGCGCAGTAAAGAACCAGGACCAGGTCAGGTTCGGTTCTGGGTCAGTTTTTGCCTGACCCGTGAAGCAGGAACCCCGTTCCAGCAGCTGCTGACATCCGCACCACGTCAGCGAACTGTACGGTCAACAGGGGTTTGACCAGATCGACTGCTGAGAATTATTTCTTCTATATCTTGATCATCCGGTGTCAGATCGGAGATCCGTTTGCGCCTACAGACTCGTTACGAGCAGATCTACGTAAGTCTGGAAGAAGATTGGTAGTTTGACGGTCAACAATAAAGTTCGACCAATCGGAGCGCAGAAAACTATTTTTGCGATATCGGAGCCATCCAGAGTCGGATTTCAGATCTGTTTCTTCCAGCGTACTCGTGGTGATGAGATCTACAGATTGGTGCAAAAATTGAGGTTAGTGACAGTTGTTTATATTTTCTTGATTATTCAATTGAGATGGAGAACAACACTGTGAACACTACCATGATCAAACTCAACCATACCAATTGGTTGATTTGGAAACCTAAGATGGAGGATATACTCTATTGCAAAGACCTCTATGATCCCATTGAGGGGGATAGTGCCCGACCAAAAGAGATGTCTGATCCATATTGGAAAAAGATGCATAGAAAGACCATTGGTCACATCAGACAGTGGGTGGATAACAGCATATTTCATCACGTGTCTAATGAAACCAATGCGAGAACCCTTTGGATGAAGTCAGAAGAAAGATATGAGAAGAAATTGAAGATCACATAAATAATTTTCAATGCATTGTGAATGAGCTGGCTACAATAAAGATGGTCCTTGATGATGAGATGCAAGCTTTATTTCTTCTAAGTTCTTTGCCAGATACATGGGAGACATTGGTTGTTTCCGTGAGCAACTCTACTCCAGATGGTGTGTTATCAATGAGTCAGGTTACTAGCAGCTTGTTAAATGAAGAAACAAGAAGGAAAACTGTAGGGACAGATAATGCACAGGCCTTTGTTACTGAAAATAGAGGGAGGAGTAAGAGTAGGGGACCAAAGGGGGGTCATGGCAAGTCCAGAGGTGGCAAGGAATCACAGACTAAGAAAAAGTCTGGAAAATGCTTTCATTGTGGCAAGGAGGGTCACATTAAGAAGAATTGATTTGCCTTGAAGGAAAAGAAAGAAACCAACAATGAGCAGAAGAATGACACTAACACTACTGCTACTTTGGATAATGAAGTAGTGATTCTGACCAGTGAAGTTGAAGAGTGTTTGAGTGTTGCAGATGATCAGGTTGAGTGGGTTGTTGACACAACAGCATCCTACCATGCTACTCCTTCTAAGGAGATGTTCACGACGTACAAAGCAGGGGACTTTGGCACTGTGAAGATGGGCAATACAAGTCAATTGAATATTTTTGGGATCGATGATGTCTGCATTCAAACCGATATTGGTTGCACAATGACGCTGAAAGATGTGCGACATATTCCTGATCTGCGGTTGAATCTGATTTCCGGGACTTCATTGGACCGTGCAGGTTATGAAATATGCTGTTATGCATGTGTATGCGGAAACGTGAATTAATGATCGAACGAACAAACAACCACACAAAAGACAAACAATTACACATAAGAGAATTACGTGGTTCGGCAATCTTGCCTACGTCCACGAGAAAGAAACTCGACTCTCCTTTAGGTTCACTCTTTTGTCTGTCTGTCTGTGTCTCTCATGGGTTACACATTACATCACATATATAATGTTCTCTTTCTTATTCCCCAAAAAACCCTATCTTAGTCAATAAGAAAGTCCCGGTACAATTACCAAAATACCCATGACCATGAACCTACTTGGTCTGGACCTACTAAGCCCAACAATCTCCCCTCCAGACCATGGGGAAGACGCTTCTGAACCCCTTACTAGGAGTCCAGTCCTGCCAACTCTGAACACAGATCCAGCTTTCCCTTAGACACGACCTTAGTCATCATGTCGGAGGGATTCTTGTTAGTGTGAATCTTTTCCAGCTTCATGAGATTCTTCTCGATGACCTCACGAATCCAATGATATCTCACATCAACGTGCTTTGTGCAGGCATGGTATGTAGCATTTTTGCTAAGATCCATAGCACTCTGGCTATCACAGTAGACTACATACTCTCCATGCTTCAAATCCAGTTCTTTAAAGAAATTCCTCAACCAAAGCATCTCCTTCCCTGCTTCATTAGCAGCTATGTATCCTACTTCGGTTGTAGACAATGCTGTACACACCTGCAACTTAGACTGCCAGGAAATAGCTCCCCCTGCAAAAGTAAATAAGTACCCAGAAGTAGACAACAGACGATCAAGATCGCCTGCAAAATTAGCATCTGTAAAGCCTTCAAGTACTGGTTTTAAGCCTCCGAAACACAAGAAAAAATCTGACGTACCTCTCAAATATCTGAAGATCCACTTCACTGTTTCCCAATGCTCTTTCCCAGGGTTAGAAAGAAATCTACTTACTACACCCACTGCATGAGCAATGTCTGGACGTGAACACACCATGGCATACATAAGACTCCCAACTGCTGAGGAGTATGGAACAGACATCATCCATTCCTTTTCTTCATCTGTAGTAGGACATAATCTCTTACTGAGCTTGAAGTGAATGGCTAAAGGCATGCTAACTGGCTTAGCATCTACCATGTTGAATCTCGCTAGCACCCGTTCAACATATTTCTCCTATGACAACCACAGCTTCTTGGCATTCCTGTCACGATGTATTTGTTGGGATTGGTGTATGCCCTAAAGCCCACTAGTTGCACTCTCATCTTTTGTTACTGGATATTTACTGGTTATTTAATGGAATGACTCATTTCTGCTTAAACATGTATATATGTATGGTTGAGTAAGGCCTATTATTTCTAGTAAATGAATTAGGTGTGTAGTGTCTACACACAGATAGGTCTAATTCATGGACACTTGAAACAACATATTTGTTCATAACTGAGAGATGGAGCTGGGCACTTCATCTTGGTATAAGTTATAGTGAGAGACTCTCCTGTATTCAGGGTGACTTACCTAAGTCATGGGAGGACTTTCCCGGATTTATCTCATTAGTGCATATGCAATGCATTGAACAGTACCATGGTAGGTGTGATCTCTAAAATAGTACTTTCACTGAGAGAGATCAAGTCACCTCATGTTACTGAGTGACCAGTGCTCTTAATCTTGAGCATTTGTGGATGAACTGACGAAGTCAAGTTCTTGTGCTTTAATTCACTATGGGTGAGATTCTTTTCATGGGTCAACAGCTCTGTGTTTTGGGTACTCGGACTTGATCAGTTGGGACGTGCAGATGTAATAAAGAATCCATGCCATCTAATGATGGAATGATCGTCCCCTTAGAATTATCCGATTGATCATCAAAATCTAAGATCTTAGTATATGGATGTTCCATATGGATATTGAACTTGTGGGTCGCTCCCTGGACCAAGAGAATGATATCCGGATGATGATTAAGTTAAGGATATGAAGTTCTAAGGTTTAGAAGTAATCAAGAAGGTTGATAGTACATCGAATAACCGGACTTGATTATGGATGTTACATAGAGGGGCATTCAGGTCATTACACTTAGTAGGTCGAAGACAACTGTCATTTTATGACGAGCTTATTATATTATATATTTGTCCCTGGAGTTCAACCATAACTCTTTAGTGCAATGAGTTAAGGTTAAAATGGTCTTTATGTTGCTAAGGGTTTAGCATGGACATTTTGGTCATTTTGGGAGCCAAGGGCAAATATGTCTTTTGGTCCCTTCTCTAGTCACTTTCCAAGATTGGTATGGTTTCCTAAAATGTTTAGATGACATATGGTTGAATTATTTTAGTGGAAAAATAATTTTGAGTTTAAATTCAAATAGGCCTTTGATGGCATACATGAATTTAATTCGATCTAGATAAATTATTTGTGGGCCATGGTGTGCATTAGTATGTGGGATGTCCATAATGGGAATTCCATGGGTAAGGTTTCCAATTTTGAGTAGGTCTCCCTACTTGGAAAGTTGGACTCCTCTTTGGATTAGTATTCCTATAAGAAAGTTTCCTTTTTAAATTAGAAACTTAAATTAGTAAGTGTTGTGCAACTAGGATTACTAATTGCCAAAGTTTATGGGATGTTCCTTAGTTTCCTTTTCTAATTGGAGTGTTTCTAAAAGGAAATAAATCTTTAGATTATATTTTCCTTTTAGGACATCTATGAGAATTAGAAGAGATAGTTTTTAAGGAAAGCCATTCCAAAGTTTCTATAAAAAGGGACCAAGCTTCCCCTTGGACGTCCAACATAGAAAGAGCCACAAAGTGTCCCACACGTCCAGCCCTCTTCTTGATTGATGAGAGCACAAGGTCTGAGATTTTTCCATAGAAAATAGTTCTCAACTCATCTAGAAACCTAGATTAAGATCCCACCATCTTAGCCAATCAGATTTGGAAGTGAGATAGAGAAGAAGATCAAAAGCAACTCTACTGCAGAAAATTCCAGCAAGTTGTTTGGTAATTGCAAGTTTGAGTTCAGCCCTTTGGATCTATTTTTTCAGAGATTTGAAGTCTACAAATCTTCAAGGTAATAGTCTTCTTGAATCTCCTTTAATTATACACTTGTTGGTCATGAATTCATGGAGTTCTTTTGCGATCACTATGGCTGATTTATGCTGCCCAAATCAGATTTTTTAAAATCTGTCATGTTACAAATCAGCCATGAACGTCTTTCCCTAGTGATGCTCAGATCTGAATCGCAGTTTCTTTCAGTGGTATCAGAGCCACTCCATGTGAAATAATGATCCCATATTGTGTTTAATTAATCCTAGATTGATTATGGGCATGGTGGCACCCTACTAAAGTTATGTTTAGATGCATGTTGTGTGCAAGTTTCATTAACAATACTGGAATTTATTTTTCAGATTTGTTTAATGATGCTCATAGTGTTTTGCATGCACTAACCTCTTTGTTTGCAGCCATATATTGCATCATTGATGGTTCGCATGATTGTTATGTGGATTTGGATGCTTTTTCAATAGTTGGAATGTGTACGATTGCACGTTTAGCAATCATAGGAAGTTGTAATTCTTTCTTTACTTTTATTCCAACTAGTCTTGATGTAAGCTTTCTTAAAAAGCATAGGTATCTCCAATGTAATTTGGAGTTTTGTTTTTTATGGGTTTGCTTGTATAAATTTGATTTATTGGAACAAGCAAGAAGAAGAAAGTTTCAAGAAAGATAGGTTGTAAGTAACCGGATTCCTTAGTGGTGGAGGAGACAAGACTTCTTGGTGCAAGATGAGATCTATTTTTGATATCCTAGTTCAATAAGGATTGGAAGTCCGAAGAGCAGGGAGCCATCAAGGATTGCATACTTTTATTTGCTTTTATATATGGAATGCATCGATGAATGCTTTATATAATTGCTATAATTGTCACCTAGAAACATGGCCACCATTAAGTTCTAAAATTGGCATCTTTTTATATTAGATTGTTTTTAGTTTGGCAAATTGTTTTAAACAGAACTTAGACCAGCACCTTCTAATTTGTCTAAGGTTTAAAATTGGATAGGGTTTAGTTTATCTTGGTACCCTTGGTTTCCAAAAGAGGCTAAACTAAAATCTAATTAGATGCTACCTATGGGTTTCCATAACCCAAGTTAGGTCTTTGACTCTTTAAAGGGATTTGCTCAAATATTTTAAAGCAAAGGTTATTTATTTTTAAGATGACTCAAGTCATTGAGTCATAAATTTAATTAACTAAGTTTGCTAGATTTAAAAGAGCCTTTGAGTAAACAATGTAAAGGTCAAAAAGTATAAACCCTAGCGATAAATAATCAAGTGGGAGAGGGGTTTTGGAAAGACCCCACGGCCTTCCATTTTCGGTTCATGTTATCTCATTAAGGTGTTAGTAGGAGCGGCCATCCCTTCGGTGGAGTTCTTTACTAAAGACCGCTTTGATGAGTTAATGCGTGAACTAATGTGAATATTCGTAATGAGGTATTAGTAGGAGCGGCCATCCCTTCGGTGGAGTTCTTTACTAAAGATCACTTCTATAGAATGTCAATGAAGTGTTGGTGGGAGCGGCCATCCCTTCAGTGGAGCTCTTTACTAAAGTTCACTTCTAGAATGGATAAAAGTCACTTCCCCTCGGAGGACTTAAATCATAGACATTCTGGGAAATTTCATAAGAGATGGTAAAACACTTGACATAAGACGGTAATGACCTCTCCCTAGGAGTTAAGGGTTATTTGTCATATGAGGCCAAACCAATCAGTGATTGGACTACCACTGGATATATGTATCTAGATAGTGATAATCCAAATAAGCATATCTTAATTCAACGTGACTGTAGGCTCGGCCATCCCTTCGATGGAGGGTCTATGAGGAGGTTGAAACACTGATACATTATGATTGGGGTTAAATAATGTAAAAAGTTTTGTGCTTAGTTTTTCCTTTTATAACAAGCACCATATGCATATTACATATATACTGCTTGTCTAATTATAAACTGTTTCATATCCAGAGAGAGATGGGTAAAGATTCTTTTAGTCCGTTGATGTGCATTCTTCGTGATAACAAACTGACTGGCCCTAACTACGTAGATTGGAAGAGAAATCTTGATATAGTACTTACTGCTGAGGAGTACAAGTATGTCTTATTGGAAACCTGTCCTGATATTGATGCTAATTCTACTGATGACCAGTTAGAGGCTGAGAGGAAATGGAAGAAAGCGAATAGCATGGCCAAATGCTATATGCTTGCTTCCATGTCCAACGTGTTGCAAACACAGCACGAGCATATGGACACTGCCTATGAAATCATGATGTCCTTGTCTGAGATGTTCGCAGACAAGAGCAGGCCAGCTAGGCAAGCTACTATAAGGACTATCATGAATACTAGGATGGCTGAGGGAACACCTGTCAGAGAGCATATGCTCAAGCTGATGGATTGTTTCAATGTAGCTGAGATTCTAGGGGTTGAGATTGATGCAGAGAGTCAAACTGATATGATTCTCGAAACTCTGCCGGACTCTTTCAATCAGTTCAAGCTCAATTTCAATATGAGCAAGATGGACATGACTCTACCTTAGTTAATGAAAGAACTCCAGGAGGCGGAGGCCATCATGAAGCCCAAAGCCCAAGCTCACTTTTTCCAGTCTTCCTCTAAGCTAAACCCGAAAGGGAAGAAGTTCAAGAAGAAGCAGAATAAGGGAAAAGAGCAGAAAAATGACGATACTGGCAAAAAGAAGGACAAGGGTACAGATGGAAAGATCAAAGGGAAATGCTTCAAGTGTGGCTTCAAAGGTCATTGGAAGAAAGATTGTCCCAAGTTGCTAGCCTCAGTTAAGAAAGGTACATCTTTTTAATACTACATTAAAACTTGTCCAGTGGTTGATTCTACTGACTCATGGATAGTAGACTCAGGAGCCACTAATCATATCTGCAATTCATTGCAGGGGTTTCAGATAATGCAGAGGATTGAGAAAGGAGAGTTTGCCTTTAGAGTTGGAACTGGAGCTAAAGTTTGGGCAGTTGCAGTAGGAGTTGTTACCTTACATTTTCCATGTGATAGGATATTAGTTTTAAATAATGTTTTCTATGTTCCGAACATGAGGAAGAATTTAATTTCAGTTTCCAGACTAATTGAATTTAATTATTCAGTTTCTTTCCATTCTGGTGTTGATATCAGTAGAGATGGAAATATTATATGTTCCGGTAGAATACATGACAACTTATTTTATATATATCCTATTGCTCCCACACTGCATAATATACAACAACAAAACTCAACTTCCCTTAAAAGGAAGGTATCTTCAATCAATGACACATATCTTTGGCAATTACATTTGGGTCACATTAACCTAAAACGGATTCAGAGGTTGGTTGAAGATGGGCCTTTGAGCTCATTAGACTTCGAACCTTTTCCTCAGTGCGAATCTTGTTTCAAGGGAAAGATGACCAAAAGGTCATTCTCTGAAAAGGGACTAAGGTCAAAAGAGTTGTTAGAATTGATTCACACTGATGTGTGTGGTCCTATGAACAAACCGGCTCGAGGAGGGTATGAGTATTACATTACCTTCACTGATGATTACTCTAGGTATGGATATGTGTACTTAATGCGATGCAAGTCTGAGGCGTTTGATAAATTCAAGCAATTCAAGGCTGAGGCGGAGTTACAACTAGGGAAACATATCAAAGCCATTCGATCTGATCGAGGTGGCGAGTACCTCCTGGGTGAGTTCAAAGAGTACCTCACACAACATGGGATTGTGTCTCAGTTGTCTGCACCGGGTACACCCCGGCAAAATGGTGTAGCAGAGAGAAGAAACCGTACCCTTCTTGATATGGTAAGGTCTATGATGAGTTATGCAACCCTACCTATATCTTTTTGGGGATATGCTCTAGAAGCAGCAGCATACATTTTAAATATGGTACCTTCTAAATCAGTACCTAGGACACTGCAAGAAATGTGGACAAGTCGAAAACCTAGTTTAAGACATATCCACATTTGGGGTTGTCCAGCCTATGTACTGAATGATAAAGCTACCAAGCTGGAACCCAGATCGGAAATGTGCTACTTCATTGGGTATCCTAAGGGAACAAGAGGTGACATCTTTTATCATCCAAAGGAGCAAAAAGTGCTTATCAACACTCATGCTAGGTACTTGGAGGATGATTTTATGATGCACCAAGAGCTTAGTTGTAAAGAAACCCTTGAGGAGATTCTTCTGGGATCTCCTATAACATCTGTATCAGATCCTGAGACAGTAGATGAACAAGATATTCCTTTTAACAATCCGGAGCCTCGTCGTAGTGGGAGAATTTCTAGACAGCCAGAAAGATATCTAGGAGTGTCTTTTAAGACGGACTCTGAAGATCTGGTTGAGGATCCTACTAGTTATGATGAAGCAGTAACGGATATAGATGCTGACATGTGGCAGCAAGCGATGAAATCTGAAATGGATTCTTTGTATTCCAATCAAGTCTGGGAACTTGTAGGTACTCAGAAATAGGGTATCGATTATGAGGAAACCTTTTTACCAGTGGCTATGCTTAAATCTATAAGGATTCTCTTGGCCATCGCATGTCATTTTGACTACAAGATATGGCAGATGGATGTCAAGACAGCTTTTCTTAATGGAAGTCTTGACGAATGCATCTATATGATGCAACCAGAGGGTTTCATTGCTAGTTGTTCCTGCAGTGCAAAAACCGATTGTCATGTACTGCGATAACACTGGTACTGTAGCACAGTGCAAAGAGCCAAGGAATCACAAGAAAGGCAAGCACATTAAGAGAAAGTACCACTTGATCCGGGAATTCATTCAGGATGGAGAAATAGTGGTGGAGCATATTGCTTGGCGAATAACTTAGCTGACCCATTCACTAAGACTCTTACTGAGAAAGTCTTTACTTCTCATGTTGAGTCTATGGGAGTTAGGTTAGGAAGTAGTGATCTTTAGTGCAAGTGCGAGTTTGTTGGGATTGGTGTATGCCCTAAAGCCCACTAGCTGCACTCTCATCTTTTGTTACTGGATATTTACTGGTTATTTAATGGAATGACTCATTTCTGCTTAAACATGTATATATGTATGGTTGTGTAAGGCCCATTGTTTCTAGTAAATGAATTAGGTGTGTAGTGTCTACACACAGATAGGTCTAATTCATGGACACTTGAAACAACATATTTGTTCATAACTGAGAGATGGAGCTGGGCACTTCATCTTGGTATAAGTTATAGTGAGAGACTCTCCTGTATTCAGGGTGACTTACCTAAGTCATAGGAGGACTTTCCCGGATTTATCTCATTAGTGCATATGCAATGCATTGAACAGTACCATGGTAGGTGTGATCTCTAAAATAGTACTATCACTGAGAGAGATCAAGTCACCTCATGCTACTGAGTGACCAGTGCTCTTAATCTTGAGCATTTGTGGATGAACTGACGAAGTCAAGTTCTTGTGCTTTAATTCACTATGGGTGAGATTCTTTTCATGGGTCAACAGCTCTGTGTTTTGGGTACTCGGACTTGATCAGTTGGGACGTGCAGATGTAATAAAGAATCCATGCCATCTAATGATGGAATGATCGTCCCCTTAGAATTATCCGATTAATCATCAAAATCTAAGATCTTAGTATATGGATGTTCCATATGGATATTGAACTTGTGGGTCGCTCCCTGGACCAAGAGAATGATATCCGGATGATGATTAAGTTAAGGATATGAAGTTCTAAGGTTTAGAAGTAATCAAGAAGGTTGATAGTACATCGAATAACCGGACTTGATTATGGATGTTACATAGAGGGGCATTCAGGTCATTACACTTAGTAGGTCGAAGACAACTGTCATTTTATGACGAGCTTATTATATTATATATTTGTCCCTGGAGTTCAACCATAACTCTTTAGTGGAATGAGTTAAGGTTAAAATGGTCTTTATGTTGCTAAGGGTTTAGCATGGACATTTTGGTCATTTTGGGAGCCAAGGGCAAATATGTCTTTTGGTCCATTCTCTAGTCACTTTCCAAGATTGGCATGGTTTCCTAAAATGTTTAGATGACATATGGTTGAATTATTTTAGTGGAAGAATAATTTTGAGTTTAAATTCAAATAGGCTTTTGATGGCATACATGAATTTAATTCTAGATAAATTATTTGTGGGCCATGGTGTGCATTAGTATGTGGGACGTCCATAATGGGAATTCCATGGGTAAGGTTTCCAATTTTGAGTAGGTCTCTCTACTTAGAAAGTTGAACTCCTCTTTGGATTAGTATTCCTATAAGAAAGTTTCCTTTTCGGATTGGAAACTTAAATTAGTAAGTGTTGTGCAACTAGGATTACTAATTGCCAAAGTTTATGGGATGTTCATTAGTTTCCTTTTCTAATTGGAGTGTTTCTAAAAGGAAATAAATCTTTAGATTATATTTTCTTTTTAGGACATCTATGAGAATTAGAAGAGATAGTTTTTAAGGAAAGCCATTCCAAAGTTTCTATAAAAAGGGACCAAGCTTCCCCTTGGACGTCCAACATAGAAAGAGCCACAAAGTGTCCCACACGTCCAGCCCTCTTCTTGATTGATGAGAGCACAAGGTCTGAGATTTTTCCATAGAAAATAGTTCTCAACTCATCTAGAAACCTAGATTAAGATCCCACCATCTTAGCCAATCAGATTTGGAAGTGAGATAGAGAAGAAGATCAAAAGCAACTCTACTGCAGAAAATTCCAGTAAGTTGTTTGGTAATTGCAAGTTTGAGTTCAGCCCTTTGGATCTATTTTTTCAGAGATTTGAAGTCTACAAATCTTCAAGGTAATAGTCTTCTTGAATCTCCTTTAATTATACACTTGTTGGTCATGAATTCATGGAGTTCTTTTGCGATCACTATGGCTGATTTATGCTGCCCAAATCAGATTTTTTAAAATCTGTCATGTTACAAATCAGCCATGAATGTCTTTCCCTAGTGATGTTCAGATCTGAATCGCAGTTTCTTTTAGTATTTGCATTCCCAAAATCTGTCGTGCGGGACCCAAGTCTTTCATGTCAAAAGTCTTTGACATGTCCCTCTTCAACCTGCCAATCATCCTACTATCCTGTCCAACTATCAACATATCATCTACATATAAAAGAAGGATGATAAATTTGCCATTATCAAATTTACGAACATAAACACAATGATCTGCAGCTGTCCTCCGGTACCCATGACTCACCATGAATGAATCAAACTTCTTGTACCATTGTCTCGGCGCTTGTTTCAACCCGTATAGACTCTTTTTCATCCTGCAAACCATCTGTTCTTTTCTTTCTACCTCAAACCCCTCCGGCTGAGTCATGTAGATCTCTTCTTTCAGATCACCGTGAAGAAATGCAGTCTTCACATCCATCTGTTCAAGTTCAAGGTCCATGCTGGCAACTAGACCCAAGATAACTCTGATAGAAGTCATCTTCACAACTGGAAAGAAGATTTCATCAAAGTCAAGACCCTTTATCTGCGCAAAGCCTTTAACCATTAGCTGTGCTTTGTGCTTTATCAGTTTTCCACTGTCATCTCTCTTCAGTTTAAACACCCATTTGTTCTTCAGAACCTTCTTGCCTTTTGGGAGTTCCACCAGCTCATAAGTATTGTTCTTTTTTAAAGAACTCATCTCATCCTGCATAGCCTCCATCCACTCATCTTTATCTTCATGAGTTTTTGCTTCTGGGTAGCTCTCTGGCTCCCCCTCATCAGTAAGCAAAATATAATCTGCTGCAGGATATCTTGTTGATGGTTGATGCTCTCGAGTAGACCTCCTAACCTGAGGTTCTGTAGTTTCTGACTGAGGAGACTGCTCCCCCTGCTCAACACCCTGTTCATCTGGCAACCCCTGCGCCTCATCACGATCTAAATCATTTTGTCCACCTTCTCCACCTGTAGTCTGCACTGGAGAAGGAGTCGGTGTGAGATCAACCACTCCATCAACAACTTCTTTAGACTTTTCAGTATTTTCAATATCTCCAAAGAACTGATCTTCATGAAACACCACATCCCCACTTCTGATAATTCTCCTTTTCTCTGGATTCCATAACCTGTAGCCAAGCTCAGCTCCACCATAGCCAAGAAAAATGCAACACACTGCCTTATCATCCAGCTTTGAACGCTGCTCCTTTGGTACATGTGCAAAAGCCTTGCACCCAAATACCTTCAAATGAGAATAAGAAACATCTTTACCTGTCCATACTCTCTCTGGAAGATCAAAATCCAAAGGAACTGAGGGAGACCTGTTAATCAGGTAAACGGCAGTCAGAATAGCTTCACCCCAAAATGGCTTGTACCAGGAACTGTTCTTTCATGTCGAATACCATGCTTTGAGCAATAGCCTTTAAACTGGTTGAATGTGTACTCACCACCATTATCTGTGTGGAGACATTTCAAGAGCTTTCCTGTTTCTTTTTCAACCATGACATGAAACTGCTGAAATACCTGGAACACCTGATCCTTCGATTTCAACGCATAAACCCAGACTTTCATGGATGCATCATCAATAAATGTGACAAAAGACTTATTGCCACCCAATGACTCCACCTCCATGGGACCACAAATATCAGAATATACCAAATCCAACACATTAGATTTTATCGTTGATGTTTTAGAGAAAGAAACCCTATGTTGTTTACCAAACAAGCAATAATCACAAGGGTCAATGGATGTACCTTTGGAGTAATTAATCAAATCTTTCTTTGCCAATAACTGCAGTCCTTTCTCACTCATATGTCCAAGTCTCTTGTGCCACAGATTTGGAGAGGATCTATTTTCAACATCATTCAACACACATTTGCTTAGCTTCACATGTGTCTTGTACAGCATATTACACTCCTTCCCTCTCGCAAAAATAAGAGACCCTTTAGTGAGTTTCCACCTGCCATTTCCGAAGTAATTTTCATAACCTGCACGGTCCAATGAAGTCCCAAAAATCAGATTCAACCGCAGATCAGGAATATGTCACACATCTTTCAGCGTCATTGTGCAACCAATATCGGTTTGAATGCAGACATCACCGATCCCAATAATATTCGAATGACTTGTGTTGCCCATTTCCCCCTTCTCTCCTCCTCATCCTCTCTCACATCTAACCGTTGATTTTTCTCCAATCAGATGGTTAGCGAGGCGATCACAGCCCTTGACGAAGAAGCCGGATCGAGCGAATCGTCCATCTTGAAACACATACTATCGAACCACCACGATCTACCCCCAGCGCACGATAGCCTTCTCCACTACCACCTGGCCAAACTCACCCGACTCGGAGAAATACTCCAACTCAGCCCTGGCCATTATACCCTTCCCTATTTCCAAAACCCTAACCCTCTGCAAAGGCGGTCTTCCAAGCTCCCGCGGAGCACCGAACAGTTTAAAAATAAACATCTGACGGTCGATAGCGATCCGGGTTTTGATGCCGAAGAGAGAGGCAGCGCACCTGTGAGGAAGCGCCGGGGTCGATCACCGAAGGTGAAGCCCGCGGGACATGAGAAGAATGGTGGTCCTGCGCTGGACGCCGGGGGTGGTGAAGTTCGGCTGTCTCCGACGGAAAGGGTGGTGGAGGGTGGAGATGGGCTGATTCGCCGGCGGCGTGGGCGGCAGCCTCCGAATGCTAACATCAGAAAGGATGGAGGTGGAGTGCTGCGTTTGGAGGTATGAGACGAAATTGCCCCTCCGGAATGTTGATTTTTACTTTCGTATCTAGGCGTGATTTAGAGAAGCTTATGGGATAATGGGATGTAAATTCGGGATATGTTGAGTTGACTCGGCGTTTGCGATGTTCAATTATTTGTTGACGACAATAGTGGGTCCAATTGGCTATACTTATTATTATTATTATTATTATTATTATTATTATTATTATTTTATGCCAACAAAGGTTTCCAACCTTTGGATTGGAATAACCCCGCCGGGCTAGAGAGAAGCCGGGTGAAACCTCTCAGCCCCCATGTGGTAACACTATTGGACTCAAGTTCTTGAAGAAGGGGGAACCGGGGATCGATATAAGGACCTCTAATTCCGGAAGAGAAAGGAACCGTGGTCTGATCACTCAATCTTGGCTTCATTTTGAAAAGAAATGAGAAAAAGGAAAATTTCCAAGACCTTAAATTTCACATTATGGTAGGTGCTCTTTTTTTTCCTTTTATTGGCTACAAGAGATCATTATGCCCACGAAAATTAAACAATCAAGCTATCTAACCCTTGTTTAGCTAAACCATCCACCAACGTGACAAATAACAGATAGGGTAGGTGCCATGTGATGGATATGTTGTAAAAATCCAATTAGTTAAACTTTTTTTATTTTTGGAAGGATAAGTATATATATTAAAAAAGAATGAATAATGTACATGGTTCAAAATCGCGCTCATCGCGTCGCGGTTCGCGGTCCATCACAGTGCTAATTTTTATTTTACCCCAAAAAAATCTGAGAAAATATCCAAAAAATCCAGAATATTCTAAAATGCTAAAAAACATTATCTTTCTCCATTAGAAACACTTTAAAGAAAAATATTGGTCCCCCCTAAGTCATTACATCCTGTATCGCTGTCTTGTCTGATACATATTAAGACTTTTATGAATTAAATAGGCTTACAGGCATATATTAAAATAAGTCCAAATATCATAAATTTTACAGTATGCATTACAACCATAATTTTGTACTAATCAATAGTGTTAAACACTTGAAGTCAAGAAACTAGTACTAGTGGTATAGATGTACAATACTCAATTATTCAATAACCATGTAAATTGTGCCTGAATTTCAACTTTCACGTAGCATTTACTACTACATCAAGATTAATTAATTAATTAAAACATCGGAGTATGAACATAAGGGTATTGTGGTTGCGAAGGGAAGAAACCATTGTATGAGAATCCACAAAATCTTGCAAATCACTTGAGTTTTGGTGAAAAAATAAGCTTAGGAGGCTTGAACATCTACTACTATTATAAAAGAGGCTAAGTTGCAACTTTTTTTTGTCTAACCATTATGGGGCCCACTTCTCATCATCTCTCATCTCATCATCATCTCATTTCATCATCTCCTCTATATATTTATATCTATACTGTTATAAAAGATAGAATGATGCAAATTTGGGGCCCACCTTATACTATATATATTCTACCATAGTGGGGGCCACCTTATACTATACATATTATATATTATATGTACTATTATACACCATTGTGGAGCCCACCCCCAATATCTCTACTATTATAAAAGAGGAGAGATTGCAAGTTTTTTTCATTAAACTAATGTGGGGCCCACCCCAAAATTTATAATACTCCCAAATATTATAATATAATATAATATAATATTATTATGAGAAATTATAAACTTTTTCATTATACCATTGTGGGGCCCACTCTCAAATATTATAATGCAAACTTTTTTCACTATACCATTGTGGGCCCACCCCCAAATATTATAATATAATATAATAATATTCTCTCTATCTCTATTCTTATAAACGAGAGAAGGATGATGTATTTTTTTCACTACACATATCCAATGAAATCCAAGTTGGGGGGCCCACATGTCTATTATAAAAGAGAGAAAGAATATCCAATAAAATCCAAGTTGTGGGGCCCACGTCTCTTCCAATAATAATATAATCTATATATTATCACTCAAATGCAAGATGTGAGCCCCACTTAAGATAATAATAATATAATCTATATATTATTATTACCCTTCTAAAAGAGAAGAACTTGTGTGGGTTCCACCTATATAATAATAATATAATCTATACATTATTATTATTCTTAAGAACAAAATGACATAACTTATGTGGGCCCCACTTAGATAATAATAATAATAATATTATCTCTTGTCCAATCAAATGCAAGATGTGGGCCCCACTTAAGATAATAATAATATAATTTATATATTATTACTCAAATGTAAGATGTGAGCCCCACTTAAGATAATAATAATATAATTTATATATTATTATTACCCTTCTAAAAGTGAATAACTTGTGTGGGCTCCACCTATATAATAATAATATAATCTATACATTATTATTATTATTAAAAATAAAATGACATAACTTGTGTGGGCCCCACTTAGATAATAATAATAATATAATCTCTTGTCCAATCAAATGCAAGATGTGGGCCCCACTTAAGATAATAATAATAATATAATCTATATATTATTATTACCCTTCTAAAAGAGAAGAACTTGTGTGGACCCCACCTATATAATAATAATATAATATATACATTATTATTATTAAGAACAAAATGACATAAGTTGTGTGGGCCTCACTTAGGTAATAATAATATAATCTCTTGCCCAATCAAATGCAAGATGTGGGCCCCACTTAAGATAATAATAATATAATCTATATATTATTATTATACCCTTCTAAAAGAGAAGAACTTGTATGGGCCCCACCTATATAATAATAATAATACAATCTATACATTATTATTATTATTATTATTCAGAACAAAATGACATACCTTGTGTGGGCTCCACTTTAAATAATAATAATATAATCTATATATTATTATTACCCTTCTAAAAGAGAAGAACTTGGGCCCCATGAATATAATAATAATAAGATTATAAAAGAGAAGAACTTGTGTGGGCCACACCGATATAATAATAATATAATCTATATATTATTATTATTTCTCTATCTCTATCTCTATATCTATATCTATACCCTTATATAAAAGAGAGTAAAATGTAGCACTTTTTCACTACACACCTGCTCAATAAAATGTAAAATGTGGGCCCTACTTAGTATTCTCTATCTTTACCTCTATCTATCTACTCTTACAAAAGAAAACAAAATCACAATGCTTTTCACTATACATCATGGCTCACTTATAATTTTATATACCCTTATATAAAAGAGAGTAAAGTGTAGTATTTTTTCACTACATACCTGCCCAATAAAATGCAAGATGTGGGCCCCACTTAGTATTATTATTTTTCACTGCACATTTGCCCAATAAAATGCAAGATGTGAGCCCCACTTAGTATTATTATATATATGCCCAAGAAACTGCAAGATGTAGGCCCCACTTAGTGTTATTATTTTTCACTTCTGACATAATAGTTGTATTGATCTTTACTTATACCCCTGTTGGAAGAATAATCACAAGTTAGATAATGTGATAACTACTACTAAATATTGGTTTTCTTCTAATATTAGTGATTGCTAAAGATAATTCCATAAATGCAATTTAGTGGTAAGTCTTATAGATTGCTATCGTAAAATTATTGTTGTTCTATACAATTTTTAGTTTCTTAATATACGACTTTATAAAAAATTATTATAAAGGGCATTTCAGGGGCATGAATATATTTATTTATTATTGCTCTTACTCATGAGGTTTAAATTGAAAAACTTTGATCATTTTTTAACACATTTATTTCTTTTATCATTACAAGTTTTTTCTTCTTCTTGTTCTTCTTCTTCTTTTCATATATTTCAATGAAGCGTCATGCATTTCCATAAAGGAAAAATAAGAATCTCATTGAAATTGCCTGTTATGCTAGCATTACTACTAACTTCAGAGTCAGTGAATGAAGTGATCATTTTAAGTGTGAACAAATAAAATAAGTATTTGATGCTGAGCTGCAACAAATTCAGTTTGTCTTTGTTCGTTTAAAATTTTTCTTATTCTATTGAACATATAATGTTCATGGTAATTAGTTAAAATAGTAAGCTCATCTGGTTCTTAGTTTTTATTTTTATTTTTTATAAAACTGCAGGTTATCAATTTGACTATGCTTTCGACTGGACTCCAACTTTAGCATGTCAAGTCTACCAGAAAACTGATAAGTCGACCTGATAGGTGAAATAAAGTAAATTTAAGTTTCTTTGTACACATTCAAGATAAAATATCTAGAAATATATGATTTATTTACTCAAAAAGTTATATAAATTCCATATCAATTGTCTTTTGAGATCTCATTTTTTTCACTATATCATCGTTTTATTGTTTTCAAATGCATAGGAAAAAAATAGTGTCAGCTGTATTTGGACATTGCACGGGCCTTGCAATTTACAATCACTCATTTTCTGTTGAAATTTAATTTTTAAATGTATTTCAGCTTCTACTAAATTTTTTAAGAGCGATATTTTTTTAAAACTTTCCTTAGTAAAACTGTGTGTTCGGTGCACGTGCATTGCACGTGCAGGGCTCCACTAGTAGTCTTAAGAAGCTCCACAAATGGTTTGATAAAGAAAGAAATGAAAAAGAAGAGAGAAGATAAAAATAAAAAAATTATCGTCGACCGATATTTTGAAATTCACTATTTTTTGACACCGTGACCATTATATTTAACCGTTATATTGTAAATATCGTAACGGTTTTAAACTATGATAATGTATAAAGAAATTAGGTGAAAGCCCACCCTCACTTGCTCTCTCCTGAAGAGAAAAGCTCGTGGTGAGAGATGCAACCAAAGAATTTATCAAACCTATGAAACCAAAGATTACTATCAAACCTACTTCTAAATAAGATTATAACATTTTTAGTAGGTGTAGGTGCAGAAAATAATGACCCACAATAACTGGGGAGCCTTAGAGGACTTATCCAAGGTGGTGATGACTGGGTACCGTCCGAAAGCCTGAAAGAGAAGAACACACAGTCAGAGGACCCTGGCCTGGGCGGCGCAAGGCTCTCCGATGCCAAAGTCAGTGAAGGAACTGGAACAATGGAAGGAGAGGAAGAAGAGAGGCAGAGTAACAGCTCTGTGGGTTGAATTATGCGTACCTTGCATGTGAAATGTAGTTCTATTTATAGACGATTTGGATGATATCTTAGACGATATCTTGGTGTGGGTCCCATCATTCGACTGGGAAGTCATGGTCAGCCCACGTTGCAATTAATGTGGTCCAATCCAGCCCACTCTGCATTTAATGCCAGTCGGATCAGCCCACGTTGCATTAAATGCGCGTCACGTTGGGCCAGATCGTGTTGGGCGCCTTTGACGGTTGGGGTACCATCGGATCCGCCCTCGGGCCTTACCCTGATGTGGCTTCAGCCGCTGGATGTCGCATCTGTCTCACTAGCTCGTGCCCCAATCCCTCCACGTGCCTGATGACGTGGGGGATGAGGGGTGCGAGTGGAGGTTTTTTCTTGCTTCGGCTTTCGTCCCAGCTGCTTCGGCCGAGGTGGGACTCTCGGCCGAGATGAGCGCATGTAGTGGCTGAGCTCGGCGTTAGCGGCCTGGAGCTGTTTGACTTCGGCTGAGGCCTCTGCTCTGTTAGCCGAGGTGAGTTTGGTGCCACGTGGATGGCACACGGATGGCACGTGAGAGTGCTTAGTCTCATCTGATGGCTGTGATTAGCGTAATCCTGGAGTTCTGAAAATCTCCCCACACAATTGCCCCCTAGCTTTTGACCTCTTAAGCGTCCTAGCTTTTAGTGGTCGGAAGCTAGAAAACTCGTCTGGGGATGCGGCGATCATTGCCTGGTGTCGTTTCAACTTTTCTGAAGTAGTAAATGCTCTGCCCTATCTGTCCTGGGAAGCGAGTCGACGGCTACACGCATCGCGTCTTCACTGATTGCGTTGTCTTATTGATGGAACGGGCGAGGATCGCGAAATCCGTCCTTTCGAATTTCGAAAGTAGCGCGCGCCGAGGGTTCCCTTTCCATAAAAAGGGTCGTCTTCTTCCTTTCTTGTTTCTGATTTCCTTTCGCCTTCGCCTTCGTCTTTGATTTCTGCTCTGCTGCTCGAGATCTTTCTAGCGAGGACGACCATAGGACGTGCTCGGACCTGTTCTTGAGTTGCCCCTTTGTCTCTGTAAGTTGCTTCGTGCCTCTGTCTAGCTTTTCTGCGACTTTTAGGGTTTAGCTTTTGCTGTCACCCCTTTTTTAGACATGGGCACCCCTAGGTTCGATTTAGATACTGAAGAGGGCATAGCCAGATTTAGGGCCGCTTACAGTATTCCGGAGGGAGTCCTCCTCAAGCCGGCGGATTCCGTCGACTATGCCACGATGCGCTGGTCCTGCGGCTGGATGCCGTTCCCTCTAATCTCCGTGATCGAGGGCGGGGTCAGATTTCCTCTGCACCCCTTGCTTAGGGCTTGCCTCAGTAGCTGGTCCCTTACCCCGTGCCAGCTAATGCCCAATGGCTATAAGGTCATCATGGGCACGGCGAAGCTGAATGAGATTCTGGGGACCGACCTAGGTGTCCACGATATCGAGGACACCTACGATATCTGCAAGGCTGGGGAAGGGAAATATTATCTCCGGGTGAAGCCGCAGCGAAGAGGCTTCGTCCTGGCCTTGGAGGATTCGAGTAAGAATGCCGAAGAAGCTTTCTTCTGTGTGTCGGGGGACTGGGAGTTTGGCGCTGGCGAGAGCAGGAGGCTGATGGTCCCACGTCGCCCCGGGGCTGTCCCAAGTAAACACCGCTCCTTTTCTCTTACATGCTTTGCTCGATCTCGATGATGCCGAGCTGACACTCTTATTGTCTGTTGTGCAGAGGCAGGTGCGATGCGACGCCGAGCTGCGAGTGAAGGTTGGAGGAGGAACGCCGACGACATCAACAAGGTTGAAAGATACAAGGGGCACGAGACCAGGTCGGCGTGGAAGCTGCTTGGTTACACGCCGAGGTACCGCGGTCACTACAGGAGAACCGGAGTAGACGAGGTGGACGAGGCGCACCCTGATCGTCCTACCGTCTCCGTTGCAGTGCCTGCTGGGATCCCTTTGACCGATCCCGCTGCGAGCCGGGCTGCGTCTGGTACCGAGGCGTCCACTTCTAGTTGGGAGCCACCGAACCTGACGCAGATAGTGGACGCTTGTTCTTCCGATCGAGAAGAAGGCATGGAGGGGAGCTCAAGGGAGCCAGTTGTTAAGGACCTGGCAGCCAAGTTCAGGCTGAGGTCATCATCTTCTGGGGCGCCATCATCTGCCAATACCCGCTCAGCTTCGGGTTCTGGGGGTGCTGGCGCTTCTTCTGCTCCTGCCCCTGCTCCGAGCGGGGGAGTTCGGCAACGCTCGCCGGATCGCTCGAAGGAGGGGTCCCCGCCCAGGAAGAAGTCCAAGGCGGGGGAGATGGACTCGGGGGCTGAACAGCCTCCGAAGGGCAAAACCCCTGCGCGGGCCCCCGGAGTCAAGGCTCCAACTGAAAAGAGTGCACCAGCTGAGAAGAGTGTGCCGGCTGAGAAGAGTGTGCCGGCCAGCAAGTCGACCGGCGGGACGACCCGCGAGCTCACCATCTCGGCGGGGCAAGGGTCTGGATCGGCCTCCGGACCCCGAACTGCCCCAGCGCCGTGGAGACCGAGGATGGAGACGCAACCTGGTAAGCCTCTGAACGTCGAGGATCGGCTGCTGGGGAACGTCGACGTCATCGGAGCTCTCGCCAAGGTTTGCGCTCTGCCGCGGGACATGGAGACGCACGAGAGGTTTGACAACGAGAGCCTGATGGTCTCAGCGATTCAGGCTAACCTTCTGGTAAGCGTTTTCAGCATTTTGCTTCAAGTAATTTGGCTCGACTGCCCCAGCTTGACCCATCTTTCTCCATTTGCAGAACGTGCAGAGGCTCCTAACCGTGGTGGGAAGGAGTGACAGGAACGCTGCGAGGGTCACTCAGCTGGAGTCCGAGAGGGATAAGCTGAAGAAGGAGCTGGAAGAGCAGCGGAAGGGAATGGAGGGGCTGAAGAAGGCCAGCGCTGAAGAGTCCGCTCGGCTGGCGTCGGCTCTGACTGATGTCGCCGAGCTCACGTCGAGAGCTAATCATTTGAAGGGCGAGGTCTGGGCGAGGAACAAGAGGACCGCCGAGCTGGAGTCGGAGCTGGCCAGATCGAAGGCTGAATCGGCGGCCGAGGGGACGAAGTTGCGCGGGGAGGTGCTGGCCGGACGCGCTGAAAGGGAGAAGCTGAAAATGGCGAACGCCGAGCTGGAAAAGGAGAAGGCCTCCCTTCTGCCCGAGGCCCAATCCGCTTTCCAAAATGGGGTGGACCATGCCACGGAGCTATATGAGAAGCAGGTGGAGGAGATCACCTCCATTCTGTTCGAGGAAGGATGCCTGGCCGCACTGAGACGTGCGGGGGTCCCTGAAGACCACCCTGTCTATCGGGACCTGCCGAAGTTCTCGGACCCGGCTCCCGAGCCGAGCTCCGCTCCTGCAGCTGAAAGTGCCCCTGACGAAGCTCCTGCAGTCGCTCCTGCTTCAGACGACGCTCCAGCTGCCCCGGCCCCGAGCGATGCCCCGGTCGCCAGCGACGCTTCGACCATGCCCCAAGGTGAGGCCTCCTGTGCCCCTACTTCGGCTGAGGTACCGGTTGAAGCCCCTTCTGCCAGCGACGCTCCAAGCAAGGTCACGGTTTCGGCCAAAGCCACTGGTTCAGCAGATATGGTGATCGACCTGGTGGAGTCGCCGAAACCACAGTAGCCTTGCTCCTTTTTCTTCCCTTGGCCTTCCATATGTAATACTTTTTCTCTCTGTTATTAATGAAAAACGGGCTCCTTTACTTGTGCACTTTTCCTTCTTTTGCTTCTGGATGTGCTATTGAATGGTATTGAATGCCTTTACTATGACGCATGACCTTCGAGGTAGAGAGAGTCAAACGGTCTTCATAGCTGTCTGTGCCGATTCTCCGTGTTCTGAGACCATAAATAGCAATAAGCACGGTGATACGGCCGATGAGGGAAACGGGCGGACGTCTCCACGTGGCGCCACAGGAATCGCTGGTCAACAGACAGGAAGGCATGCGTCCCACGTAACGCGTGGGAGACTTCGCCCCTTAACTTCCTTCGGAGATTGAGCCCTTCTTCTTCCTATAAGTAGGGGCCGTAGGCTCGCCATGGGAGAAGAAAAGAAAAGAACTTAGGACAGTTTAATTCACATAGTTGTAGGAACCATGTCCAGTGGATGTTCAGAAGCATTTGATCCGGGGGGAACCCCTGCGCCTGTGGACAGCTTTCTCCAAGGGGGGAAGCCCGTCGTGGTCTGCGCGCCCTCTGAAGGAACTCCCCGTGGACCACGCGCTCTCTGAACGCGGGTTCATGGCCGATCGTCCCTGGTCAAGTTGCAGGGGAGTCCTCTGCAACTGTGGGATGGTCGGGCCCTCGGCGTCTGGCGATCCTGCAGGGTCTTGTGTGGCATCGAGCTTCCTGCGAGCCCCTTGCGCCATGTCAGGATCGCCGAGCTAAGGGTGGGATTGAGGCCCGCTGGACCTGGGGGCTCTTCAAATTTTGGTCTCACTGACCGGAGGGTGTTGAAGAGCTCATCGAGCTGCCTGGAGGTCCAGGGCCTCAGAACTGGAGGGGCTCTGCAATTGCTTTGGTCTGACCAACCAAAGTGTATTGTAGAGCTCGGTGAAATTCAGGATCCCTCAGAACCTCCAGGCAACGAACCGACGTCTTCGAGCCTGCAGTCTGAAGAGTCGGTGAAGATCAGAGTCTCCCAGTCTTTCACTTTATTTTCTATTTTTAGAGGACTGCGATCCTCCTTTCTGTATTTTCTTTTATGTTCTGTAACTCTTGTAATGAAGCAGTTTACCATGAATAAAAAGGAAGAATTTTGCGATCACTTGAATTGTGTGCAGTGCTTTTTGTGCTGCCTTTTCGTGCTTCAGTGCTTGCACAGTTCTTTCTTAAAAACTGTCTTTGGCCGAAATGGCTGGTTTGGCCGAGACGAACTGCTTGTGCGCCGAGGTGGATCCAGAATACCGCTGGTCTCGGCTATGTGAGCATGAGTTCGGCAACGGTTTTTTAGGGGTGTATAAACCCGGGCTTTAGGAATTCGGCCGAGTGTTCGAACTCGAGGCCTTTTCCAGGGCGGTAGACCCTTGAGTGGGATAAAACCCTGACTTTAGGAATTCGGCCGAGTGTTTGAACTCGAGGCCTTCTTCCAGGGCTACGAACCCTTGGAGTGGGATAAAACCCTGACTTTAGGAATTCGGCCGAGTGTTCGAACTCGAGGCCTTCTTCCAGGGCTACAAACCCTTGGAGTGGGATAAAACCCTGACTTTAGGAATTCGGCCGAGTGTTCGAACTCGAGGCCTTCTTCCAGGGCTACGAACCCTTGGAGTGGGATAAAACCCTGACTTTAGGAATTCGGCCAAGTGTCCGAACTCGAGGCCTTCTTCCAGGGCTACGAACCCTTGGAGTGGGATAAAACCCTGACTTTAGGAATTCGGCCGAGTGTTCGAACTCGGGGCCTTCTTCCAGGGCTACTGTCACGCCCCGAAACCGGGACCTGCAGCGAACCGATCTCGGGGTGCGAAATTTTGGGATAATTTGAAACTTTTTGTTATAGTTCCCAAGATCCGCGTGAATGAGGATAATCACATGCCAACACAATCAGAGTATATTTTTCGCGGAAGCTAAACATGGTGTTACGACCCGGAATCCGTGGCCATCGGGTTCCGTGTCGCACGCAACCAATTCCATAAAGCCATCATAAACAGACTGGCATAAATCATAAATCACAACACACTGAGCTGGTAGTAACAAATCTATTATTTCCCATATTCAAATTTCAATTAACAAGTGGCTTAATTACAACCCAAATAAAAAGGCTATCAAGCCATACAAATGTAACCAACTAAACAGAATACTACCCTCAAAGATTGATACGAACTCCGGTGCCAAACTTGACATCTAGATGATATCAATTGGCAGCCTCTCACGTAGACCGGCGGTCCCACCGCCTCCTCTGATCAAACACCTACGAACAGAAAAGCGAAGAAACTGGCACCAAACAAAAAGGGTCAGACACAACGGTCTGGCAAGCAAATAAACAAGTAATATGAACAAAAGGAACATACATAAAACCTGACGAAATCATCGTAAAACCGAATAAATAGGCTAAACAATAATGACAATAAAGCATGCTAAAATGATCGAAAGATAGAACATAAATATCAAAACAAGTAAAAGAACAATATCAGATGTACGAATATCTCGAAAGATTCAAAGCCTGCATAAAACATTTCATCGTCGGAAATACATTTCAAATCCTGAATAATAGCGACAATACAATGAAGATCGATATCGTAAACATTAAACAAATCTGAGCATAAAAGTATAACCAACGAGAATCATAAACTAAAGCAATATACAGATAAAACACTGGCAACCACAAATAGCTAAATCCTCCTATTACCGAAGTAATAAGAGCAAACAGAGCGTAGCCACTAAACGTGGTACTAAAAATGGGATCGGAACCGTAGCCATACAAATGGGACCAGCAGATCAAAAGTATCAGAACCGTAGCCATACAAATGGGACCGGCAGACAAAAACCGTTGCCATGGTCGGTACAGACAGAATCCAAGCTGCAGCTGGCGGACAGAGTAAAGATCCCAAGCCGGGTGATCAGCCCGACAAGGTGACCTAAGCCTAGTGGTGCCTTTAGTTTTCAAACTCAAACAGATACAAATCTAACATAATACTAATCCCTTTGGCTCAGGGGCTCGCACCACATAGCTCTGGCCCCTTCTTGCCTCGGGGTTTGTTTTTTTCGGAATCATAGCCTCTTTGGCTCATGGGCTCGCACCACATAGCTCTGGCCCCATCTTGCCTCGAGGTTTTTATTTTCAAATACTAGTGTTGTCAAAACAATAGTCTTATCGAAGAAATCCCGAATGTAACGAACATACTCAATCTATTTTCAAATCGAATCGGAGAAAACATACGAATATCTCTGGTAAACCGTTTAAATACGCATCAAGGTGATTTGTATAAAATCATACGATCAACCCTTTCGAACATGGGAAGACACATGATTTTATAGCAAATCACCGATGCTATTTAGATTAGTTCACAAAAGAAAACAAATACAAATACAAATGCAAATACAAACACATTTTTCTGACTTGAAATGGAATGGATAGTGGAGAATGACTTAATGATTTACCAAGGAACCATCACAATGCACGTTTAACCTTTAAACATTGATTAATGAAGAATGTGTTTGATGCCAATGAAAATCCATAATGTTTAAATGATAAAGTGCGCATTGAGACCCGAAAGGTTCCCGGATAATCTCACTTAAGCTCATTCTCACATCATTCCCATTTCACAAATTTCCAAGTATCAAAAGTAAATCCAAACTCTTTGAAGTAGGCCCAAAGTTGGCCTTAACCCACGTCCAAAATGGTCCTCAATAACAATCCAAAACCAACCTTAATCAAGCCCACAAAACAAGTTTAAAAACAGTCCAAAACCAATCCTTAAATGGCCTTCAAAACCATTCTTAAAAACAGCCCAAACAAACTTCGAACAGGCCCACAAAACTGATTTTTAAAGCGACCAAAACCAACCTGAACAGGCCCACAAAACTGAACCTAAGATGACCCACAAACAAACTTTAAAAACAGCCCGAGACTAAACTGAACAGGCCCACAAAAACTGATTTTTAAAGCGACCCAAACTGGACCTTTAGTGGCCCACAAAACTGATTTTTAAGGCAGCCCAAAACTAAACATGAATGGCCCAATAAACAGTTTTTAAAACGGCCCCAAAACTGAACTTGAATTGCCCACAAAACAGATTTTCAAATCAGCCCAAAACTAGACTTGGACCAGGCCCACAAACAGATTTTTAAACAGCCCAAAACTAGACTTGGACCAGGCCCACAAACAGATTTTAAAACAGCCCAAAACTGATTTGAATCAGGCCCAAGGAACAAGCCCAAGGAGACCCCAAAAGAACAGGCCCAAAAGACCCATAAACGGACCCAAACCCGAGCCCAGACTGAGCTGGGCTCGCTCGAGCGGACCCAGACAGAAGCTGGGTCGCTCGAGCGGCCCAGTGGGTCGCTCGAGCGGACCCAGACAGTGCCTGGTCCGCTCGAGCGACCCACTGGGCCTGCCCAGTCCGGCCCGAGTGCAGAAAACCTCCATTCCTTTGCATTTTTTCTGATTTTTCTGATCATTTTCCATTTCCAACCTTTCATACAAATTTCATAGATTCTTTGGGCCCTTCCTTGACCTTCCAAACTCATCAATCACCATCCATAAATCTATCCAATTGATCAAACACAAGCCTTTTCAAAACAAAGTTTCTCTTTGAACACCAAACACAAGATAGTCCAATTTTCTTTCTAAATGACCAAGTGAAAGCAAACCTCCCATGCATTGTAAAGCAATAACATATATTGAAATCAATGTAACAATGGTTCATTCAATCAAAGTAAATCCATGATTAATAAGGGATTAGAACAACATGAGGAAAAACCATGAAACCCAACAAAAACATGAAAACATCATATTAATTGAAAATCCACTTGCCTTGGTCAAGAGAAGATGCAAAAACACTCCATGAAGGTGCTCTTAAAGCCTCAAGCTCCAAAATTACAAAATCCCCAAAATAGCTCAAGAGAAACCCTAAAAATCCAATCCATTGAAAACCTCCATGAAAACCCATTGCATGTGGGAATAAAACACTCCAAATGAGGAGGAAAACAAAGATCTAAGGAAAAGAAAACCATTGCTAACCTTTGGGTGTTCCAAATAAGAAGAAGGGCTTGAAGAGGAGGGTTGTCCTAGCCCAATGTTCTTGAAAATGGGGTCTTTGGAATGCTTGAGAGTTGGGGAAGAAGGAGGTGAGATCAAATCTCCATGAAAGCTCCAAGAGAGAGGTGTTTCAGATGAGAGAGAAAGAGTGGGAAGAGAGGGAAAGAGCCCTAGCTCAAACCCTTGCTGGAAACGAATGAAGGAGAAGAAGAGAGGGGTTCCCCTCTTATAGAGTGGGTCTTGTGGGCCCCAAACTTCACAAGGCTGAAACTCACATTTGCGGGCCCCGAACGAAAACGACGAAGAAGACAAAAACGATCGGCGAAATATCTAGTTTCCAAAAAGTATAATTTCCCCAATTTCTGAAATTTTCGAAATTCATGGACAGATTTAGGGTGAAAAGTCAGTTTTGCCCCTTTTCCTCGAAAAACGTGATTTCTGAATATCAAATCAAAATGATCAAAACATGAAAGTTGTTAAACTTCATCAAATGAGTCAAAATACGTCAAATCCAGAGTTTTTAGAAATGAAAAGCAATTTCTCATAAAAAAAAATACAAATCATAGGGACCGGGTCAAACTAAAGTCAACGGTCTACAAAATCTCCAAGGCAAGGAAAAATCCGGTCAAACTCAAATACGCGGTCAAACTAAATCAAATATCGCTTAAAAAGCTAAACCACGATTAAAACAATACTAAACAAAAGCACTGGGGTCGGGATCTTACAGCTACGAACCCTTGGAGTGGGATAAAACCCTGACTTTAGGAATTCGGCCGAGTGTTCGAACTCGATGCCTTCTTCGAGGGCTACGAACCCTTGGAGTGGGATAAAACCCTGACTTTAGGAATTCGGCCGAGTGTTCGAACTCGAGGCCTTCTTCCAGGGCTACGAACCCTTGGAGTGGGATAAAACCCTGACTTTAGGAATTCGGCCGAGTGTCCGAACTCGAGGCCTTCTTCCAGGGCTACGAACCCTTGGAGTGGGATAAAACCCTGACTTTAGGAATTCGGCCGAGTGTCCGAACTCGAGGCCTTCTTCCAGGGCTACGAACCCTTGGAGTGGGATAAAACCCTGACTTTAGGAATTCGGCCGAGTGTTCGAACTCGAGGCCTTCTTCCAGGGCTACGAACCCTTGGAGTGGGATAAAACCCTGACTTTAGGAATTCGGCCGAGTGTCCGAACTCGAGGCCTTCTTCCAGGGCTACGAACCCTTGGAGTGGGATAAAACCCTGACTTTAGGAATTCGGCCGAGTGTTCGAACTCGAGGCCTCCTTCCAGGGCTGCGAACCCTTGGAGTTGCCGGAGTCAGTCAAAGAGAGACGACAGATTGATGACAGGGCGAAAAGCTGCTTTCATTGATTCGGGATTCATTGCATCTTTAGAAATAGAATTTCTTTAGGTGGGATGCATTCCACGGTCTCGGCAGTGGCTTGCCTTCTAAGTCTTCAAGCTTGTAGGCTGATTTCCCTGCCAGTGAGACCACCCTGAATGGGCCATGCCAATTCGGAGCCAGCTTCCCTTCGTTTGGTTCTTTGTCAGCTGGCAGGGTCTTCTTTAGAACCAACTCTCCCACAGAGAATCTTCTCTCTCTGACATTTTGATTGTATGCCCTGGCTATCCGCTGCTGATAGTCGGTCAGTCGCAGGGCTGCTGCTTCTCGTCGCTCGTCTGCCAGCTCCAGCTCCATTGCCAGGTTCGTGTCATTTCGGCCTTGGTCGACCAGCTCTGTCCTCAGGGTGGGAAGGCCGATTTCTAAAGGAATGACGGCCTCCATCCCGTAGGCCAGAGAGAAAGGTGTTGCCGAGGTGGACCTCCTTGGAGTTGTTCTGTATGCCCATAGCACGCTCGGAAGCTCCTCTGTCCATCTTCCCTTTGCCTTGTCCAGTCGCTTCTTCAGGCCGTCTAGGATCACTTTGTTAGAGATTTCTGCCTGGCCATTACTCTGTGGATATGCCGGAGTGGAGTAATGGTTTCTGATACCGTGTTTTTGGCAGAAGTCTCTGAAGGACTTAGAGTCGAGCTGAGTCCCGTTGTCCGAAATCAGGGTCCTGGGGATGCCGAACCTCGTTAGGATGTTTTTCCAAACGAAGTTCCTGGAGTCCCGGTCCGTGATTGAGGACAACGGTTCAGCCTCTATCCACTTTGTAAAGTAGTCTGTAGCGACTATCAGCCATCTCTTGTTCCCTGGAGCTCGGTGAAGAGGCCCCACAATGTCCAGGCCCCATTGAGCGAAGGGCCATGGGCTAGTGAGGGGACTCAGATCTTGTGCTGGCTGGTGGAGAGAGTGGGAGAACTTCTGGCACTTCTCGCATTTCCTGGCGTACACCTGCGCGTCCTTCTGCATGTAGGGCCACCAGTAACCCTGGCTTATTGCTCTGTAGGCCAGTGATCGACCTCCTATGTGACTGCCGCAGATTCCTTCGTGGATCTCATACAGGAAGTCGTCCACCTTGCTCGGGTGGACGCATTGGAGGTAAGGACCTGTGAAGGATTTCCTGTAGAGTTTGCCTTCGGGAGAGAGCCAGAATCGAGCTGCTTGAGTCTGATCCGGTGAGCTTCAGTCTTGTCTTCAGGGAGCTGGTCATCCTTCAAGTAGGCGACGATTGGATCCATCCAGCTTGGGCCGGGGTCAGCACAGAGGACAAGCCGAGATGAATGGATTTCTAAGCTTGACCTTGATACTGACCCAACCTCGATGGTCCTTTTCTTCCCTGCTTCGACGGCAGAGGCCAGGTTTGCAAGCGCATCTGCGTGCGTGTTGATATCTCGGGATATTTGCCTGACCTCGGCTTTCTGAAAATGAGACAGCAGTTTTTTCGCAAGGGCTAAGTAGGCCGCCATCCTATCGTCCCTGGCCTGGTAGTCTCCGGCGAGCTGGCTAGTTACCAGTTGAGAATCGCTGAAGATCACCAGGTGTTGGGCTCCGAGGATTTGGGCGCTGTTCAACCCCGCTATCAGCGCTTCATACTCTGCCTCATTGTTTGTCGCTTTGAAGTCCAGGGTGAAAGCCTGCTCTAAGACCAGACCCTCTGGCGATTGGAGGACTATGCCGGCACCAGCTCTCTTGGAGGTGGATGACCCGTCGACAAAGATCTTCCATGCCGAGGTGGGAGGTTGTTCGACCTCAGTCAGTTCTGGCTCGTACCCTGTGTCCCCCAGTGCCGTGCCGGGCTGGGTCGGAGCTGAATTGGGCGAGACGAACTCAACGATGAAGTCTGCCAGAATTTGGGCTTTGATCGCAGTTCGGGGACGGTACTGTATATCATACTGCCCCAGTTCAACTGCCCACTTTGATATTCGCCCTGAAAAGTCAGCCTTCTTGAATATCGAACGGAGTGGATGCTCCGTGATCACCACAATGGTGTGGGATTGGAAATAATGGGAGAGCTTGCGGGAGGCACTGACGAGGGCCAACGCAAGCTTCTCCAACAAAAGGTACCTGGTCTCGGCATCGAGCAGGGTCTTGCTCGTATAGTAAATTGGTTTTTGAATTCCCTCGTCCTCCCTGAAGAGGACGGAGCTCACTGCGTGATCCGAGACCGCAAGATATAAATACAAAATCTCCCCCAGAGTTGGGGTGGAGAGTAAGGGTGGTGACATCAAATAAGTTTTGAGCGCGGCCAATGCCTGGTCGCACTCAGGGGTCCACTGGAATTTCAAATTTTTCTTTAGAAGCTGAAAGAAAGGCCTGCACTTATCTGATGACCGGCTGATGAAGCGATTGAGTGCTGCAGCCATTCCCGTAAGCTTCTGGACTTCTTTCGTGGTAGAGGGGCTCTGAATACCCTGGATTGCGGTGATCTGGTCCGGATTAGCCTCTATCCCCCTCCGTGTCACCAAGCTGCCGAGGAACTTGCCAGAGGCTACGCCGAAGGCGCACTTGGAAGCGTTTAGCTTGAGCTTGTACGCGCGAAGGATGTCGAAGACTTGGCCAAGATCCGCTAGGTGGTCGCTGGAGTGCACTGATTTGACGACCATGTCGTCGATGTACACCTCTACTGTTCGGCCGAGCTGAGCCTGGAACATCTTTGTCACGAGGCGCTGATAGGTCGCCCCCGCGTTCTTTAGCCCGAAGGGCATCACCTTATAGCAGTAAGTGCCGCGGGGGGTTATGAATGACGTTTTCTCCTCGTCAGGCTCGAATAGTGGAATCTGGTGGTAGCCTCTGTAGGCGTCGAGGAAGCTCATTCGGTCGTGACCAGCGGTGGCGTCGATCAGTTGGTCAATCTTTGGAAGGGGGAAACTATCTTTAGGGCAGGCCCTGTTCAAGTCTGTGAAGTCCACGCACACCCTCCATTTACCAGTTTTCTTCTTGACCACCACCGTGTTGGCCAGCCAGACTGGGTACTGGACTTCCCGGATGGCTCCTGCCTTCAGCAGGTTGTCGACCTCTTCGACGACCGCATCTGTCTGCTGCAGCCCTGTCCTTCGGGCCCTCTGCACCACTGGCTTGTGGTTGGGGTCCACATTTAGCTTGTGGCACATGACCTCAGGGTCGACCCCAGGCATTTCGCTTGGGCTCCAAGCAAAGACATCAACGTTCTGCATCGGGAACCTTGAGAGTTCGCCTCTCTCTCCGTCTAGCAGCTGGGTGCCGATCAGGAAGAACCTATCTGGGTCTGCCGAGTTTAGCCTGACCTCGGCCAGATCTTCGATGCTTTTCTTCTCGGGGTCTCGGCCGATCTCGTCTAGGCCTTTCTCGAATTCGGCGAGGTTGACGCGCTCTAGCTCCTTCACTGCTGGGACCGCGGCCAGCATGCACTGCCTGGCCTGCTGCTGATCTCCCTCCACTGTGACTACTTCCATCTTGCCCTCCTTGTTCTCGAGGACGAACTTCAGCTTCTGGTGGAGGGAAGAAGGGACTGCTTCCAACTTGTGGAGCCACGTTCTGCCCAAAATGACGTTGTAGGGAAAAGGGGCGTCCACGACCAGGAAGTCGGCCAACACGGAGGCTCCGCCGACCCGGGTCTCCAAGGTGATCCTACCCTTGGGATAGACTGGCATGGCGGACAACCCTAGCAGGGGTGCACGGACCTCCGTGAGGTCTGCTTCCGAGAGGTTCATCTTCTTGAAGCAGTCATAGTAGAGGACCTCGGAAGAGCTGCCGGAGTCGACGAGGATCCTCTTCACGGTGAAGTCCCTTAGCTTCATTGTGAGGAGCAGGGGGTCGTTATGAGGGAGCTGGATTCCCTCTAGATCCTTATCTGAGAACGAGATCGCGGGTCGGTCTCGGCGAGCTCTCTTGGATGCCGGTGCGAGCTCGGCTTTCATCACCTCCTTCCCATGCGACGCTCGCCTGGCCTCGGCGCGGGCCTGCGAGCCTCCACGAGATGAAGGAGAGGGGACTGAGGACGCCAGATGGATCACGTTAATGATCTTCTCGGAATCCTCACTGTCTGGCTCCCGAGCCGCGCTCTGGTGAACTCGGCCCTCGCTGCCGCCGGCATCATCGGCCTTAACGAACTCTGGAATGTGGCCTTCGCTGGCTAGCTTCTCCAGGTACCACTTCAGAGAATTACAGTCCTCGGTCTTGTGCCCTTTACCCTTGTGGTAGGAGCAGTAGAGCTTGCTTCGGCTGCCGGTGGTGGGCTCATTCTTCAAGGGTGGAGGCCACTGGAAGAACGGCTTGGTCTTTATCTTGCTCAGGATACGGTACGTCGGCTCCTTGAAGACGATGTTGACGCTTTGATCGGCGCTGGTGGGAGGTCTGGGCCTCCAGGTGCCCCCAGATCGGGACGACGTAGGCTTCGCCGAACTGGCGGACCAGGCCTGCTTGGGCTCTTGCTTCTGAAAGGGCCCCCCGCCTCTCTGCCGAGGCTGGCTGCTCTTGTGCTCGGGCTCCGGCCTTTCGTCCTCTTCCCGGGCTTGGATTTCATCTTCCTCCCGGGCGACGAAGCGCTTTATCCGGGACATCAGCTCTGGCATGGACTCTGGGGGGTCTCCGACCAAGTCCTTCCGGAGGTCGTGGCCGGGGATCAAGGCATGTTGGAAGGCGTAGATCGCTATCTCTTCCCTAGTGCCCTCGATCTGGCTGTAAACCGCCCAGAATCGTCGGGCGAACTTGGCGAGGGTCTCACCCTGCTTCATTCTCAGGGCGAGAAGGTCCCCTTCTTTCTTGGGAACGGCGCTGTAAGCTTGGAACTTCTTCAGAAAGGAGAGCTGGAGCTCCTTCCAGCTCGAAATCGACTCCTCTGGGAGGGCGCAAAACCACATCAGAGGGAGGTCACCCAAACTGGAGGAGAAGATCTTGCAGTTGAGGTGACCCTCGTTTCCCCAGATGGACATCTTCTGGGAAAAGTGACGGAGGTGAGCGGATCGGTCGGACAGTCCGTCGTAGGGGACAAACCGCGGGATGGAGAACCTTTTTGGCAAGGGGGTGCGCTCGATGTCCCTCGTGAAGGGCGAGGCCCCTAGATCAGTGTGGCCACAGATCTGCTTCTGGTCCCGCACGTCCAGGTTGCGCTGAAGAGCCAACCTGACGCGCTTGTCAAATCGCTCTTGCTCGTCGTCCTTTTCCGGAGTCTGGGCTCTTGACTTTCGCTTGGAGTGGTTCGGGCTGCGATGGCTATGGGCTCGGCCATCGCGGCTATGATGACTTCGGCTGTTGCTCGAGCCTTCATCATGGATCTGGCTCTGCTTGTGGTCCAGATGGTTCCTGAGATCTTCGCGAGGAGGCTGGGCTGCCCTGCTGGGGGCGTCCTTCTTCTTTCCTTGAGGATTAGAGACTTGCCTCAACGAGGCAGTCTGCGCTGCTCTCAGCTGCTGCTGGAGCTCGCGGATCATCCGCTCTTGCTTCTGGAGGAGAGCATTTTGAGCTGCGACATCTCCTCCAGCGGCAGGAGGCTGAACTCGACGCGCTTCCTCCACGGCAACGGCTTTATCTTTGCGAGGACGCTCATGCCGACGCTCGTCGCGTCGGGGTGGCGTAACTTCGTCTGCTGAGAACGAGGTCTCGAGTCCTTCTTGGAGGGGGACCTCGACGAAAAGCTGCAAGCCTAAGCGGCCCTCGCCTGCAGATGCGCCATGCACCGTTCGGGAACGCCCTTGAGGAGGGACGTCCGTCGACGGTGGTGGCAGCTCGAGCGCTGCTCTCGAGGATTCTCCGCCTTTCCTAGCTTTCGGAGGCATGGCTTCTGGGAGATTGAGGTTGAGAAGGTTGGGAAGGTTGGGATATTACTTTCCCACAGACGGCGCCAATTGTAGGTGCAGAAAATAATGACCCACAATAACTGGGGAGCCTTAGAGGACTTATCCAAGGTGGTGATGACTGGGTACCGTCCGAAAGCCTGAAAGAGAAGAACACACAGTCAGAGGACCCTGGCCTGGGCGGCGCAAGGCTCTCCGATGCCAAAGTCAGTGAAGGAACTGGAACAATGGAAGGAGATGAAGAAGAGAGGCAGGGTAACAGCTCTGTGGGTTGAATTATGCGTACCTTGCATGTGAAATGCAGTTCTATTTATAGACGATTTGGATGATATCTTAGACGATATCTTAGTGTGGGTCCCATGATTCGACTGGGAAGTCATGGTCAGCCCACGTTGCAATTAATGTGGTCCAATCCAGCCCACTCTGCATTTAATGCCAGTCGGATCAGCTCACGTTGCATTAAATGCGCGTCACGTTGGGCCAGATCATGTTGGGCGCCTTTGACGGTTGGGGTACCATCGGATCCGCCCTTGGGCCTTACCCTGATGTGGCTTCAGCCGCTGGATGTCGCATCTGTCTCACTAGCTCGCGCCCCTATCCCTCCACGTGCCTGATGACATGGGGGTTGAGGGGTGCGAGTGGAGGTTCTTTCTTGCTTCGGCTTTCGTCCCGGCTGCTTCGGCCGAGGTGGGACTCTCGGCCGAGATGAGCGCATGTAGTGGCTGAGCTCGGCGCTAGCGGCCTGGAGATGTTTGACTTCGGCTGAGGCCTCTGCTCTGTTAGCCGATGTGAGTTTGGTGCCACGTGGATGGCACGCGGATGGCACGTGAGAGTGCTTAGTCTCATCTGATGGCTGTGATTAGCATAATCCTGGAGTTCTGAAAATCTCCCCATACAGTAGGGATGTAAATGGGTCGGTTCCGGTTTAGATCCATAGTGGAACCGGAACCAGTTTGTAAAAGATGGTTTCAGAACCGGAACCGCCTCAGAACCTATTTCTTGGTTTTGGAACCGGTTCGGTCAAAGGACAGGGATCCGATTCCGATTGTGTGATGCAAATTTTATGAAAAAAAAATAAAAAATTTTGCTCCTCGGTCAAGAACTTACAATCCCCCATCTGCCATTGATCTCCACCACCCATCGCATATTCTTTAGAGAAAAGGATATGGAGATTAGAGAGAGAACGATACAAAGAGGAAGAGATAGAGCAACCGGAGAGGGAGAGGGAGGGGGGGGGGGGGGGGGGGGGATAAGAAACAGGGCGAGAGTAAGAGGGATAGCGAGAGGCAAGACTCAAGAGAGAGAATGACAGAGGGACTGCATAAACCCACAGAAATATCGAGAGGCGTGGCGAGGAGAGGATATGAGAAATGAATTGACTTTTTTTTTTGGTAAGTAAGAAACAAAACGACTTGAAAACCTTTCCATGGTGCGTACACGTGTCTAGTGAGATTTAAAGAGTACCATGCATGTGTAAGCATCATACCCACTTACAGTTTTGCTGCTTTTAAGAGGAAATATCAACGAAAAAGGCTGAAAGCGGTAGGCAATCCGGGTCAGGACCACTAAGGTTCCGGTTCTGGACCCGTTTAGCATCCGGGTCCAACATCATGTTCCGGAAGCGGAACTGTTTATTAATCGGGAATAAATTGAGGTTCCAAATCCTGTTTAAAACGGGTCTGAATCCCGGGGTAGTCGGAGAATTGGGGACCCATTCACAATCCTAATTTTCAATGGGAAGACATTTGGGAATGTTTTAGTTTTGAGGTTTTTGTAAGATATTATTGGGAAAATGTTATAGGTAATGAATTAATATTTAAATAAAATCTGTTATTAAGAATGATTTTTATAGTGATATTTTGAAAAATATTATTACGAAAATACATTTATAGGTAATTATTGAATATTCTTTTTTCGTTTGAATGTTGAATATTTTTAAAATATCTCTGACATTTGTTACAATGCTGAAGTTGATTTATATGATCTTTGAAGACTAAAATTACAGCATGCTTCTATAACCTTATGTTCTCTCTTTATTTTGTAAATCTAAACCCTAGAGTCCCGTGCGCTTTTTTGAATGAACACTCACATATTTGAAATTACGATGCTAAGATTCATATTTTGGATTGATCTAAGGACAAAAGTATAGTCTAGATGCAGTTTTACAAAAGGTGGACCTGTCTTTAAACATGAAAAGGCTAGCATGGGTCAAATTTCTAGTTAGAAAAAAAAAAAAGATTAGTGAAATGGATTAGGTCAATGAAATACCTGTCTTTCACCTATTACAAAGGGTTGGGAATTTTCCACCATTTGTGTGACACGTCGGGTCGATGTTATGTATGGCCACAAATCCTATCTCCTTTTGCCCTGGCACAATGCCCATATGTGCCAGATTGCGTCGATCTCCTTGTGTAATTTTTTTTGTGTGTGTGTGTTTGTGGTTTGAGCGTGTTTGTGGGGGGCGGGCGTGATGCTTTTGTGTGCTCCTCCATTTGTATCCAAACAAGGTCCATGGGAGATAGGATGCTGTAAATTATGATGTCTGTGCGTGCTCCATGAGTTAGATATTATGCTCTGTTTGCGTGCTTTGTTAAATAGAATACTATGCTGTGTTGTCACTTGTGTGCTCCATTTCTATACTACATGCACAAGGCTCAGAGGAGTTAGAATACTGTGGTGATTTTTTTGTGCATGTCTGTGCATGTGCCTTCTTGTCAGTACAGAAGCTATATGTATCCATTGTTCTTTTGCTGTTTTGGGTTTGGTGCATAAATTTGAGAATTTTGATACATTGTGTTGTGCTTTAGTGTTTTATCATATCTCCGTTGGATGTACCCCAAGTGGAAATTGTTTACACTTTGTTCCATCCTTGGGTTCTACACAATCTTAAATCTATCAGTCCCATCCGTTCTTTGGGTTCTTACTTGTGAGTCTCTGAAGTGCAGGACATTTTGATGGGTGCAGATCCACGTCTTGGGTTGAATTTCTCCTCACAGTAGAGATTTTCTTTATTGCACTTTTGATGGAATTGACACTGTTATTACAAAGTCAAAACAAAGTGAACTACAAGTCCATAAATCTGAGTATGTTTTCATAAATGTGATCATCATTAGCCTGTAACTTATACTGCCTGGGCTGAACTTATAAGTTCTATGGATTAGTGGAAAAGATAACCACTCAAGCCTGCCCTGCATCGGATACAATTTGTCATGATACTCTGCCTATTTTCAAGTGTCTCTGAGTATGGAAGACTCATAGGCTATGATACCCAGATTAGGCATGGATATAGGGACATGTCATATATATGGCAGGGATAAGTCTTTTACACATAAAAGCTTAAGTATTGGATACGATACCTTGCTTATTGAAGTATCCAGATATCACAACTCATTGTCTCTTGGCTGGCATATAACTCGATCAACTAATCCATAGTCTTAATCGCCCATGCCTGAAAAAGGGAAACAGGCTCCTAATATTGTGAACTGTAGCAAGTCACATAATGACCAGATTAAATTATCCATTCAGCAGATGATTACATACAATTTACAGGCCTTCATAGTTGAGGTGTAGTTCAGAGCAAAAGTGTGACCAACTGCTATGACAAATCAGACTGACCATTTGCACATGAGAATAGAACATTGATCAGTTTCACTGCTGATGGGTCAATTAGTCATCTATGTACCTATGCCAGAAAAGGCAGCCATGCATGGTATGGATGACAAACCAACAGGAAGGGATGGGATGCATGCATAGCAATTGTTGTAGAAACATGATACTTGAATATACAAATCACACACCTATGTTTTTTATCCCCAAAAATTAATTATATTGTCTCATACATGTTGTCCGTGTCGGACTTGACCTCCATTGAATACATCAATACCTTTTTGAAAAATAGTGAAAATAAAATAATCTCATACAACCAATTTGGACTGACTTGGACGTCAACACTGATGGCCAAATTCAAGGGAAGGTGGGGAAACCTTAATAAAAAAAAAAAATTTATATATTGGGCCCCTCCATATATGGCCGAATCATTCCTATTAAAATGAAAATCTTAAAGAAGAAAACGCCTAAAAATTCCTTGTTTTGGTCATAGTTACCTAATTCGGTAGAGATGCCCTCGAATCTCGTATAGTTCGAATCGAACGATCCGCTGTTTGATCCGGTCAATTCAGCATTTTTGAATTGTTTGAGTTCGAAGTAGTTCGTTGAGTTAAAAAGGAGAGGAAGACTCCTAACCATTCGTACATGAAAGAAAGGTGAAGAGCATTTAATATGCTACAGTCGTCCCTACATGGGAGAACAGTACCCATTGGTCTCTTACTCTGTCCTTTGGTTATTTTCTTTCTTTCCATGCACTGTACTATATTTCTTTCTCCTACCTCTCTATTTAATTGACTAAAGTGGATGGTAGGTAATAAATGAAGTAATGCATTGTACTACCATGCCTTTTCCATGCCTCTCCCTTGACTTGACTAAAGTAGAGGTGCTCTGTACCATGGCCTATCAATCTCTAAATCCAATAAAATGTGTCTTCCTATTTCCAAAAGATTAGCCACTCATAAAATATATATGTAAATATTATATTTAATAAAAATTTATGTGAATTAAATGCGGTGGAAAACAAAAACTCATCAAACTCGAATTGTGAATCAAACATTTAGTTGCTCATAGTTTCTGTGAAATGCCATTATTTATTTACTAATTAAAATATCTAATATCTAAAAAAGTATTTATGCATATATTGAATAGACATACAAATCATATCCAACTACATCAAATTATATATTCGAATTAGCCTAGCTAATTCATCGAACTCGAACTGAAAATTGAGCGAATTGAAAACCGAACTAACTGAACCTACCCCATCAAATTTTCGAATTTGAGTAACTGTCGAATTGCGAACTGTGAATTCGAATCCGAGCTGGTCGAATTGCGAATTAGGTAGCTATGGTTTTGGTTTTGCTTCAAACTAAAATGTTTTGGCCGATTTGGAGTTTTGGTGATCCTCGGAGTTCTTTTTTTTAAAAATTATAAGAAAAATATTAAAAAAATAAAAGTTTAAAAATAACATAAATTATCTGCACTTTACTCATTCTACGAAATAAAAAAATGTAATATGTTATTTCTACATGCCAAATGAATACTTTATATGTGTGTGTGACAGTGTTAAATTAGACATGCATTGTCTTCTTTTTTCTTGGATGGTAAGTGGTAACACAAAATCTCAACCCATGAGGCATGTAATTTATTAATCATACTACAATACTGTCAAAATGAACCGAAACTCAAAACTAATTCGTTTTAAGTTTTTTTTTTTTTTTTTTTGTTCAACCAGTGGTTCAAACCAAATTGTCCTGCCATTTCGGACGAATCAAATTGAAATTGACAACTATGGACAGCTTTCATGCAGCTGCTACTCATTTATGTAATTTGGGTCCCAGGTTGCGCATCTGGCTCCGAGACTGAGTGACTTGAGTTATGCATGGGCTTCAAAGTCTTGGCCCGAGTGTGAACAAACCCAACACAAATTGCATTTCATGCAGGTCAGGATATGCAGGCTAGGGGTTGGCCTTGCCAAAGTTGCATCCATAGTATGTTTAGAATTAATGAGATGTGGAGAAAATTTATTTTCTTGTGCACACTAATGTTATTGTGGCTTGCCCATAATTCAGTTGAGGTACGACACTTCCAGTAATATTTCAATTCTTTGGGTTGTTGCTTTCAAATCCTCCCGTATTTTTCCTATATATGAAGTGAATGCACATTGTATGCTTGGTATGCACTAAGCAACCTAGAAATAAGCTACTTAATATGCACACAACTTAATTAAAACTCGCAAGCGCACAAGATCACTATGTAGTGTAGTGAATTGTAAGTACGATGTCGATCCCACGAAGACTTGTGATAATATAATGTCAAAATTAAATAAAAATTAGAATATTAAAATAAACAATTGAATGATGAAAAGTGGAATTAAACTATTAAAAACAGTAATTTAAAGTATCAAATGCTAATTGGAAAGTAACCTAAAAACAGCTAGTATGAGAATTGAAAAAAAAAAAACAGTAATAATGAATGAATGAACTAGGGTTTCATCTACTCCCCTAACCAATACTATGCATGTCCCTTATTATCTTTTAATCAAAAATCATATTTTATTAGTAACATCTATCAACCTAGACCATGGCATGTGCGTCTAGATTATTATTCCCCTAAATCTAATTCATGAGTGGCATACTACATGAATTGCTCATTATGATGCAAAAACTAAGCATGGCATATGTCCTAATTAAAACAAACATAATGCATAAAAATAATGGGAAAGATAAATGCATGAGTCTAAAGCATGGCATATGCTTAGATTATTCATGGTTCTAAACCCTAGATGCATAACATCAAGATCAATCAAAATTAAGTTAGCTACTCTTAAAATTAATTGAACATCACATGGTTGGCATGGCATATACACAACTCATCAATTAATAACATGGTTTAGAATCTCAACCAACAAAACTAAATCTGAATTAAAAGACGCCAAAAGAGACTACATAGAACTAGGCTAGGGTTTCAATTATACCCTAGCCCTAAAAAAATTAGCTACTCATGTCTTTAATGAAAAATAAACTAGAAAGTAGAGTCATAAGAAGAAAACTAGAAGATGATGGTGAAGTAGTGGATGGCCAGCAGTTTTTCCCCTTTATTCCTCCTCCAAAAGCCCTCCAAAATGCTCCAAAGATGGCTCCAAGGATGGTATACAGCAGCTAGGGTTTTTGGGATGAAGATGGCTAATTTTTGTGATGATAGAGTGGTGTTATGGTGGCTGGAATTATTCTGGACGTGGCTGCTGTAATGGATAGATAATGGCTGCTTTTTATGCTGGAGTTAGGGCTGAACATGGCTGGGTTTATGGAATGAATGGTGCTGGAATTACTGTTAACGTCCATTCCCTTGTATGCTATTTATAAGTCTTGCAACAGCCCCTTTTAGCAAGTAGTTCCCTTGTAGAAATGGATCTTCAACCTTATAATTAGGAAACCTAATTAGATTGAATAATGAGTCTTCTTTCTTGTTTTAATAAGCTTTCTAAATCTGGTCCCACTTGTATCTTCTAGAAACTTATTCACATGGACCCACAAATCTGAGATTAATTACAAGAAATTAAATCTAAACTTTTGACATAAAAGTGGGCCCTATTTCTTTGACTTCTAACTTGACTTGAACTCTTGCACCAAACTTTTCTTCTTTTTCTCCTTGTTTTTCTCCATTCTTAAACTCCACTTCTAACTTGAATAAGACTTCTAATTTCTAAAATTCTTCTATTTGTAATAGATGTGGACCCCCTTTGGGCGTGTAACCCTAGATTGGGTTTCTTCTTCTTTTTCTTCTTTCTTTCTTTTGCTCTTCTTCTTGATTAGAATTTCTTTCTCTAATTCTTTCCTTTTTTATTTGAATTGTAAGTTGTCCAAATAATTAGAAAGTCTTCTTGAAATCTGGAATATCTTGAATGGGACCCACCATGGTCTTTCTTTGGGATTCACGCCCATCATCCTCTTCATTAATTCCTCTCTATTTGCTCCTTTTGACCTTAGCATAAAAATTAAGAAAACTATGTAAAATCAAATAAAATAACTATGACTAGCTAGCACAAGATGAATCAAATATTAGGGCTTAGATTGCAAACAATTAATCACTTATCAATGCTCAAAGAGGGAAAGTCAAGGCTATCCTGTAATGTTGAGTATCCATTCTGGATTCAGCTATGTTTTTTTTTATATATTTTATTTTATGGTATTGATTAAGTTTACCATTTTGGTCATCAGCATTCATGATTTTTGGTGCTGATTATACAATTTATGTCTATTTTGATACTTTTCCCCTTCGGCTATTTCCAATTGATAATACATGAACACCCACTGTCATACAAAAACAAATGAAATGGGAGTGAAAACTTACTTTCTACTACTATCATAATTCATAACAGCAGCTTTTATAATTATTACTGTTGCTGCTGTTACTACTGCTATTATTATTACATGTCTCAGGCTGTCATTGTTGAATTCAGGTGATGATCGGGTCCTGAATCGTTTGCAGAATCTGCCTTTTTTTGTAGATTTTGTTAGTTAAACTTACTGGTTCCATGTTATGATCTCATAGCACAGTTTAAACGTCATTATCTCCAGTGCATCTTTTTCTGTTTTCTATTGAATGTTTTCATGACCCATTTACTTTGTCTTTGATCACATGTACTTCCATCTAGTTAGTACTTGTATTGTATCCCATCACTTTGCATCCTGATGGAGTGGAAAAGAACCTGAAAGCAATGTCCTTCTTGCTTATAGAGACTGTAGGTGCAGAAAATAATGACCCACAATAACTGGGGAGCCTTAGAGGACTTATCCAAGGTGATCAAGATTAGGTACCGTCCGAAAGCCTGAAAGAGAAGAGCAAACAGTCAGAGGACCCTGGCCTGGGCGGCGCAAGGCTCTCCGATGCCAAAGTCAGTGAGTGAACTGGAACAATGGAAGGAGAGGAAGAAGAGAGGCAGAGTAACGGCTCTGTGGGTTGAATTGTGTGTACCTTGCTGGTGGTATGAGGCTCTATTTATAGAGGCTTGGATCGTATCTTCGGATGATATCCTGGCGTGGGTCCCATGACTCGACTGGAAGTCATGATCAGCCCACAAAGTAATTAATGCGGTCCAATCCAGCCCACTCTGCATTTAATGCCAGTCGGATCAGCCCACATCGCATTAAATGTGCGTCTTGTTGGGCCAGATTGTGTTGGACGCCTTTGACGGTTGGGGTACCATCGGATCCGCCCTCGGGCCTTGCCCTGATGTGGCTTCAGCCGCTGGATGCTGCCCTGTCAGGGATCTGGCGAAGATTGTGAACGGCTGAATGTCGCATCTGTCTCACTAGCTCGCGCCCCTATTCCTCCACGTGCCTGATGACGTGGGGGATGAGGGGCACGAGTGGAGGCTCTTTCCTGCTTCGGCTTTCGTCCCGGCTCCTTCGGTCGAGGTGGAGCTTTCTGCTGAGGTGGGCACATTGGGTAGCCGAGCTCGGCGCTAGCGGTCCGGACCTGCTTGACTTCGGCCGGAGCCCCTGCCCTGGTAGCCGGGGCGAATCTGGTGCCACGTGGGCGGCACGCGGATGGCACGTGAGAATGCTTAGTCTCATCTGACGGCTGTGATTAGCGTAATCCTGGAGTTCTGGAAATCTCCCCACACAATTGCCCCCTAGCTTTTGACCTCTTAAGCGTCCTAGCCTTTAGTAGTCGAAAGCTAGAAAATCCATCTGGGGATGCGGCGATCATTGCCTGGTGTCGTTTCAACTTTTTTGAAGCAATAAATGCTCTGCCCTGTCCGTCCTGGGAAGCGAGTTGACGGCTACACGCGTAGCCTCTTTACTGATTGCGTTGTCCCATTGATGGGACGGGCACGGGCTGCGAAGTCCGTCTTTTCGAATTCGAAAGTGGTATTCAATCGAGGGTTCCCTTTCCATAAATAGGGTCGTCTTCTTCCTTTCTTGTTTCTGATTTCTTTTTGCCTTTGCCTTCACCTTTGATTTCTGCTCTGCTGCTCGAGATCTCTCTAGCGAGGACGACCGTAGGACGTGCCCGGATCTGTTCTTGATTCGCCCCTTCGTCTTTGTAAGTTGCTTCGTGCCTCTGTCTGGTTTTTCCTTGGGGTTTCGCGACTTCTAGGGTTTAACTTCGCTGTCATCCTTCTTAGACATGGGCACCCCTAGGTTTGAGTTAGATACTGAAGAGGGCATAGCCAGATTTAGGGCCGCTTTCAACATTCCGGAGGGAGTCCTCCTCAAGCCGGCGGACCCCGTCGATTACGCCGCGCTTCGCTGGTCCTGCGGCTGGATGCCGTTCCCTCTGATCTCCGTGATCGAGGGCGGGGTAAGATTTCCTCTGCACCCCTTGCTTAGGGCCTGCCTTAGTGCCTGGTCTATTACCCCGTGCCAGCTGATGCCCAATGGCTATAAGGTCATCATGGGCACAGCGAAGCTGAATGAGATTTTGGGGACCAACCAGGGTGTCCATGATATCGAGGATACCTACGATATCTGTAAGGCTGGGGAAGGGAAATACTATCTCCGGGTGAAGCCGCAGCGAAGAGGCTTCGTCCTGGCCTTGGAGGATTCGAGTAAGAATGCCGAGGAAACTTTCTTCTGTGTGTCGGGGGACTGGGAGTTCGGCGCTGGCGAGAGCAGGAGGCTGATGGTCCCTCGTCGCCCCGGGACTGTCTCAAGTAAACACCGCTTCTTTTCTCTTACTCGCTTTGCTTGATCTCGATGATGCAGAGCTGACACTCTTATTGTCTGTTGTGCAGAGGCAGGCGTGAGGCGACGCCGAGCTACGAGTGAAGGCTGGAGGAGGAACGTCGACGACATCAATAAGGTAGAAAGATACAAGGGGCACGAGACCAGGTCGGCTTGGAAGCTGCTCAGATATACGCCGAGGTACCGTGGCCACTATAGGAGAACCGGAGTAGCCGAGGAGGACGAGGCGCATCCTGATCGTCCTACCGTCTCCGTCGCCGTGCCTGCCAGGATCCCTTTGACCGATCCTGCTGCGAGCCGAGCTGCGTCTGGCGCCGAGGCGTCCACCTCTAGTTCGGAGTTACCGAACCTGACGCAGATAGTGGACGCTTATTCGTCCGATCGGGAAGAAGGTATGGAGGGAAGCTCAAGGGCGCCAGTTGTTAAGGATCTGGCGGCCAAGTTCAGGCGGGGGTCTTCCTCCTCTGCGACGCCATCATCTGCCAGTACCCGCGCAGCTTCGGGCTCGGGGGGTGCTGGCGCCACTTCTGCTCCTGCCCCTGCTCCGAGCGAGGGAGTGCGGCGACGCTCACCGGAGCGCCCGAGGGAGGGGTCCCCGCCCAGGAAGAAGTCCAAGGCAGGGGAGAAGGATTCGGGGGCTGAACAGCCTCCGAAGGGTAAAACTCCTGTGCGGGCCCCCGGAGTCAAGGCTCCAGCTGAGAAGAATGCACCGGCCAGCAAGTCGACCGGCGGGGCGGCCCGCGAGCTCACCATCTCGGTAGGGCAAGGGTCCGGATTGGCTTCCGGACCTCGAACTGCCCCAGCGCCATGGAGACCGAGGATGGAGACGCAACCCGGTAAGCCTTTGAACGTCGAGGACCGGTTGATGGGGAACGCCGACGTCATCGGAGCTCTCGCCAAAGCCTGCGCTCTGCCGCAAGACACACACGAGAGGTTCGACAACGAAAGCCTGATGGTCTCGGCGATCCAGGCTAACCTTCTGGTAAGTGTTTTCAGCGCTCTTCTTCAAGTGGTTTAGCTCGACTTCTCCTGTTTGATTCACTTTTTCCCTTTGCATAATGTGCAAAGGCTCCTGACCGTGGTGGGGAGGAGCGACAGGAACGCCGCGAGGGTCACTCAGCTGGAGTCTGAGAGGGAAAGGCTGGAGAAGGAGCTAGAAGAGCTGAGGAAGGGAATGGAGGGGCTGAAGAAGGCTAGCGCTGAAGAGACTGCTCGGCTGGCGTCGGCTCTGGCTGATGTTGCCGAACTCACGTCGAAAGCTAATCAGCTGAAAGGCGAGGTCTGGGCGAAGAACAAGAGGCACCGCCGAGCTGGAGTCCGAGCTGGCCAGATCAAGGTCTGAATCAGCGGCCGAGGGGACGAGGTTGCGCTGGGAAGTTCTGGCCGGGCGCGCTGAAAGAGAGAAGTTGAAGACGGCGAACGCCGAGCTGGAAAAGGAGAAGGCCTCTCTTCTGTCCGAGGCCCAATCCGCTTTCCAGAATGGGGTGGACCATGCCACAGAGCTGTATGAGAAGCAGGTGGAGGAGATCACCTCCATTCTGCTCGAGGAAGGATGCTTGGCTGCACTGAGGCGTGTGGGGGTTCCTGAAGACCACCCTGTCTATCGGGACTTGCCGAAGTATTCGGACCCGGCTCCTGAGCCGAGCCTCGCTCCTCTGGCCGAAAGCGCCCCAGTCGAGGCCCCTGCAGTCGTTCCCGCTCCAGATACTGCCCCAACTGCCCCGGCCCCGAGCGACGCCCCGGTCGCCAGCGATGCTTCGACCGCGCCTCAAGGCGAGGCCTCTTCCGCCCCTGCTTCGGGTGAGGTACCGGTCAAAGCCTCTTCTGCCGGCGACACTCCAAGCAAGGTTACGGTCGCGGCCGACGCTGCTGGTCCATCAGACACGTTGATCGACCTGGTGGAGTCGCCGAAGCCGCAGTAGTCTTGCTTCTCTTTACTTCTCTTGTAAATAGCTCCCGGGCCTGTAATACTCTTTGTTATTAATGAAAAGCGGGCTTCTTTACTTATGCATTTTTCTCTGCATTTTTCTCTCTTTCGCTTCTGGATGTGATATTGAATGGTATTGAATGCCTTTAATGTGACGCGCGACCCTCGAGGTAAAGAGAGTCGAACGGTCTTCATAGCTGTCTGTGCCGATTCTCCGTATTCTTCAGAAATATTCGATCCAGGGGGAACCCCTGCGCCTGAGGACGGTTCTCTCCGAGGGGGGAGGCCCATCGTGGTCTGCGCGCTCTCTGAAGGAATTCCCCGTGGACCACGCGCTCTCTGAACGCGGGTCCATGGCCAACCGTCCCTGGTCCGGTTGCAGGGAAGTCTTCTGCAACTGTGGGATGGTGGCGCCCTCTGCGTCTGGCGGTCCTGCAGGGTCTTGCGTCGCATCGAGCTCCCTACGAGCCCCCTGCGCTATATCAGGACCGCGGAGCTGAGGGTGGGATTAAGGCCCGCTGGACCTGGGGGCTCTTCAAATTTTGGTCTCACTGACCGGAGGGTGTTGAAGAGCTCAGCGAGGTCCAGGGCCTCCGAACTGGAAGGGTTCCTGAATGCTTTGGTCTGACCAACCAAAGCGTATTATAAAGCTCTGTGAAATTCAGGATCCCTCAGAACCTCCAAGCAACGAACCGGCGTCTTCGAACCTGCAGCCTGAAGAGTCGGTGAAGATCAGAGCCTCCCAGTCTTTATTCCATTTTCTGTTTTTAGAGGACTGCGAGCCTCCTTTCTGTACTTTGTTTTCTTTTCTGTAACCTTTGTAATGAAGCAATTACAATGAATAAAAAGGAAGAGTTTTGTGATCACTCAATCTGTGTACAGTGTCTTTGTATTTCTTTTTTACTTCTTTCGCACTGTCTTGTAACACTTGCATTTCTGTGCTGCTTCTTTGCACTTCAGCGCTTGCACTGCTCTTTCTTTCTTAGAAACTGACCTTGGCCGAAATGGCTAGCATTGGCCGAGACGAACTGCCTTGAGCTTGAGCCGAAGTGGATCCAGAATCCTGCGGCTCTCGGCTGTGTGAGCATGAGTTCGGCAACGGTCTTTGAGGGGTGTATAAACCCGGACTTTAGGAAACGACCGAGTGTTCGAACTCGAGGCCTTTTCCAGGGCGGTAGACCCAGGGCCTTAGGAAACGACTGAGTGTAGGAACTCGAAGCCTTTTCCAGGGCGGTAGACCCAGGGCTTTAGGAAACGACTGAGTGTAGGAACTCGAAGCCTTTTCCAGGGCGGTAGACCCGGAGCTTTAGGAAACGACTGAGTGTAGGAACTCGAAGCCTTTTCCAGGGCGGTAGACCCGGAGCTTTAGGAAACGACTGAGTGTAGGAACTCGAAGCCTTTTCCAGGGCGGTAGACCCAGAGCTTTAGAAAACGACTGAGTGTAGGAACTCGAAGCCTTTTCCAGGGCGGTAGACCCAGAGCTGCCGGAGTCAGTCAAAGAGAGATGACAAATTGATGACAGGGCGAAAGCTGCTTTCATTGATTCTGAGATTCATTACATCTTTAGAAATAGAACTTCTTTAAGTGGGATGCATTCCACGGCCTCGGCAGTGGCTTGCCCTCTAAGTCTTCGAGCTTGTAGGCTGATTTTCCTGCCAGTGAGACTACCCTGAACGGGCCATGCCAGTTCGGGGCCAGCTTCCCTTCGTTTGGCTCTTTGTCAGCTGGCAGGGTCTTCTTTAGAACCAGCTCTCCCACGGAGAATCTTCTTTCTCTGACATTTTGATTGTATGCCCTGGCCAGCCGCTGCTGATAGTCGGTCAGTCGTAGGGCTACTGCTTCTCGGTGCTCGTCTGCCAGCTCCAGCTCCATTGCCAGGTTGGTCTCATTTCGGCCTTGGTCGACCAGCTCTGTCCTCAGGGTGGGAAGGCCGATTTCTAAAGGAATGACCGCCTCCATCCCGTAGGCCAGAGAGAAAGGTGTCGCCGAGGTGGACCTCCTTGGAGCTGTTCTGTATGCCCACAGCACGCTCGGAAGCTCTTATACCCATCTTCCCTTTGCCTTGTCCAGTCGCTTCTTCAGGCTGTCCAGGATCACTTTGTTAGAGATTTCGGCCTGGCCATTACTCTGTGGATATGCCGGAGTGGAGTAATGGTTCCTGATATCGTGTTCTTGGCAGAAGTCTTTGAAGGACTTGGAGTCGAACTGGGTCCCGTTGTCCGAAATCAGGGTCCTGGGGATGCCGAACCTCGTTAGGATGTTTTTCCAAACGAAGTTCCTGGAGTCCCTGTCCGTGATGGAGGACAACGGTTCAGCTTCTATCCATTTTGTGAAGTAGTCTGTAGCGACTATCAGCCATCTCTTGTTCCCTGGAGCTCGGTGGAGAGGCCCCACAATGTCCAGGCCCCATTGAGCGAAGGGCCATCGACTAGAGAGGGGACTCAGATCTTGCGCTGGCTGATGGAGAGAGTGGGAGAACTTCTGGCACTTCTCGCATTTCCTGGCGTACACCTGCGCGTCGTTCTGCATGTAGGGCCACCAGTAACCCTGGCTTATTGCTCTGTAGGCCAGTGATCGCCCTCCTATGTGACTGCCGCAGATTCCTTCGTGGATCTCATACAGGAAGTCGTCCACCTTGCTCGGGTGGACGCATTGGAGGTATCGACCTGTGAAGGATTTCCTGTAGAGTTTTCCTTCGGGAGAGAGCCAGAATCGAGCTGCCTTGAGTCTGATTCGGTGGGCTTCAGTCTTGTCCCCAGGGAGCTGGTCGTCCTTCAAGTAGGCGACGATTGGATCCATCCAGCTCGGGCCGAGATCAGCACAGAGAACTAGCCGAGGTGAGTGGAGCTCTAGGCTTGATCTTGATATCGACCCGACCTCGACAGTCCTTTTCTTCTCTGCTTCGACGGCGGAGGCCAGGTTTGCAAGCGCATCTGCGTGCGTGTTGGTATCTCAGGGATATTTGCCTGACCTCGGCTTTCTGGAAATGAGACAGCAGTTTTTTCACAAGGGCTAAGTAGGCCGCCATCCTGTCGTCCCTGGCCTGGTAGTCTCCAACGAGCTGGCTAGTTACCAGTTGAGAATCGCTGAAGATCACCAGGTGCTGGGCTCCGAGGATCTGGGCGCTGTTCAGCCCTGCTATTAGTGCTTCATACTCTGCCTCATTGTTTGTTGCTTTGAAGTCCAAAGTGAAAGCCTGCTCTATGACCAAACCCTCTGGCGATTGGAGGACTACGCCGGCGCCAGCTCTCTTGGAGGTGGACGATCCGTCGACAAAGATCTTCCATGCCGAGGCGGGAGACTGTTCGACCTCGGTCATTTCTGGCTCGTGCCCTGTGCCCCCCAGTATCGTGCCGAGCTGGGTCGGAGCCGGGTTGGGCGAGACGAACTCAACGATGAAGTCTGCCAGGATCTGGGCTTTGATCGCAGTTCGGGGACGGTACTGTATATCATACTGCCCCAGCTCAACTGCCCACTTTGATATTCGCCCTGAAAAGTCAGCCTTCTTGAATATTGAACGGAGTGGATGCTCCGTGATCACCACAATGGTGAGGGATTAGAAATAATGGGAGAGCTTGCGGGAGGCACTGACGAGAGCCAACGCAAGCTTCTCCAATAGAAGGTACCTGGTCTCGGCATCGAACAGGGTCTTGTTCGTATAATAAATTGGTTTTTGAACTCCCTCGTCCACCCTGATGAGGACGGAGCTCACTGCGTGATCCGAGACCGCGAGATACAAATACAAAATCTCCCCCCGAGTTGGGGTGGAGAGTAAGGGTGGTGACATCAAATAAGTTTTGAGCGCGGCCAACGCCTGGTCGCACTCAGGAGTCCACTGGAATTTTAAATTTTTCTTTAGAAGCTAAAAGAAAGGCCTGCACTTATCTGATGACCGGCTCATGAAGCGATTGAGTGTTGCAGGCCATTCCTGTGAGCTTCTGGACTTCTTTCGTGGTAGAGGGGCTCAGAATGCCTTGGATCTCGGTGATCTGGTCTGGATTGGCCTCTATCCCCCTCCGCGTTACCAAGCTGCCGAGGAACTTTCCAGAGGCTACGCCGAAGGCGCACTTGGAAGCATTTAGCTTGAGCTTGTACGCGCGAAGGACGTCGAAGACCTGGCCGAGATCCGCCAGGTGGTCGCTGGAGTGCACTGATTTGACGACCATGTCGTCGATGTACACCTCTACCGTTCGGCCGAGCTGAGCCTGGAACATCTTTGTCACGAGGCGCTGATACGTGGCCCCCGCGTTCTTTAGCCCGATGGGCATCACCTTGTAGCAGTAGGTGCCGCGGGGGGTTATGAATGATGTTTTCTCCTCGTCAGGCTCGTGTAGTGGAATCTAGTGGTAGCCTCTGTAGGCGTCGAGGAAGCCCATTCGGTCGTGGCCAGCGGTGGCGTCGATCAGTTGGTCAATCTTCGGAAGGGGGAAACTATCTTTAGGGCAGGCCCTGTTCAAGTCTGTGAAGTCCACGCACACCCTCCATTTACCAGTTTTCTTTTTAACCACCACCGTATTAGCCAGCCAGACCGGGTACTGGACTTCCCGGATGGCCCCTGCCTTCAGCAGTTTGTCGACCTCTTCGACGACCGCGTCTGTCTGCTGCAGCCCTGTCCTTCGGGCCCTCTGCACTACTGGTTTGTGGCTGGGGTACACATTTAGCTTGTGGCACATGACCTCGGGGTCGACCCCCGGCATTTCGATCGGGCTCCAAGCGAAGACATCGACGTTCTGCATCAGGAACCTTGAGAGCTCGGCTCTCTCCTCGTCTGGCAGCTGGGTGCCGATCAGGAAGAACCTATCTGGGTCTGCCGAGTTTAGCCTGACCTCGGCCAGGTCCTCAATGCTTTTCTTCTCGGGGTCTCGGCCGATTTCATCTAGGCCTTTCTCGAATTCGGCGAGGTTGACGCGCTCTGGCTCTTTCACCGCTGGGACCGCGGCCAGCATGCACTGCCTAGCCTGCTGCTGATCTCCCTCCACCGTGACCACTTCCATTTTGCCCTCCTTGTTCTCGAGGACGAACTTCAGCTTCTGGTGGAGGGAAGAAGGGACCGCTTCCAACTTGTGGAGCCACGTTCTGCCCAAAATGACATTGTAGGGAGAAGGGGCGTCCACGACCAGGAAGTCGGCCAACACGGAGGCTCCGCCGACTCGGGTTTCCAAGGTGATCCTACCCTTGGGATAGACTGGCGTGGCGGACAACCCTAGCAGGGGTGCACGGACCTCCGTGAGGTCTGCTTCCGAGAGGTTCATTTTCTTGAAGCACTCGTAGTAGAGGACCTCGGAAGAGCTATCGGAGTCGACAAGAATCGTCTTCACGGTAAAGTCCCTTAGCTTCATTGTGAGGAGCAGGGGGTCGTTGTGGGGAAGCTGGATTCCCTCTAGATCCTTATCTGAGAACGAGATCGCGGGTCGGTCGCGGCGAGCTCTTTTGGAAGCCGGTGCGAGCTCGACTTTCATCACCTCCTTCCCATGCGACGCTCGCCTGGCCTCGGCACGGGCCCGCGAGCTTCCACGAGACGAGGGAGAGGAAACTGAGGACGCCAGATGGATCACGTTAATGATCTTTTCGGAATCCTCGCTGTCTGGATCCCGAGCCGCGCTCTGGTGAACTCGGCCCTCGCTGCCGCCGGCATCTTCTGCCTTGATGAACTCTGGAATGTGGCCTTCGCTGGCTAACTTCTCCAGGTACCACCTCAGAGACTTGCAGTCCTCGGTCTTGTGCCCGTTACCTTTGTGGTAGGAGCAGTAGAGCTTACTTCGGCTGCCGGAGATGGGCTCATTCCTCAAGGGCGGAGGCCACTTGAAGAACGGCTTGGTCTTTATCTTGTTCGGGATATGGTATATCGGCTCCTTGAAGACGATGTTGACGCTCTAACCGGCGTTGGTGGGGGGTTTGGGCCTCCATGTGCCCCCAGATCGCGACGACGTAGGCTTCGCCGAACTAGCAGCACAGGCCTGCTTGGGCTCCTGCTTCTGAAAGGGCCTCCCGCCTCTCTGCCGAGGCTGGCTGCTCTTCTGCTCGGGCTCCGGTCTTTCGTCCTCTTCCCGGGCCTGGATTTCATCTTCCTCCCGGGCGACAAAGCGCTTTATCCGGGACCTTAGCGCTGGCATGGATTCTGGGGTGTCCCCGACCAAGTCCTTTCGGAGGTCGTGGCCGGGGATCAGGGCACGTTGGAAGGCGAAGATTGCTATCTCTTCCCTAGTACCCTCGACCTGGCTGTAAACCGCCCAGAATCGTCGGGCGAACTTGGCGAGGCTCTCACCCTGCTTCATTCTCAGGGCGAGAAGGTCCCCCTCTGTCTTGGGGACGGCGCTGTAAGCTTGGAACTTCTTCAGAAAGGAGAGCTGGAGCTCCTTCCAGCTCGAAACTGACTTCTCTGGGAGGGCGCAGAACCACTTCAGAGGGAGGTCACCCAAACTGGAGGAGAAGATCTTGCAGTTGAGGTGGCCCTCGTTTCCCCAGATGGACATCTTCTGGGAGAAGTGACGGAGGTGAGCGGATGGATCGGACAGTCCGTCGTAGGGGACGAACCGCGGGACAGAGAACCTTTTGGGCAAGGGGGTGCGCTCGATATCCCTCGTGAAGGGTGAGGCCCCCAGATCGGTGTGGCCACAGATCTGTTTCTGGTCCCGCACGTCCAGGTTGTGCTGAAGAGCCAACCTGACGCGTTTGTCGAATCGCTCCTGCTCGTCGTCCTTCTCCGGAGTCTGCGCTCTTGGCTTTCCCTTGGAGTGGTTCGGGCTGCGATGGCTATGGGTTCGGCCATCGCGGCTATGATGACTTCGGCTGTTGCTTGAGCCTTCATCATGAATCTGGCTTCACTTGTGGTCCAGATGGTCTCTCAGATCCTCACGAGGAGGCTGGGCTGCCCTGCTCGGGGCGTCCCTCTTCTCTCCCTGAGGATCAGAGACCTGCCTCAAAGAGGCAGTTTGCGCTGCTCTCAGTTGCTGCTGGAGCTCGCGGATTAACCGCTCCTGCTTCTGGAGGAGAGCATTTTGAGCTGCGACATCTCCTCCAGCGGCAGGAGGTTGAACGCGACGCGTCTCTTCTACGGCAACAGCTTTATCTTTACGAGGGCGCTCATGCCGACGCTCGTCACGTCGGGGTGGCGTGACTTCGTCTGCTGAGAACGAGGCCTCGAGTCCCTCTTGGAGGGGGACCTCGACGTAGAGCTGCGAGCCTAAGCGGCTCTCGCCTGCAGATGCGCCATGTACCGTTCGGGACCGCCCCTGAGGAGGGACGTCCGTCGACGGTGCTGGCGGCTCGAGCGCTGCTCTCGAAGATTCTCCGCCCTTCCTAGCTTTCAGAGGCATGATTTCTGAGAGATTGAAGAGGTTGGGAAGGTTGGGATATTACTTTCCCACAGACGGCGCCAATTGTAGGTGCAGAAAATAATGACCCACAATAACTGGGGAGCCTTAGAGGACTTATCCAAGGTGATCAAGATTAGGTACCGTCCGAAAGCCTGAAAGAGAAGAGCAAACAGTCAGAGGACCCTGGCCTGGGCGGCGCAAGGCTCTCCGATGCCAAAGTCAGTGAGTGAACTAGAACAATGGAAGGAGAGGAAGAAGAGAGGCAGAGTAACGGCTCTGTGGGTTGAATTGTGTGCACCTTGCTGGTGGTATGAGGCTCTATTTATAGAGGCTTGGATCGTATCTTCGGATGATATCCTGGCGTGGGTCCCATGACTCGACTGGAAGTCATGATCAGCCCACAAAGTAATTAATGCGGTCCAATCCAGCCCACTCTGCATTTAATGCCAGTCGGATCAGCCCACATCGCATTAAATGTGCGTCTTGTTGGGCCAGATTGTGTTGGACGCCTTTGACGGTTGGGGTACCATCGGATCCGCCCTCGGGCCTTGCCCTGATGTGGCTTCAGCCGCTGGATGCTGCCCTGTCAGGGATCTGGCGAAGATTGTGAACGGCTGAATGTCGCATCTGTCTCACTAGCTCGCGCCCCTAGTCCTCCACGTGCCTGATGACGTGGGGGATGAGGGGCGCGAGTGGAGGCTCTTTCCTGCTTCGGCTTTCGTCCCGGCTCCTTCGGTCGAGGTGGAGCTTTCTGCTGAGGTGGGCACATTGGGTAGCCGAGCTCGGCGCTAGCGGTCCGGACCTGCTTGACTTCGGCCGGAGCCCCTGCCCTGGTAGCCGGGGCGAATCTGGTGCCACGTGGGCGGCACGCGGATGGCACGTGAGAATGCTTAGTCTCATCTGACGGCTGTGATTAGCGTAATCCTGGAGTTCTGGAAATCTCCCCACACAGAGACTATGCCACATCTTGTTCAATTTTATGTCTGTTCAGAGAGAAGATAGTAGAAGTCCAGATCCTTGTATTCAAAATAAATTAGAGCCTCCATTGTTTGTTATAACTTTGTTGCACAGCTGAATAGATACTGATTAACATTTAAGAGCACAAAAAGCTTGCAGATCTAAAGCAGTAAGAAGGTATGATAAAAACTGTGGGGAACCTGTGAAGTAACAATTGCTGTTATAGAAGATATTGAACAGAATTTTTGTAAAGCAGCTGTCACCCCATGATGGTAGTGCTATAATGGAAAGGCAGAGGAGATCAATGGAGGCCTCTTGCCCAAATCTTCATTGAGAAACTCAGAGATTCCTTCACGCAATAAGGGGCACCAATTTATACAGGTTTCAAAATAAAATAAATATCCAAGGCTGATTGGCCCTTATGTTGTATATGAAGTTATTTCCTAAAGCAATAAAATCCTAAATCTAATCCGAATCATTCATTTGCTGAAAGTAAATCTTGACTGTTAAAGACGAACACCTGTTACAGATTCTAATAAAGCTAAACGAAGGAAAGAAATCTTCCATGTCCCTAACTAAGAGGGTGTTTGGATAAAAGTTTGCTTTTCCTGTTTAGTTTTCTCTTGCTTTTGGTATTTTTTTTCTCTTGTATTGTTTGCATTATTTAATGAAAGTAACCATTTAAAGAAAAAAAAAAGGTATCATAGGATGGACCTGATATTGTGGAAGATTCAAACTAAACATCCTTGCAATAGTCAACAAGTAATTTCCAGGCCTCACCTTTCCACTATGAACTATGCAAAACATTTCTTCCTTTGGCATTTTCAAGCAGTCTTCCTCAATCTTCTGCTAGAGCCATAAACAAGAACAGTGAGAGGCAGTCTCCTGTTCTTTTTTTTTAGAGCTTTTCAACGTTCAAGATGAAGATCCATTTGCTGGAACCAAGAAAGATGAATTGGAAGTGTGCATTCTTTTACTAAAGAACTTAAAATGGTACCAAATCCCACGCCAGTCAGCATATATTTTACCACATTCAATTACTTGTAGCTGTAAATTTGTCCCCTTTCTTTTGAATAATAAAAAAAAGAATTCAAATAAGAACTGGTGGCTTTATTTTCCACCTCACTTGAATGTACTCAGTGACACCCTCATAGCAAGGATGCCTATTAAAAAAAAAAAAATTTTTTTTTTAGGTGACATTCTCCGAGAGATGCTTCCATAGGAAAATGGGCTTTCAGTATAGGATACATTAATCAAGGATGCCTGTACCATATTACCAATAATCATGGTAGAACTCATATGCTGATGTGTTTGAGAAGGATGTAGGAACAATGCGTATTTCCTGAAGTTTTTTAGCAAATTATTACAAATGAAGGCTAGGGTGAGCTGATTTTAAATAATTGCACTAGAAAGTAACTGCTTATGAATATAGTTAGTTCTCTTGTATTATCATGTTTTTCTAGTGGGCTTGTTCGTTACGCTCCCTGCAAAACTTACATATTTGAACTAAAATTTCATCTGTTTAAAGAAATGCTTATTCATCATTGAAGGATTTAGAAGGTAGAAATTCAGTTGGTGACAAGGTTGTGCAAGATGGTGATGTTGCTGGACAAGCAAATGCTGCCATGGAGATTTCTACATCATTACATAGCAGGGACGAAGCCAAAGGGAATTCATTGGAGTTGTCAAAGCAGGTGACCAGTGATGAGGACAAGTCATTGTTGCCTCAAAAGAAGTCAAAGAAAGAAGCAACAGAAGGCATCTCAAGTCCAACTGCATTCCAGGAGGTGACATCTGGTGGTGAAACCCTCAGGGAGGTAGATTCTGATTTTGCCTCTCAATTCCTTTGATTGTAGACATGAACTACTCTAATTCTTTCTCAATGAATGAATACTTTGCTCAGATGTCGAGTCAATATCAAATTAGTGATTCGCCTAACACCCAAGTACGATTGCGAGGGAAGATGCTTGCCAATAGAAGAAATCCCTCATTAATTAATTCAGTAAGCCTTATAACTTAACCCTTTTGTATGATAATGTTATTTCAACAAGTTATCTTACTGGTGAGTTGGTGTTTCTTGTAGAGGACAAAGCAACGGCAAGCCAGAATTGAAGGTGGGTTGTCATTTTCTCCATTTATTGGCTGTTATTTTCTGTTGCTAAAATTTACTCTCTTCACAACAATCTATAGGAATTAAGCATAAAGCATTGTCTGGTGGAATGAGTGAAGTTGTTTAATAGATTGCCTGATGAATGAAGGTGAAATGCATGTGGAAAGGGTTTCATGGCGCTCTCCATCAGTTGTGGATAGAATGGCCATGTTCAATGACTTGGCAATACCTCTAAGGTGAGGTTCCTAATCATCATTGTTTTATGGACTCAATCCAGTAGATGATATAATAAATTGATTAAATTTTTTATTTATTCATATATTCATGCTTTCCTTTCATGAGATGAATGATAATTTATTATATACTTGCACATAACCAATACGAATGACATGATGGTTCATGAGATGAAACGGGGTCCACAAGTATATTAGATGTAATACATGTGTATGGATGAGATCCACATACGGGAGACATGTATGACAAATCTTATACTTAAAATATATTCACAACCAGTGATGAGACTGGACATCTCATACTGACAAGGTTGCAGCACTTTGATCACTATGAGATAGTGTGACTTGTCTCGATCATCAGAATGGAAGATTCTGGATCATAGTGCTAGTACATTGGATGTATTGAAGGACCATGAGAAGCACCTTATAAATACTGTCTTTACTTTAAGGTCTGCTCTCATAATTCCCTAGCAATAGGCTCTCAATCCTGAGACATTAATGAACTCAAGTTTCTATCTATTCATTTGCTTTGAGTCACCAATGAGTGAGGCCAACTGTAGGTCAACACCTCGGTGATTTGGGTACGTAGTAGTAGAGCTGTGGGAACATTCAATGGTCAAGATGGAATCTATCTCTAATATCCCCTTCTGCCAATTAATGGATTTACTATTGGTAAGTGCGCACCCATTCCGATTAAGAGTTAATTGGAAAGGTACCTATGATCATTATAATTAATTGGGGCTCAAGGATAATAAGATATGGATCTAGTTTGGAAGACAGGTCCAATTGATTCATGGATATTGATAGAGGGGTCTACTTGTGGTAATGTGGAAGTTTAGGGTCTTCTATGTAATATTCCTAAGACTGGAGTTCAATTGCATTTATATAGTGGAATTATTTGCAATTAATTGTGGGCCCGGATTACACATGATATGTGGGGTCGCGTGTCCCAGTTGGAGCCAGCTTTCTAAGGAATCCCTAATGGTCCCCACGCTAGCCCAATTATTAGAAAGTTTCTAATTCTAGTTGAACTCTAAAAGGAAAGTTACTATTTCTATTTAAACTGAGACTTCTAATAGTGGTAATAGTAAACTTACTAATTTTAGTAGAAGTGAGACTTCTATTTTAATTAGAAAGGAATTAGAAAGATACTAATCATATTTGAAGTGAAACTTCTAATTATGATATGGTAAGTTACTAATTAATGGAAGTAAGACTTCTATTGTAATTAGTAAAGAGGAGGCAACTTGCAAAAGCTATAAATAAGAGGAGAAGAGGCCTTGGACGTCCATGCACTCTCCATACATTGGGATTCACGCCCAAGCCTCCCTAGTGCAAGTGTTGCACGAGTTCTTCCTCCTCTCCCTCTTCTAGTTCTCTTTCTACTTCCTCCCTAGAGTTCCTAGTAGTTTTCTCTTGGAGATCCCACCATCTTCTTGAAAAAAAGGAGAATCTGATACGGGTCATAGCATGGAAGATCAAGAGGTCTTGGAGATTCCTATTTGATTAGTGAAAGTGTTTCATCATCAAAGAAAGACGCAACTTCTCCATTAGAGCACAACCGAGCTCCAAAGGTATAATCTACTTCATTGCATGTTGTAGATTTATTGTTGTTGTTTCTATCTTATAGATAGATTGTATTTACTGACCATGATGGCTGAAATTGAGGACATAGATCTTGGATTGGGTTTTAATAGCCTTCTGGATAGTTGATCCCTGCATCAAGTGGGTCAAAAGTTTTGAAACCTATCCTAGAGGCCCACCCTATTTCCAACAGTTTAATAGATTGCCTGATGAATGAAGGTGAAATGCATGTGCCATCCCCAAGTCTGTCTCCACTATTATGGAAAGCTTCATGCGCAACTTTCTTTGGTCAGCTGCTCCTATCAAACTCAAAAGGAACCAAATCAAATGGGATACGATCTGCCTCCCCACCCATGAAGGAGGTCTGGGAATTAGAATAGTTCAAGAACAAAATACAGCTTCCTTCACAAAACTAGCTTGGACGGTTGCCTCTTCCAAGTCCCTCTGGGCCACTTGGATGAACAATAGATACCTTAAAGGCTCAATCCTATGGAGTCTTTCCTCCCCGAAATCAGGGTCTTGCATTTGGCGTAGAATTAGAAGCTCAGCCAACAGAATTCACCAAGGAAGCAGATGGATTATTGGAGACAGTAAGTCTGTTGATGTATGGTTTGACAGCTGGGCCTTAAATCAACCCCTGGCCTCTCTCTTTAACTCCTTCTCACTCCCAATAAACCAACGTCTCTCCTCTTTCTGGAATGGCTACAACTGGGAGTTCCCATCGAGTTTCCCCACTGCTGCAGCTTCAGTCATCTCTACTGCTGTTACCAGTCGTATCACCATCGATGATCTCTCTGCTGATCAGCTGATCTGGATATCCAATCCAGATAAAGGTATGTCCTTCAAGGAAGCGTGGGAGCTGACTCGATCAAGAAGACACTCCATGGTCTGGGCCTGGAACTCTTTTCTTCTTCCAAGAGTTTCCTTTTTTGCTTGGTGATTGTTACATGGAAAGACCCCCCTGAAGATTGGGCCCAAGCTGCAGGTTTCAGCCTTGCCTCTCGCTGCTGTCTATGCAAGTCTGAGCAGGAAACTACTCTTCATCTCCTCTTCCAATGCGCTTTTGCCTCTTCCATTTGGAGCTGGATTCTACAATCCGCCAAAGTCACTTTGACTGGCCCTCTCACTCCTTTCAAGCTATGGACAGCTCTATCCTCGAATAGTGACAGATTGGCACGCAAAGGGGCTGCTTCCATACTTTTTTCCACTACTTTTGCTCTATGGAATTGTAGAAATGATCACCTATACAGAAACTCTAGAGTCTCTCAGACGAAGGTCACCAACTACCTGACTGATCTTCTCAAAGCTTCTCTCAAGATAGTCAAGCCTTTTTCTGGTAGACCTCTCCATGCTTTCTGTAATTTTTTATCTGCCATCCCTTAAGGGACTGCAGCTTTGCTTTTCTTTTGCTTCCTCTTCTTCTTCTTAGTTTGGTGGTAGTTCTACTGGCTTCTTACTTTTCGGTTGTATAGCTCCTTTCTCCTTTCCCCTTTTCTAATACAAATTTGCCTTTAGCAAAAAAAAAAGGTGAAATGCATGTGGAAAGGGTTTCATGGCGCTCTCCATCAGTTGTGGATAGAATGGCCATGTTCAATGACTTGGCAATACCTCTAAGGTGAGGTTCCTAATCATCATTGTTTTCGCTGGTGACCTGAAAGTTCACAAAAACCACAATGTTAGAAAGCCCGAGGAACAGCTAGGCGATGTGGGGGATGAGCAGTTGAATGAAAAACTTCATGCGCCACAAACTGAGCCAGTCATTCCAGTAGGTTTATGGGATAAGGATTTGCAAACCCAAGAAAGGACCTCTGTCATCAGGTCGGAGGAAATTTCCAATGAAGCTACTCAGAATAAAGGAGATGAGATTATACATGAGGAGCAGCAGAAGAGTCCTCATCAATCATCCCACGACAAGGTTACAAAGCCCGAGGAGCAGCTAGGCAATGTGGGGGGATGAGCAGTTGAATGAAAAGCTTCATGCGCCACAAAACAAGCCAGTCACTCCAATAGCTTTATGGGATAAGGATTTGCAAACCCAAGAGAGGACCTCTGTCACCAGGTTGGAGGAAGTTTCCAATGAAGCTACTGAGAAGAAAGGAGATGAGATTATACTTGAGGAGAAGCAGAAGAGTCCTCATCAATCATCTGGGGATCACGATGAACAAAGAAAAGTGGAAAAGGCAAATGCTATTAATCCTTCCTTTAAGGAACTTTCATCGTTGCCTTTTGTCAAGATCTCTCCCATGTGGGAAATGATGGAGTCTAATGTAGTATTCATTACAATTCCACAAAGCCCACATTTCCAACCACTCGAGCAGTGCTCTGAGGTGTTTCGTGAAGGAATGGCTATAGGACACATGGTCACTTTTGCTAATGTGGCAGATTCCATATGCAAATTGCATCTTGGTGATCATAGGAGTGCTTTTGAAAATATGCTCAAGGACCTTGCTGAATTGGAACGGCACGGTTTCGATGGTCAGCTTCTACGAGTTCGCATCGAGCAACTGTTATGGTTAAAAGATAGCTTTCTGCAATCTGAGGACAAGCTGGTAGAGACAGAAGTGCATATCCGCTGGCAACAACATCAAAAAGATAACCTGAACACAGAAATTGACACTCTCAACAGGGACATTGCGATATTACAAGAAAAGAGGGCGTCAGTTGTAGAGACGAGGAAGAAGACTGAAGAAAACATTGAGCAGCTGCAGCAGGAGGTGCAAAAAGCGAAGGAAGCTTCTCATCATGCCGACGAGGACTTTAAAAAGGTGGCCGCAGCTCCTTGGAGTGCTTAAAAATACCTGTTCCCTCTTCTCTTTTGTTGTTGGCATCATGTGTACCGTGGATCCTCCTCTACTTACATAGTATATGGGGTAATTGTATCAACTATGATCTCCACACAGTAGTCTAGTTCTAGCATAGCTCCCATTTTTGGGATCCACTCTGGAAAGGTATGTACATATTTAGATTACATATGGTCTATTACCCCTGATTTGAGATAGATGGTTGGTCCAAGTTGTTGGTTATTTGATGGTTGTGATTATCAGATTAACGTGTTGCTCGAACTGCCTGCAAATCATGGACTTTCAAGTACTTTCTTGGTGTTGCAGGTACTACCACCATTGCCCTTGCGGAGGAGCCCGCGGAGGTGGCTTAAAAGCCGCATTACGTAGGCGAGTGGTGTGCTAACGATGTCATTTAGACATCGTGTCCTACACTCGAGGGGTCGATCACTTTTGGGGAGTTTATGATGTTGATTTTGGGTTTTCTGATGTATTGGCCTTTCTTGGCCTCTCTTTGGGATTATGTAATTAAAACTGTCTTTTGTGTAAATTTTCAACTCTAGCTTTTTTAATGGGAATGCAACTTATGTTACTGCGTCACTCTGATATTTGTCATTCATTCTATTGTTATGATTATCAGTATGATGATTTACTATAAGTTTCCGCTAAATATACATTACTTTGAAATTCGTGAGGCATGTGTGAGATCCTCATTGCGGAAACCTTTGGGAAATCATGCCTGCGGGCAAAACTTTTTATCCCACCCTGTGTGCACCGCCACGATCCCATTTTACGGACTGTAATTAGTGCTAACCTGATCCGGTCGCAACAGAAAAAATTTATGGCCTGTTGCATGATTTAACTAGGGCCCAAAATGAAGAGGCATGAGACAAATTGCATGGGGCTCGAGTTCAACGAAGCATAGGATAATATAGACAATCATGCTAACACAACTGTGTGGGGATATTTTCAAAGCTTCAGGATTACGCTAATCACGGCCATTAGATGGGACTAAGCTTTCTCACGTGCCAACCGTGTGCCATCCACGTGGCACCAGACTCACCTCGGCTGCCGGGGCGGAAGCCTCAGCCGAAGTCAGGCAGGCCCTGGCCGCTAGCGCCGAGCTCGGTCACCCGGGTGCCCGCCTCGGCTGAAAGCTTGACCTCGGCCAAAGGAGCCGGAACGAGAGCCGAAGCAAGAGAAAATCCACACTCGCGCCCTACGCCCACCACGCCATCAGACACGTGGAGGGATAGGGGCGCGAGCCAGTGAGACAGATGCGACATCCAGCCGTCCACAATCTTCGCCAGATCACTGACAGGGCGGCATCCAACGGCTGAAGCCAAATCAAGGTGAGGCCCGAGGATGGATCCGATGGTACCTCTACCGCCAAGGGCGTCCAACATGATCTGGCCCAACACGACGCGTATTAAATGGGATGTGGGCTGATCCGACTTGCATTAAATGTGAAGTGGGCTGGAATGGACCACATTTATTACTTTGTGGGCTAATGATGACTTCCCTATCAAATCACGGGGCCCACGTCAAAATATCATCCAAGATATCGTCCGGGTCCTCTATAAATAGAACCCCATTTCACATGCAAGGTACGCAACCCATACTTGAGAGTCGTTACTCTGCCTCTCTTCTTCCTCTCCTTCCTTTGTTCCAGTTCACCTACTGACTTAGGCATCGGAGAGCCTTGCGCCGCTCGGGCCAGGGTCCTCTAGTCGTTTGCTCTTCCTTTTCAGGCTTTCAGGCAGCAGATTATCTTCTTCATTTGGATAAGTCCTGTAAGGCACCCCGATTATTGTGGGTCATATTTTTCTGCACCTACAACAACCATACGCGAAACATGGAAAATTTAATGAATGCTAATAAATTAGTTGGGCTTGAACCAAACTAAGCATGTTGTAACGTTTGTTGTGCTTAAAGCCCATCAAAATTATACGATATCATTGGCATGGCACGTGACTAATGGGAATTAACGGCGGCAAAACATGGGTCTGAGAGCGGGCCCAGTGGCTAAGTGGGTTTAGGCCTATCTACTCATGAGCAGGTCCAATGGATTACTAGACTAGGCTCGATTGAATCTTGGTGTCCATAAAATCTTGGTGATTTTTTTTTTTTAAATTCCCACAGTTAAACCAATGATCATAACCATAAGATCCCTTGAGTAGCTTGGCACCATCTTTGTTTCATACCTTATGCAATTGTAAAGATGAAAGAGTGGAGTCCACAGTCCGGGCATGTACATAATGTTCGTGGTTTTCTTCCAATAATGTGGGTTGAAGACTATATGACAATTATGTTGAAGCATATATAGGAGCAAACTACCATATAACAGTCGTTTGTAAGTAATAACTCTCTCTTGTGGCCTATTTGTATGAGAAAAATTGGGTGGAGAAGAACCTCTCTAGGATAATTTTTTTTCCTTGAATGGGTTGAGAAAACACCCACTTTCCTCTGAGGGCTCGTTTGCCTATTTAAAAGAAAATGGCTTTTTATATAGAAGGTTCATATGTAAGTTTTATACGTGAGTTAGTGAGTATGAAGTTTGAAGCCACAATTTTCACATGAGTATATAAGAATGTTGGACAGTTTTAGATGTTCATCCGCATGTTTCTCAAAAATCTATGAAGATTTCTTATTTTTAGATGTTCCGTCGCATGTTTCTCAAAAATCTATGAAGATTTATTATATAAAACTAAATATTTTGATGCTTATCATTTAGATGAGAATATTAAATGATTTGGATCTTGAATTAGGGACCCACAAAAGTGCAGAAAATCAAATCTACATGTTGGGGATTTTCTGATTGATTCACATATTTCTCAAAATGAGATTGGAGATATATCAAACAAAATGTCTAGGGATTTCTTAGTTTCATAAAAAAAAAAAAGATAAATGACTCAGATCAAGAATTTGGGGCCCATAGTATAGAACTTTAAGAATCATTTCTTTCTAATTGAGAATTGATCTCAATTTATACAATGAAGAGCAACTCCAATTAATAATTATTTAAAATTCAAACTACCTAAAATCTCTAACAACCAATTTAATCCTTATCTAAAAAACTAATCTCTAACATTCCCACTCAATCACATGATCCTTTCATGGAAAAGATCTGCGATTGTTCACATTAAAAATAGAAACCCTAGATCTCAAAATAAAAGATAAATTCTAAATATTTTACAAAAACGATCATATCTTCTTCTTGGGGATCACCATCCGTATGTGGATCAATCACTGTCGCAGCCCGCTCCTTTCTGAGTCTGTCGGTGCCGGTAGCCCACTAGATCAGATCTGTCGGGATTTCTTCCAGAAGCTTCGGTTGTTCAATTTTGATGAAGATGATGAGATAGTAGGGCTTAAATGGATATAGATAAGAGAGGATGCCCAATTTATTTTTATTGAAATAAAAAGATCCGATGGTGATAATTGCAGAAGTAGGATCATACCCGGCTTGATCGAAAGATCATTTCCGAGCCCAAACTCTGATACCATATAAACTTTTAAGAATCAAAACACTCCCATAATTCTACCATGAGTTTCACTAAGTGAAAAGATTACTTATAAAATATCAACTAACCAAATCCAAAGGATAAGGATAATCCTAACAACACTAACATCCTAACAATTTCTTTAACAGATTGATCATAATCTATAACAATTTTCATCTCATGATTCTACTGGATTACGTTGATGATATAATTCTCACAAGAAGCACATCCAATTTATTGGACGCATTTATATCACAATTGGGCACTCAGTTCTCCATAAAAGACCTTGGTCCACTAAACTATTTTTTGGGTATACAGGTTCAGCCATTTAGTGGTGGCATCTTCCTATCTCAGTCCAAATATATGATTGATTTACTACATAGCACAAACATGGCTGAATGTAAACCCATTGCTACTCCTATGGCAACAAAACAAGCCATTATTGCCAATGGAGATTGTAGGTGCAGAAAATAATGACCCACAATAACTGGGGAGCCTTAGAGGACTTATCCGATGATGGTGATGACTGGGTGCCGTCCGAAAGCCTGAAAGGGAAGAACGCACGGTCAGAGGACCCTGGCCTGGGCGGCGCAAGGCTCTCCCATGCCAAAGTCAGTGAAAGAACTGGAACAGTGGAAGGAGAGGAAGAAGAGAGGCAGAGTAACAGCTCTATGAGTGGTATTGTGCGTACTTTGCATGTGAAATGCAGTCCTTTTTATAGACGATTTGGGAGATATCTTGGATGATATCTTGGCATGGGTCTCATGATTCGACTAGGAAGTCATGATCAGCCCACGTTGCAATTAATGCGGTCCAATCCATCCCACTCTGCATTAAATGCGCGTCGGATCAGCCCACGTCGCATTTAATGCGCGTCTTGTTGGGCTAGATCGTGTTGGACGCCTTTGGCGGTAGGGGATCATCGGATCTGCCCTCGGGCCCTGCCCTGATGTGGCTTCAGCCGCTGGATGCCGCCCTGTCAGAGATCTGGCGAAGATTGTGAGTGGTTGGATGTCGCGTCTGTCCCACTAGCTCGTGCCCCTATCCCTCCACGTGCCTGATGACGTGGGGGATGAGGGGCGCAAGTGGAGGTTCTTTCTTGCTTCGGCTTCCATCCCGGCTTCTCCAGCCGAGGTGGAGCTCTCTGCCGAGATGGACTCACGAGGTGGCCGAGCTCGGCGCCAGCGGTCCGGAGCTGCTTGACTTCGGCCGGACCTCCTGTCCTGGCAGCCGGGGTGAGCCTGGTGCCACACGGATGGCACGCGGATGGCACGTGAGAGTGCTTAGACTCATCTGATGGCTGTGATTAGCGTAATCCTGTGGTTCTGGAAATCTCCCCACACAGAGATGCTCCCTTTCCTGATGCTATAGAATACCAAAGGATTATTGGCACCGTTCAGTATCTAACCCTCACTCGACCCGACCTATGTTTTGCGGTTAATACTGTTTAATTGCTAGATTGTTAAAAGAATTCTCAGGTATGTAAAAGGCACGCTTTTCATAGGTCTTCGCATTCTTAAACACAGCAGCCTACACTTATATGCATTCTCTGATGCCGACTGTGCTGGTTGCCCAACTACAAGACGTCCCACCACCAATTATTGCACCTTCTTAGGTGCTAATTGCATCTCTTGGAGTGCTAAATAGAAGCCTACTGTCTCCAGATTAAGTGGCGAAGCCGTCTGTCTGTGGATCTATCACTATCGCAATCCACTCCTTTCTGAGTCTGTCAGTGCCGGTGGCCCACCATATCAAATCTGTCTCGATTTCTTCCAGAAGCTTTGATCGTGCAATTTTGATGAAGATGATGAGATCATAGGGCTTAAATGGATAGATAAGAGAGGATGCTCAATTTTTTTTTATTGAAATAAAAAGATTTGACCGTGTTAATTGCGAAAGTAGGATCATACCCGGCTTGATCGCAAGATCATCGCTAAGCACAAGCTCTAATACCATATAGAATTTCAAGAATTAGTCTTTCCCATAATTTCACCGGAACTTCAATGAAATGAAAATACCTACATTTATAAGCAAATCTGTTAGCATAGAACATGTCATATACAGATGGCAGAGTTCCCATCTTCTTATACGTAATGTAACAACCACATTGTACAGACTTCTATATATACTTTAAAATCTCTAATGAAAAGTAGTCAAGAGATTTACACAGGTAATCAAATCTCAGTTATCTTTATGGTATTAGAGCTTATAAGTCTAATCGACTGAGATCCTGCACCTGATCAAACATCCTCACATTGCGTCTTGCTACAACGTCCATCCTTTGCAATCCAAAGAATCCAAGTCTCTTGTCTCTAGCATCTCCATCAAATGGTTGCACCATCTCTTCCAAAATATCCATATCCTACTAACCTCAATGTAGCCAATTTCGTATCTTTGAAACTCACATCATCCAACTAGCTCTCGTGGGAAACACAAGTACTATTTTTTATAGAAAGTCAAGATCTACTCGGTTTCATCACAGGGGACACACCACCACCCGAAGGTGAGATTAATGATGTCAATAACCAAGATCTGACGGCATGGACATGCACAGATAGGCTAGTTAAAGCCTTGTTACACCCCGTCCCGAACTAATCTGAGATTAACACTAATTAGTTAAGATTAGTGTGGATTAACAAGTGATTAGTTTTGTTAATGATGATTAATGCCTAAAATGAATTGAGTTAGTCTCAAATGATTAGATTGGACTTAATGGAATGAGTGTAGAAGAGATTGGTTTAATTGAGTTGAATTTAGACTCAATTTGATGGAATTAGGGACTTTTCCGTAAATATGAATTTTTACATATTTCGTCGAATTATATGAAACTTGATACCATCATGTGTATTTCAATAAATACATCAACTTTCATAATATACTCGATTTCATTTGACCTCAAATGAATCAAATGAGTCTTGATTTGACTTAAAATAGAAATAAATTAAATGAAGGGGTTTATGTGCAAAAAATTCAGTGTATAAGGTTCTAAAAGAACCCAAGCTGTGTTTCAGTCGGTCATTTCATGCAAGAAACCCAAACCTTTGCTCTTTTCTTTCTTTCTTCTTCATTTCTTCTCCATCAAGTGTTTGGAAAGAGGCTATGTTAGTGGATTAAGTGGAAACTTGAATTGTTTTCATCTTCTTCATCAACTTGTTTGGTTTCTTTGGAGTTGGATTTGGTGAAAAAGCTCAGTTATTCATTTCTTCAAACTACAAGTAAGTGAGCCGTAACAGTTTTAGAACTTTTAAGTTCTATTAGGTGATTAGAAATAGTTTTTGTTACTAGTAGCTTATGAGATTTATGTTTTAGTTGTTTTGGTGATGTTAGGGTTAGAAAAAGGGTCTCAATTAGTGGAATTTGTTTACAAATTGAGCTAACAAGAGAGGGATTTTGTGTGGAAACTTGAGTTAAGGCAAGTATAAACAAGTTATTTATGATGAGATGCTAGTTTGATATGAATCTTCTTTAATCCCATTGTGAGTATAATTTCAGCTTTATATTATGGAATTAGTTATATGTTTGAATTGATTTGATGAGAAGAAGAAGATTATATGTATATGGAGATGATTATTGAGGTGGGAATAGGAGGTTCCATTTGCTATGCAGGTTATGAATGAATTGAATTGAGGTGGGAATAGGAGGTTCCATTTGCTATGCAGGTTATGAATGAATTGAATGTAGAGAAGGGAAGAAGAGAACCAGTTTCAGAATCTGAAACTGGAATTCGTCACAGGCCTGATCGATCAGACTGCACATCCGATCAATCGGTCAAAGGTAACTGGGACATGGTTTCAGACCAATCGATCGGACCTGATGCCCAATCGATCGGAGGACTCAAGTTGAGTCCGGAATTTTTATGGTTTTATTTGAATCAAATGTTCTTTTATGAGCATAAATGGTCTGTAAAATTAGTCTTGAGACTAATTATAATGCAATTGACAATTAATAAGTTAACTATGCTTTCCATAGATTAATATCCTTGGATTTGGAACTAAAGTGGATCGAGTGTTAACCAAAGGGTTAACCAAATTTGAATAATGGGGTTTTCCATAAAAGTATTATCTTCTAAAGCTAACCGGTAAATTATTGATTAGTTAACTGAAATTAATAAAATTTCTGAATTTAAAGGAAAGAGCATATTGATCATATCAAAGTTGTTAATCTTGTTTATACCTCTATGGGTGTTAATTAAGGAGACTTTAATTTACAAATTTATATAATTGTGGTGTCCATCGAGAATAATACACACATTAAATTACTGAGGATTACACCTGAATGGATGGTATTACTTAATTGAATTTGTACACTGAATTATATCCGAAATGGATCGTAATTTGAATTGAATTCTAAAAGAAATGTTTAGTGAATTGATTCCATTAATTTGAAATTGAACGGAGTAAACAGGTTAAATTTTATACGGTTTGGATTTTTGAACCCAGCCCCCCTCCCATCACCACCTAAAAAATGGTCAAATACATTTTTTTTACATTTTAAAGTGGAGGATATCTCTAAGAAGGACTTCTCCATTAGCTCTCCCTCTCTTGTAAAGGTATTTATTATTTTTAATTTTGAGTTTTATTTAGTAATAATATACATAGTACATCTTCTCCCCTTTCTTATATAAATTATCACAAAAAACACATTATACATAATTATTTATTTAAGTTTTTCTTTTAATCTGTTATTTAGAAAAATGGCTGGACCATCACAACTTTTCAACCTTGACTTCTCTCTAAATGAGGAAGATCCCGGATTTATTCATTTAGATCAAAGTCAGAGGATAGAAGTAGATAGTCATAATCCCCAAGAACCCGAACCCACTGGTGGTGAAGGGCCTGCATGTTCGGGTTCTACAACTAAAAAGAAGAGAAAAATAAGATGACTTCTCCTATATGGTCTCATTTTGTTAAAGTTAAGTTCCCAAATCCTAAAGGAGGAACAGATATAAAGGCATAATGTAAATATCGCAAAGATCTCCTAAGTGCCAAATCAGCCTTTGTTCCTTCATGGCAGAAAATATTTAGAGTTACTGTTAGAAATGATGCAATAAAAAAATTTTGAAAGAAAAAGAGAGTTTAGAACAGGTTTTTCAAAACATACCTGAAAAAGTGGCTTTAACTTCAGATTTATAGACCTCTAAATAAAATATGGGGTACATTGCAATCACATCACATTATATTGATGGTGATTGGGTGGTGCAGAAAAGAATGATTTTATTTTCTTTATTAGAGTTCCTACACACTGGTGCTAGGATAGGGTCCACCATCCTTGAAAATAAAATAATTGCTATAACTTTAGATAATGCAAGCACTAACAATGTTGCAGCAGATTTACTAAAACATGCTCTTCAACTTTATTTAAATGGGGCTCTATTTCACAATAGATGTGCATGCCACATCATAAATATTACCGTACTAGTATAGGTAAAATCTATTAAAGATGATTTAGAGATCAGTAAATGGATTGTAGGTTTCATTTTTTGTTCTTCCTCGCGAAAACAATGGTGAAGGGAAATATGTGTAAATTTGGGTCTAAGACCTAAGAACATACCACAAGATGTAAAGCATGATGGAGTTTTACCTATAAAATGTTAAACAAGCATGTGCATATAAAATGACACTAAATCAATATTGTCAACTTTATTTAACACATGCAAATATTCATATAAGTGATGATAGATGGACCCTTCTTGAGATAATAAGAGATTTTTTAGAAGTTTTTCATGTTGCAACCTTTTTTTTTTCCGGGGTATATTATCCCACATCAAATCAAGCTTTAATCCATTTTTATGAAATAAGTCTTACTTTTAAAAAGTATAAAGATTTTCAGCTTTTTCAGCTTATATGTATAAATGGTGGCAAAGTTTTCACAATGTTGGAGAATAACTCCTTGAACATTTTGTATAGTTGCTGCATTAAACCCTAGATTGAAATTAAAAGGTGTAGAAACCCTTCTTAAAGAAATAAATTCTAACATGAATACAAATAATGTAAATGACATGTCTACAGTTAAGACACAATTAGAAACACTTTATTTGGATTATACTACCCGATTGGGTGATCCATAGCAATCACGGTCCCAACAGGCCCTCCCTAGGTACATAAAGGGAAAAAGAAGGTCATTTGGAGTATTATGAGGAAATCTCACAGAAGTGACTCCTCTTCTTTCGAATAATCATCTTACAGCCTTAATGAATTAATAATATACCTAAAGAGCAATCATGTTCCAATCCTGGATAATGAAGAATATGCTTTTATTCTTTTAATAGGGTGACAATCATTCGAAACTAAGTTTCATGTGCTTTCCATCATGGCCCGTGATATACTAACAATACCAGCGACTACAGTTGCATTAGAGGATGCATTTAGTACAAGTGGGCGCCTTATGACCCTAGGAGGACTATGCAATCAGAAGAAACCGTGGAGACTTGCATGGGCTTATGGGATTGGAATCAAATCGAGGATAGAACACAACACCTCTTGGATGATTTCAAGATAGAAGACGAGCTATTGGCGTTGCGTATATGATACCATAATATAATTTATTTTTTAGAATGTTTAATAGGCGAGGATTTAACTGGAAAAAACACTAAATCCGGACGTGTTACACAATCAAACACTTTAGCAAGTGGGACACCAATTTTCCTGATTTTAATTTTTCTTTTACCTATTTGGCACATCGTCGGCGCCAACCTTATTTACATTTCAATAAGGTCGGCGATGACGCTATCCGCGAAGCCTATATAATCCGATTTCAAGCTTCATTCTTGCCACTTCTCCAAAATCGCAAAGAGGCCGTTTCCTTCAGTATTGTATAGCTGCGAAACATGATGACTATTGTGTTTTTCCACCATTGATGTCACCATTAATTTTCTATCATTCTCCTGTTGATATTGTCCAAGTCTACAGAAAGGAGGTAATGAAAATCAACTTTTTTTCACATGATGGAACCCTAGAAATCAATCTCCTCTTTCTATTGACAATGTATAATACATATACTATTATCATTTAATGCATGGATACATGTTCACTTTCACTGTATGATGTTTATTATTTGTTTCATTGAATATGGTATACTTTGCACAGGAGCTTTATTTACTGTTTTGCACTATTTAATGTAATACATAATACTATATTGACTTAAATGTCAACAACCAAAGTACTTTATACATAATTAGTTTCTAATAAGGATGAGAACGTTCACAAAATCAATCTACAGCCCATGCATTATTGTGTGAGAAGGATGGTCTAAGTAATTTATATTTTTTATGATGTTCTAATAGCATGTCAGACGTTGAGCACCTAATAATCCTTTACTATGGCGGTGAGTTTAAATTTGAGCTCAATCGTCCTCAATACAAGGGTGTAAGGCAGAAGTTAAGATATCTTTCAAGCAATGTCACGTTAAAGGAGCTGTCCAAAATTGCTTTGGAAGCATCGAGTTGGGCAACAACTTCTGATGAGATAGCTCTAAAGTATCTTCTGCATAATGGAAGTTTTTTTTTTTGTTGATGGATATCAACGATAACAATGATATCAATGGTATGTTAAAATCGTCAAGAGGCGAAGCAAAACGGATATTATTATTCGTTTCAAGAAGGCAATGCGATGAAGGCACTTTTCAACACAATCATTGCAATAGGTATGTTCTGAAGTTAAAACTATAATGTAATATTTTCAGCCTGGATCGAAAGTAAATTTTTTTTCTCATAACTCTATATTGCAGGTCTGTACAGGATGAAAGAAACGTGATTATTCGAGACGCTCCAAGCACTACACTGCCTGATAATAAATTAAAGGGCGTGCTGCCACCATCACCTCCACCTTTTAAGAATATCCCACGGACGATATAGAGGCGGATAACGATATCAAATTCCCAACAACATTGTCTTATTTTGCAGACGATGATGAGTCCATGTTCGAAGAAATCAGTGTAGAAATGGTTCATGTGAATGGAAATGAAAGTGTGCACAGCTTCATAGTTGCTCCCGCAATGAATGTGGATGTGAATGGAAGTTCAGCAGCAGCCGAACTGTAAGGTCTGTGACCTTACTAGGTCAGTTGGGCCCAATATCAGGCCCTGACCCGTTTAATTTGTTATTATTTTATTTAATTGTATTTTAGATATTTATGTGGGTTTAGATCATGAGCGAGTTTCTTTTATCATTAGAATAGTATCTGCGAAGTTTCGTTCGATTCCGAGTTCGTTTGATCATAGCGGGGGGGGGGGGGGGGTAGTTTGCAATTTAGGAAAAATTGAGTATTTTTCCAAAATATTCCAAACGCTGTGATTTTGGATTCGTTGGAAAGTTCTCGTCGTTCTGATGATTTTTGTCTCTTGACTCGTCGCGATCCGATGATCAGAAACCTTTCAAGTGGTCCATTCTTTCACTGAACCCACTTAAGGGGTAATTTAGTCTTTGTCTTCTTCCCTTCTTCTTAAACGAAGTTAACCCTAATTCTATTCGTTATTTTCTGCAACGAAGAACAACCGTAGCCCATTTCTTCTTCCTCTTCCTTTCTCAAGCTAGAACTCCGCCCTAGAAGATCCAACTCGAAGATCCGATTCGCTAGTATTCATCCTATCGATTCTCTCTTTCTTTCGGTATCGAATTGGTAAGATTTCTCACAACTTCATCTTGTCAATCAAATTCATTTCAGATTAGATGTAGTCTTTTCTTGATTCTTTTCCTTCCTTTCTTCTTTTTGGCTTCCTAGACTGTGTTTTATCGGGTTAGATTGTGGGTTTCGCGGTAGAAAGGTTTATCCTCGAGTTTAACCAATTTTATCTTCTTCTTGGTTGAGGCAAGTAGATCTGCATTTCATTATAAGCATGTATGTTGTTTTATTATTGATCTAGCTATGATTCTTGATAGACTTCTCTAATTCCATGCCTGTATTGTTATGGATTTAAGTTAATATGCTAGATTAGGTTTTGGGAATTGGATTTGGTCAAATTCTTAATTGGAAATCTTAGAATTTGTTTAACTTGCTAGAAATGGTGTCATGTGATGTATGGATTGAATGGGGAGCAAGGAGCTCAGTTTCTACAGGTTAGTCATAGATTGGCCGGAGGTAAAAAGGAGCAAAAACCCATTTGCGGGCTACAGGTTCGCTGTCTGATTGATCGGTCGCCCTGTGCGATCGATCGAACAGTGAACAATCGGTCGTACAGTCCGATCGATCGCTCTGTGAAAACTCTCAGCTAACTGGGAGGTGCCCCGTGCCACTCGATCGGTCACACAGTCTGATCGATCGGACTGTGCACTAACTGAGAGGTGTTCAGTGCCGATCGATCTCGCCGAAGGTGCGATGGATCGGAGGCTGCATGGTCATTGAAACTTCGAATGCTTATAACTTTCAATCCGTCCGTTGAATTTTTATGTATAATATACTGTTGGAAAGCCCTCGAGACGGAGAATCCAATGGTTCTAGTTTCATCACGATCGGAAGTCGGGAAGTGATGTAATTATTAGAATTAATGATTCTACTCTTGTTATTTGGGAAAGAGACTGTTTAACATAGGTTTGGCCTTAGAGGTTGGAAATCATAAATTTACTCTCACTTGACCATTAATGGGGATTAAAAATCGAAGCACATGGCTTGGTGTTCTTCGATGGGTTGTCTAGGTATTCGTGTAATACACGTAGTGTAACCGAATGCATATGGAGTTGAATTGAATGATGCTCAACATGATTGTACACCAAGGGATTTTCCTAAAAACATCATTGATCCAATTTCCATACGTACTCTGTTAGAACACGTGGGGTAAAGGGATGACACCACGTACCTAGGATTGGATAGTAATATCTCCTTGACTTGTAAATCGTATTCGTTGTTACCATTCTTTGTACACTCTCTTGGCATAAAATACTTAATTATATATTAAACATAAATTCTTATAGAATTTAGGACTTGGACTTGACTTAGAGTGTACCATAGGAACCTGTGTCTTGTATTGATGAACATGACTGGCTAGTATGAAAGGGATTATCACGTGTTTTACTTGTCTTGTATCGTCTTGAATAAGATAATCCCTATGATCTAGGGGAGGATAAGGAGATACTACCATATGATTTGATAGTAGCCACCTGTGTAGGTAGACATGTAGCTTGTAATGTCATCTACCCTAGGTGTAATATTCAGATTGGGGAAGTTAAGCTGACCGTCACTTTGATCATTTTACCAATGGCGGAGCTTGATGTGATACTCGGTATGGATTGGTTAGCTACGAACCGAGCAGTGTTAGATTGTTTTAACAAGACCGTGAAGTTGCAAAGTGCATATCGTAATGTTGAGTTTATTGGAGCTGAAAAGCCCATCTCCACTCGGATGATTTCTGCATTGAAGGCAGAGTGGTTGATGAGGAGCGTTTGCGAAGGCTTTATCACATTTATTGCGGAAGACAAGGAGTCCAAGTCTGTTGATGAGATTCCAGTGGTGCGAGAATTCCCGGATGTATTTCCGGATGAGATTCCTGGTTTGCCACTTGTCCGTGAGTTGGATTTCACGATAGAATTGCAGCCAGGTACAGCACTTATTTCGAAGGCCCCTTATAGGATGGCACTAGCAGAATTGAAGGAGTTAAAAACTCAGATAGGAGATCTGTTGGATAAGGTTTTTATCAGGCCCAGTGTTCCCCCGTGGGGAGCTCCGGTGATATTTGTGAAGAAGAAGGACGGGACTATGAAGATGTGTATTGATTACAGACAGTTGAATCATGTCACTGTTAAGAATAAGTACCTGTTACCGAGGATCGATGAGCTATTCGATTAGTTGCGGGGAGCCCAATTCTTTTCGAAGATAGATCTGCATTCCGGTTATCATCAATTGCGAGTCAGGAAGGAGAATGTTCCTAAGACTGCATTCCGGATGAGATATGGTCATTTCGAATTTCTAGTGATGCCTTTCGAGTTGACGAATGCTCCAGCTTTTTTTATGGCATTGATGAATAAGGCATTTGCTCCTTTCTTGGATCAGTTTGTGGTCGTCTTCAAAGATGATGTGTTGGTGTACTCGAAGACTAAGGAGGAGCATGAGCATCAGTTGAGAACAGCTTTGCAGCTTTTGAGGGATAACCAACTGTTTGCTAAGTTGAGCAAATGTGAGTTTTAGTTGGAACAAGTGGCATTTTTGGGTCACATTATCTCTAAGGAAGGACTGACAGTAGATCCCAAGAAGATTGCAGCAGTTGTTAATTGGAGTAGCCCGAGGAATGTAAAGGAGATTCGTAGTTTCCTTGGACTTGCAGGTTACTACAGGAGGTTTGTGAAAGGATTCTCTACCATAGCATCTCCGTTAACTAAGTTGACGAGGAAGGATATTCCATTTATATGGACAGAAAGGTGTGAAAAGAGTTTCCAAGAGCTAAAGACCCGATTGACTACAGCACCCATACTTGCCTTACCCGCTGGAAGTGGAGGATTTGTGATTTTCACATATGCATCAGGAATAGGTTTGGGATGTGTTCTCATGCAGCATGACAAGGTGATAGCCTATGGATCGAGGCAATTGAAGGATCATGAGAAGAAGTATGCCACACATGACTTGGAACTAGCAGCAGTAGTGTTTGTATTGAAGTTGTGGAGGCATTATTTATATGGAGAGAGATTTGAGGTGCATACAGATCACAAGAGTCTGCAATACCTATTTACACAGGGTGATCTGAATAACAGGCAAAGAAGATGGATGGAGTACATAAAGGATTATGATTTTCCAATCAAGTACCATCCTGGAAGGGTGAATGTCGTAGCAGATGCTCTAAGTAGGAAGGCAGCATTCAGAATGCCAGAATGATGATCCAGAATTACAGAGAATCATTGATCATGTGGATGAAAAGCCGGAGTTCAGATTAGTTGATGGAGTTTTGTACTGCAAGGATAGGTTGTGTGTGCCAGATGTTCAAGACATCAAATCAGAGTTGATGACAGATGCGCACCACACTAGATATTCTATTCACCCAGGGAGTACCAAGATGTATCAGAATTTGAAGAATCACTATTGGTGGGTGAAAATGAAGAAAGAGATAGCAGAATTTGTCTCCAGGTGTATGACTTGTTAGCAGATTAAGGCAGAGCATAAGAAGCCTGCTGGTTTGCTTCACCCGTTGGAGATTCCACAGTGGAAATGGGAGAATATCACTATGGATTTCGTGTCAGGGTTGCCGAACACCAAGAAAGGCAATGATGTTATTTGGTTGATTGTGGATAGATTGACTAAGTCAGCACATTTCTTACCCTTCAAGACTGGTCAGTTTATGGATAAGATGACTAAGATGTACAGGGACAATATAGTCAAGTTGCATGGAGTGCCTAAGTCCATAGTGTCCGATCAAGATACTAAATTTGTCTCTCGATTTTGGTCTACTTTCCAGTCATTTATGGGTACCCAGTTGAAGTTCAGTACAACTTACCACCCTCAGACAGATGGACAGTCGGAACGTACCATTCAGACACTGGAAGATCTCCTCAGAGCATGTGTTTTGGATTTCAAGGAGAGTTGGGACGAGAGTTTGCCTCTATGTGAGTTTGCCTACAATAACAGCTATCATTCAAGTATTGGTATGGCACCATTTGAGGCATTGTACGGATGGAGATGCAGGACTCCGGCTTGTTGGGAGGAAGTAGGAGTTCGAAGTTTTCATGGCCCCCTTCGAAGATTGCTGATTCCAGTGAGAAGGTCAGAGTTGTTCAGATGCGAATGAATGAGTCTCGTGATCGTCAGAAGAGCTATGCAGACAAGAGGCGGAGACCTTTAGAATTCCAAGTGGGGGATATGGTTTTCCTGAAAGTGTCTCCGATGAGAGGTGTTGTCAGATTTGGGCAAAAAGGGAAGCTTGCCAAGAGGTTTGTGGGACCATTTGAGATCAAGAGCAGGATTGGAGATGTGGCTTATCGTTTGGAGCTACCACCGGAGCTAGCGGGTGTGCACAACGTATTTCATGTTTCAATACTTCAGAAGTATATTCCAAATCCCACTCACATGTTGCAGCATGAGCCACTTCAGCTTCATGCAGATATCAACTATGTAGAGCGACCAGCACAAATCATCGACACTAAGGAGGTAGTGTTGCGTACCAAGACCATCCAATGGGTCAAGGTACAATGGGAAAATCACAGTTCGGAGGAACTTACGTGGGAGCTGAAAGATCAGATTCTGAAGGCGTACCCTTATCTTTTTCCAGATGAGGTATGTTTAGGCATTTGGGGGACCAAATGTTCTTTTTATTTGTGAGAGTTGTAAGGTCTGTGACCTTACTGGTTCAGTTGGGCCCAATATCAGGCACTGACCCGTTTAATTTGTTATTATTTTATTTAATTGTATTTTAGATATTTAAGTGGGTTTAGATCATGAGCGAGTTTCTTTTAGCATTAGAATAGTATCTGTGAAGTTTCGTTCGATTCCAAGTTCGTTTGATCATAGCGGGGGATAGTTTGCAATTTAGGAAAAATTGAGTATTTTTTCAAAATATTCCAAACGCCGTGATTTTGGATTCGTTGGAAAGGTCTCGTCGTTCTGATGATTTTTGTCTCTTAACTCGTCGCGATCTGATGATCAGAGACCTTTCAAGTGGTCCATTCTTTCACCGGACCCACTTAAGGGGTAATTTAGTCTTTGTCTTCTTCCCTTCTTCTTAAACGAAGTTAACCCTAATTCCATTCGTTCTTCTCTGCAACGAAGAACAACCGCGGCCCATTTCTTCTTCCTCTTCCTTTCTCAAGCCAGAACTCCGCCCTAGAAGATCCAACTTGAAGATCCAATCCGCTAGTATTCATTCTATCGATCCTCTCTTTTTTCCGGTATCGAATTAGTAAGATTTCTCACAACTTCATCTTGTCAATCAAACTCATTTCATATTAGAAGTAGTCTTTTCTTGATTCTTTTCCTTCCTTTCTTCTTTTTGGCTTCCTAGACTGTGTTTTATCGGGTTAGATTGTCGGTTCGCGGTAGAAAGGTTTCTCCTCGAGTTTACCAATTTTATCTTCTTCTTGGTTGAGGCAAGTAGATCTGCATTTCATTATAAGCATGTTTGTTGTTTTAGTATTGATATGGCTATGATTCTTGATAGACTTCTCTAATTCCAAGCCTGTATTGTTATGGATTTAAGTTGATATGCTAGATTAGGTTTTGGGAATTGGATTTGGTTTAATTATTAATTGGAAATCTTAGAATTTGTTTAACTTGCTAGAAATGGTGTCATGTGATGTATGGATTAAATGGGGAGCAAGGAGGCTCAGTTTCTGCAGGTTAGCCATAGATTGGCCGGAGGTAAAAGGGAGCAAAAACCCATTTGCGGGCTACAGGTTCGCTGTCTGATCGATCGGTCGCCCTGTGCGATCGATCGGACAGTGAACAATCCCCAAATTAACTGTGAGCATTTGCAGATCAATCGATCGGTCTGTGAAAACTCTCAACTAAGTGGGAGGTGCCCAGTGCCGATCGATCGATCACATAATCCGATCGATCGGACTGTGCACTAACTAAGAGGTCTTAAGTGCCGATCGATCGCACCTTCGGTGCGATCGATCGAAGGGTGCATAGTCACTAAAACTTCAAAAGCTTGAAACTTTCAGTCCGTCCGTTGAATTTTTATGTATAATATACCGTTGGAAAGCCCTCGATACGGAGAATCCAATGGTTCTAGTTTCATCACGATCGGAAGCCGGGAAGTGATGTAATTATTTGAATTAATGATTCTACTCTTGTTATTTGGGAAAGAGACTGTTTAACATAGGTTTGGCCTTAGAGGTTGGAAACCATAAATTTACTCTCACTTGACCATTAATGGGGATTAAAAATCGAAGCACATGGCTTCGTGTTTTTCGATGGGTTGTCTAGGTATTCGTGTAATACACGTAGTGTAACCGAATGCATATGGAGTTGAATTGAATGATGCTCAACATGATTGTACACCAAGGGATTTTCCTAAAAACATCATTGATCCAATTTCCATACGTACTCTGTTAGAACACGTGGGGTACAGGGATGACACCACGTACCTAGGATTGTATAGTAATATCTCCTTGACTTGTAAATTGTATCCGTTGTTACCATTCCTTATACACTCTCTTGGCATAAAATACTTAATTATATATGAAACATAAATTCTTATAGAATTTAGGACTTGGACTTGCCTTAGAGTGTACCATAGGAACCTGTGTCTTGTATTGATGAACATGACTGGCTAGTATGAAAGAGATTATCACGTGTTTTACTTGTCTTGTATCGTCTTGAATAAGATAATCCCTATGATCTTGTCTTGTACATGGAACTAACCAGACTTGCTTGTCGTGTTGTTCTTGTGTCAGAACCACTCTGTTATTGTTTGCATATCATGGCCATCTGCAGTTTAGGATTTAATGACGAACTGGTTACTCAGTTGTCGGGGTGGGCAGTCGGCATAGGACGGCATCCTCGGCGTTGAATAGCTGGGAGCGGGCTAGGACCGTGCTGCTATTCTCAGGACCGGGAGCTAGGATCCTACTGGAGCCGGACTTTGGTATCAGTAGTCCGAATTGGATTGTTACTGGTACCCCGGGAGGTGGCTTTGAACATCCTCGGAGTCTCCCTCTTGTTCTTGTTTTGCATTGCATGGATAGTTTTTGTTGTTAGATGGTTGTTAGGATTCTTGTTATTGTTTCCATATAATACTCTCGCTTTATGCCTAGCTTCTCATTCTTTGTATTCACATGAATACTACTTGTCATTAATCTATATTTGATGCATGTCGTGTTTATTATGTTTTGCTTATCTAATGCTCAACATGTCGTTGACTCTGTTCCTTGGTGTGCAGACACCTCAGGTAGTTACTACTACTATGAGGAGCAGACAGGTGAGGAGATCCCAGAGGATCTCCAACCAGCAGAGAAGGAGCGAGAGTGTCGTGCCGATGACATAGAGTAGCGTCATCATTCCCGGCACGAGAGTGATTCATTCGGACTACACTAGATTTTACTTATTCTCTTATTACCCTCGTTGGAACTTTCATTTCATTTACTCTGTTTTCTTTTATTGGCCTTGTTATTGGGATGGCCAATGTAATAAATTGACTTAACTCCTTAGCTTTGATTGTTCTATTTATGCAACTTTAAACTTAACGAGAAGTTATTATTCATTGACTGATATTCCATATGCCTAGAGTTCTATGAACTCAATGATTATTGTATTACATGAGGCTTGAAATATTATATCCTCCCCGGGGACTTACGATCCGTGGGCCCAAAGGACAAAAATTTTAATTAGTCCTAAAATTCACTCTCCGGGTCCGGTTATTTCTTTAATCGGGTTCGACGGACGTGACATGATGGTATCAGAGCAGTGGTTGGTATCTCAGGGTAAAAATTGTAGAAACCATAGGACGCGTGTGAGGATTTCGTTAGTCAGTAGGTTGATCTCTTAGTTTTATTTTCTAGTATTGTTTGTTAGCTTGGGGCATATTGGAACTAACCTTGAATGTTTTTCACGATCATGGCTGGTAGACATAATACCCGAGGTGAGGGTAGTTCTTTTTAGAATGGTGCTGAGAATCAGTTCCACCAATTCATGGCAGCCTTCATCCAATCCCAGAAAGATATGGCTGAGCAAAGCCATAAGCAGAATGAGACCAAGCTGTATTCCAAGCACAGATGCTTGAGGTCGTACAGAAGGTGGGCCAGCCACAAGCAAAGGAATATGACCTGAATGAGTTGGTTGAGAAGTTTAGGAAGAGGTTCCCACCAGAGTTTCATGGCATAGAGGACCCTGCTGTTGCAGATGAGTGGGTAGTTCAGATGGAAAAGATCTATGAGGTGTTTCGGTGCACGGGCATCCAGCAGGTGCAGCTAGCAGCCCACATGTTTCGTACGCAGAGAAGTACCTAGCCACTCAAGTACAGAGCATCACATCACTACTAACTCCATACGCAGAGAAGTACCTAGCCACAGAGATGGAAGAATCATGAAGGCTGATGGTATGGGTGGCGGCATTGAATGAATATCAAGTGCAATCTTTAGAGTATGTTGATGTAGTTAATCTAGATCGCAGGTCATGCTCATGCCGCAAATGGGACGTGATTGGGATCCCATGTTGCCATGCTATTGCCACCATGAAAGCGCGGAATATAAATCCATATGAGTATTGCGAGCATTGGTACCTCACAAGCACATACTAGAAGACGTACAGTGATGTCATTCATGCCACCCGTGATAGAAAGCAATGAGAATAGGTTTTAATCACCGCGAGAGTCTTCCCACCATTGGTTTGCAGGCAACTGGGTCGACCAAAGAAACAGGATCCGAGTTGAAGATCGACGTCGATAGCGAAGAGTAGTAACTTGTTCATGCTGTAGAGAGAGGGGTCACAACCGTGGGAGCTACAAAAATCCACCAATTCAACAATGACGTTGATGGATTTAGTGTTTTGGGGACGCTCATGTAATATTTTCTGTTTTGGGTATGTTTTTGGAGAGTCTTTCTTGTATGTATGTTTATGAGAAGTTTATTAAAATGGCTGTGATGTTTTTTGATGCATTTTTTTATGTTTGTGTATAAATTATCATTTCTTTTGAAAAGATGTTTTGCATTTTTTGTTGTTTTTGTATAAATTATCATTTCTTTTGAAAAGAGTTCTAGAACCCAATATTTTGTTGTGGAAGATGATGTAATGCATGTACGCAACGTAAAGATTCTGCATGGAATTTAGCCATGATGCACGTGGACAACTCATTATAGGGTCGGTGATGACCTTATCTTTGTAAAATACGGTCACCACCGACGCAGAATTCCTTTTTTTTTTTTTTACAAAAGTTGTAACTTTTCCCTGCGACAGCGTCGGTGATAACCTTAGCTTTGTAAAATAAGGTCACCACCGACGCGGACTTCCTTTTTTTTTTTACAAAAGTTTTACAGGCGGATTTTGGGTAATGTTCTAATACAGCTTTGATGATGACCTTAGCCGTGTAAAATCAGGTCACCACCAACAAAGAAATCCTTTATTTTTAAACAAAAGTTGTAACTTTTTAAGGCGGTTTTTGGTAAAATTTCTAAGTCCGGGTCGGTGATGACCTTATCTTTGTAAAATTAGGTCACCACCGACGCATACTTCCTTTTTTTTTTACAAAAGTTGTAACTTTTTGAGTTGGTTTTTGGAAAAATTTCTAAGTTCGGGTCGGTGATGACCTTAGCTTTGTAAAATATGGTCACCACCGACGTAGAAGTCCTTTGTTTTTAAACAAAAGGTCTGACTTTTTTAGGTTGTTTTTGGAAAAAATTTTAAGTCTGGGTCGGTGATGACCTTATCTTTGTAAAATAAGGTCACCACCGACGCAGACTTCCTTTTTTTTTTTTTTACAAAAGTTGTAACTTTTCCAAGCGGATTTTGGGTAATTTGCTAATACAGTGTCCGTGATGACCTTTGCTTTGTAAAATAAGGTCACCACCGACGCAGAAATCCTTTATAAATGGCAAAAGTTGTAACTTTTTTAGGCGGTTTTTGGCAAAATTTATAAGTCCAGGTCGGTGATGACCATAGCTTTTGTAAAATAAGGTCACCACCGATGCAGAATCATGTTTTTTCGACCAAAAGTTGTAACTTTTTCATGGTTTCTCAAGTATATTAGTGCTACAACGTCGATGATGACCTTATTTTAACAGGAAAAAAAATTGAATTGTCGGGACTATGACATTTACATCAAAATACAACTATGTGCTTCCAATAAGATTTATACAAGCACAGATCATGATGGACAACATTCAAGCCATTCAATTGACATTCAATCAACAACCCATATACAATTAAGAAAGAATCAAATTAATTTCCTAAGTTCCTTTACATCAACAGTATTTCCGAAATTTACACCAACAAACAAACCACAGTAATTCCTAAGTTTACAAGTTACATTACAACGCATTTGGAAGAACGCATAACCCAGGAAAGGTCCACTGCAAGTCAGGTGGCAAGACCGGGAGTGGAGGGAGGTTAAGCCTTGAAGCATTCTGAATCCAATTTTGCTCAAATATGTTGATGACAATTTGCCGCCAGTAGTAACGGATGTTTGCTTGGGTGAATTGATGGGACGATGATATATGCAGTGCTCTGCAAATGCACAGGCGAATATCCCGTAGTCATTTCCATTATCTTGATATGGGATATCCGTCTTTGTTGTCATCGTCCACACCATAAGGGCCGACCACCCGTGATCCATAAATCTTTCTTAAAGCCACAATATCTATCCAAACATAGTGAAAATGAATGATACTTCATTTTCAAAATTCCATTCACTATCCAAACATGATGCTGCCAAGAGAAGAGCAAATGTGTACTTATTCACAGGTTTTATGGCCCTGGATCTCTCCCTTTGAACTGTTATAATACTCCCAACTATTTTCATCGACATATCCAACGAGTAGGGACCAATGTTTCTGAGCGTGAATTACGTAGACTAGAGTCTTGCACTCCATCGCGTCCATTACCCGTTCTTTCTCCCTTTGGCCCAAAAGCCATGTCATCGCCGGTCTTTAGACCATTTTCCCAGAAACTCTACAAACCAAGCATCACAAACATCAAACAACTAGGATATTTAACCTAATGAGGTTCGAGCTAAAGTGGCTTTCATTTTTCATTGAACTTACGCATATACTAGGGTCAGCGAAGTATGCATCCTTGCACCTTTCCCGAAGCACTTCAAACCATAAATATATGATAGTCGAGTCCATACAAGTCCCCTCGTCCAATAAATCTCTGAGGGACTTAGAATTAACGCACGAAATTATCATATCGAGCTCCTCTTTCCTGTCAATGCAATGAGTATTGGGACATTGAATTAGTAAAAAAATCCAACAAAGTGAGAATTACTACGGAAGTGTTTTCAACAATTGCAGTTACCTGTGTGTGTAATATTTGTAAAAATCTATCAAAAGTTCCTTCTCCACATCCGTCAAAACATAACCCGTTTGGGGCAATGGATGCTGATAATCAAGAAACCTATCCAGGATCTTCCTCAGCCTCGGTATGTGCTTGCACCTTCATATCAATGAATCAATTGTAGCCTGTGTAGGGGATACAATGATTGTTTGGCAAGTGACCTTCGGAGGTGTTATGTATCCTTCAGGACCGGACGAGACAGTGATAAGATCCTCAATAGGGATGTCATCATCTTCACCAAAGGCCGCATGTTGGTTGTTGGCATGAACTTCATATTTTTTCCTCCTCATCCAAAGTGTGAGAGGTTGATGCCTGGCCTTGGCAGTCCTCTATCATTAAGGGAGCCTCGATACTAAATTGAGGCTTCTTTGCGGTGCTTTTTGAGGACTTCCCCTTAATCCTTGCATGCTTAGGCGTTCTGACGGTCTGCAAAACGAAGCATATACTAGGGTTAGGAAATCAATACAATATCATTCATCAATTTGCAAAATGAAATACTAGATTTTATTTATATCCTTACGAGAGTTTCATCATCTTCCGAAGCGGAAGTACTACATGTCTTGACGTAGTCCTAGTATGTAGTCCCAAATGTGGACCTAAATCTCTCGACCTTTTTCTTGATCGAAGTTATGAAGGAGAGTAGGTCCACATTTGCAACGATCAAACGATCGCATGACCTTACGCCGTGGTCGAGGAAGAGAGCGACCTGCAGTCAGCATATTGAAAGAATACCGTTAGAAAATCCCATTAGAAAATATATTAACTAAATCAATGTTAATTCTAAGTAAGGGATGCAAAGGGTGTGAACGTCATACCCGAGTCCGTGGGACGGTAGGAGCTTGGGCATCGGGCTGTGGGGGAGGATCCCTTTGTGGCTCGTCGCATTGCCTGATACGGCCAATACGCATGATGGTATTCTCTTCATACCATCTCATGTATTCTTCATCCTCCTCCCGCCTTTTGATTTTCCTTTTCTCTTGAGCACATTGCTTGCCCGAGCTTCCATGACTTCACCTCCTCCTCATGCACTAGACTCCAATCTATAACAGATATCCCTTTATTTTCTTTCCGCACGATGGGCCCTGACGAAGCATAGAGGCACCATCTATCTCAGCCCAAACCACCTCATGACCCTATGGGTAGGGTGACGCTCCAACACCCAATATGATATAAGGGGAGAGTCTGTTGTAAGGAATGCTTTGTCAGCCTTCGAGACATGCTTCAAAAAATTATTTCCATACTTTTTGTACGGCTGCCACTCGAACTATGCATGAAGCATTGGGCAAGTTAGAACTAATAAAGTAAGTATAAAAATTGTGGGAAAATTGAAATGAAATCTTTCTACCTCTTTAGATATGAGGTAATTGAGTTGCTTTCGCACTTCTCTCACGGTCGTAAGATAGGTCATTCCATCAAGTCGGTTGGCCCATATAACCATCAGGGGAAAGCTTATGTCATAGTTTAAGCGATGGTCTGGAGGCATACCTCGACCAATCTTCATTCCGGTGTACGCCCATATATGTTAAAAGAGAGGGATTCATTAGAACATTAACATATAAATAGTGAAAGCATTAAGATATAAATATATGAAGCTCACCTGAAGAAGTTGGAGGGGGCCAAAAAGAGACTTAACTTCTTCTCAACAGCATCCCCTCTTCTCAACAGCATCCCCCTCATCGGTAGGGTCGGGCGTCTCACGCTTCTTCACCCCTTCCCAATGTACACCCTTGTTTAGCATTCTATAGAAGTTCGCTAAACAAGCGGAGGCCCAAGAGTAGGGCTTAAACTCTCTAAACAACTCTAGAATATAAAGGGGGCCTCGTGCCCCTGAAGAGTTACATAGAATCTATCCCGCCGCCAAAAATAAATAAATAGGCCCGAGTTCTACACATATCCTCAGCCTCTGACGTCTTTTTCTTCACCCCTCCTTTGCTTTTTTTCTTCTTTCCCTTTTGCTTTGGGGTCTCCTTTTTCCTAAGCTTTTATTTATTTATTTTTCATTTTCAGCTCACATCTTACGATAAAGAATTAGTTGCAAATGTCTCAAAAAATTAAGCACCATAAGTCAAAATACAAATGTCTCAAACACGCACAAACAAATACATTAACAAACTAAAACGCTTGCAAATGTCCCAAATGAGTCTCCTCCTCAAGTCTTGCCGGTGGTTGATGTCCCAAGTTCGCTTGCTGCTGTGCTATTGCTTGCCATTTCTGCAAGTTTAAATGTCGATAAATGTTAAAAATAAATAAATATAAGTAAAGCATAGAGAAAATAAAAGGAGAATTAAGATTACAAACACAATTTATTTACCAGAATCCATGTCACAACTCTCAATACAATCCAAAGTTTCTTTGATGTTAATTGGCTCCTTTTCATCCGCACGCCTCAACCAATCTTAGGTGCAAACGAGGGCCTCCACAGTCGCCGGAGCTAATGAACTCCGAAATTGATCGAGTACACATCCCCCCGTACTAAAAGCGGACTCTGAAGACACAATGGAGATAGGGATAGCCAATACAGCCCATGCAATCCTGGCAATGACGGGATCAAGTACACGTCCCCCCACCGCAGAAGGTTCTGGCGTTCTACGTGCGCAGGGGGTTGGTTCTGCGCTGGGGCCTGGGGGTTCTGCGCTGGGGGACGGGGGTTCAAGAGCCAAGAGGGAATCAGGGATCGGGACTTAATTTCGAAGGGGGGGTGAAGGGCCTGGTCAAAATGCATAATTGTAGACTTTTAGATTATGGTAAAAGTGTTATGTTTGTATCAAGAAAAATTTTAAAAAAATATATTTATTATTTAAATTAATAAATCCAGTCCGGTTCGGTCCAGACCGGATCCCAAAAAGCCTAGACCGAACCGGACCGGATATAACCGGTTTTCCAAGTTCGGTCCGGACCGGACCGAATTTGTACCACTAAAACCACAAATCCGGTCTGGTCCGGTCCGGTTGTGTGGTCTGGTCTGGTCTGCAGTTCGGTTTATTTCAGCCCTACCTAGTATGGGTTGCGGACAGTGTCATCACCGACCTTATTCAAGTGTAAATAAGGTCGGCACCGACGATGTGCCAAATAGGTTAAAAAAATGAAAATCGGGCCCAATTGCTCTAATTGGTGCTCCACTTGCTAAAGTGTTTGATTGCATAACACGTCTGGATTAAATTTTTTTTTTGGTTAAAGCCTCTTAATAGGCTTTCAACTTGTAATTTATTGTTTAGAATGTATCAAAGGTTTCTAAAGTTGTAATTTTTTTTTCATTTATCAAAACGTTTGAATTTCATTATATATATTGATCCAAGTTCAAACTTGTAATTTTTTTTAACTTAAGTTTCAAGGAAATATAATCTATTTGATGTAGTTTTTCAAAACACCATTAGTGTTATTCTACTTATTTATTTCTCTTAATTTCTTTATTTTAATGAGATTGGTCCAAGAGTCACAGTCCAAGTTTATGACTTTGTGTCCGTCCAACTTTAAAAAAAAATTAAAAAGGGGAGGGTATATGGGGGCTGCCCACGGGCCATACGACCCAGCACGACACGACCAGGGCTTCGCTGGGCGCACCCCCAAAGCATTGGGCACGACACGACGCGTATAGTTCTCATGAGCCGTGCCGGGCCGGGCCGGGCCTAGGCTCTCTTAAACTAAAGCTTAAGATAAAATCCCGTAAACTCACGCTTGTGGGGCCCACCCTCGGTCCATTTAAATGGACCAAACTCACGACCCTCCTGAATTGCAAATGTCCACCAACTTTTGGTCAGATCCAAATTTATTGGACTGTTTGATCGACTGTGTACCGATCCGAATGGACTGTTGACCATTAAGCTTTTTGGGCCCAGATGGAACAAATAGAAACCACAGTTGTCATGGCCCCGAACCCGGACCCTGTAACGGCCCGACCTCGGGGAGCGCGAATTAGGAGTTTAAGTAATAGAATTATATTTCTCCCAAGATCCGCATGTGTGAGGATCACAAAGTCCAACACACCGAATATTTTGTGGAAGCTTTTCGTGGCGTTGCGACCTGGAGTCCGTGGCCATCGGATTTCGCGTCGCACTCACCCGCTAGCATAAAGCTATCATATCAAGAATCATATCAGACTGGAATAAACCACCACGACAAAGTACAGAGCTGACAGTAACAGGATATTACATTCCCATATATGTTCAAGTTACAAATATCAGTGTGTATTAATTACAATCCCGAGAACAAGGCTCATAAAAGCCATACAACTAACAAGCTAAATAAACACTACCCCACATGTGACGTAGCTCCGATGTCAAGCTCCATGTCTACGTGACAAAGCCGACACTACAACCAGCAAACTCAGGGCTCCATAGCCAACACATGCACTTCGCTCAGGGCGAAGAAATCTGGACCTGAGTACCAAAATAGTGGGTCAGACACGACGATCTGGCGGGTGGGTAAAAGATATAAACAATATTAAAGAATAAAACATATGATAAATCATTTTATTTGATCAAAAGCTGCATATAATTAAAACGTGTGGAAAATCATGGATATCTGACAAATCCTGAAATTATGTAAAATAGGTGTAAAACATGGATATCCGACAAAACATGTATTCATTTAAAGCATGTGTAAAACATGAATATCTGACAAAACATATATTCCTCACATTGCAAACCCAGTCCATATGTGGACCCTGCAAATCACCCTTCTTCAGGGGAGCATAATTGTAAGGACAGATGGCGACCACACCAGCAAAATCCTCCATCACCGAAGTGACAGAGCAGAACAGAACCGTTGGTCTCAGACACGCATAGTGACGAGAGCCAACAGAATATATATACATTTAGTTAGACAAAACCACGGCCGCGGAACCGGGTAGCAGAACATAACAAAATTCAGACTGCAACTGGCAGAGCTAAAGGGGGACCCCAAGTCGGTGGATCAGGCCGATAAGGTTGTCCAAGCTTAGTGCTGTCGACACGTAAATCAAAAGCGAGCGAACACACAAAATATGGTGAGGAACTACTCAACAGGCCAAGTTAAAGCACACACGCTCATGTAAAGAGTAGTCCTCCCAATATGCATACAAGAACTCGTAGAGTTACCCGAGCTGGCAAAACTAATTGTTTTCGGATAAACGAATGAAATACCAAAATTGTTCATTTTTAGTTAAAACGAGCTAAATAGTCCAAAGCGGATCATTTTTAGTCCAAAACGGGCAAGAATAACTAAATCCGGATGTTTTAGCCAAAACGAGTAAAATAATCCAAAACTGATTATTTTTAGTCAAGAACGGGCAAAATCACTAAAAGTGCTTGTTTTTAAGCAAAACGAGTAAGAAAGAATGAAAAGCGGCTTTCCACATGTATGCCGGATGTCACGTCCCCCGGACCCGATTAAAGAATAAACCGGATCCAGAGAGTGAAATTTAGGACTAATTAAAAATTTTGTCCTTTAGTCCCAAAGATCGTAAGTCCGCTGTGAGGAGATGATTACATTTCAAGCCTTAAGACATTAATGAATTGTGGAATTCATACAAATCTAGGCATATGGAATATCGGTTAATGAATAATAACTTCATTAAATTAAACTTGCAAGAGTAGAATAAACAAAGCTAAAGAGTTAAATCAATTTATTACATTGGCCATCCCAATAAACAAGGCCAATAAAAGAAACGAGTAAATGAATGTGAAAGTTCCAACAAGGAATAAAAGAGAAGTAAATAAATCTAATGAGTATCCCCCCATGTGACTCTCTTGTACCAGGTAAGATGACGCTACTCTACGTCATCGGCACGCCACTCTCGTGCCTCCTCTCTGGGATCTCCTCACCGGCTGCTCCTCGTAGTAGAAGTAGTCACCTGATATGTCGCACACCAAGGAACAGAGTCAACGACATGTTGAGCAATAGATAAGCAAAGCATAATAAACATGACATGCATCAAGTAAAGAGTAATGACAAGTAATAATCCTGTGAGTACTAGTAAAGCGAAACTAGGCATAAAGCGAGAATATTAATTGATAGAATCAATAACAGGAATCCTAGCAATCATCTAACAATAACCACTATCCATGCAATGCAATACAAGAACAAGAGGGAGACTCCGAGGATGTCCAAAGCCACCTCCCAGGGTACTAGTAACAATCCAAACAAGACTACTGATACCAAAGTCCGGCTCCAGTAGGATCCAAGCTCCCAGTCCTGGAAATAGTAGCCCGATCCAAGCCCGCTCCCAACTATTCAATGCCCTGGACGCTGTCCAACGCCGACTGCCCATCCCGACAACCGAGTAACCGATTCGTCATTAAAACCCCAAACTGCAGATGGCCATGATATGCAAACAATAATAAAGTTATTTTGACACAAGGACAACAAGACAAGCAAGTCTGGCTAGGTCCATATACAAGACAAGATCATAGGGATTATCTCATCCAAGACAATACAAAACAAGCAAACCACGTGATAATCCCTTTTTATTGCTTGCCAGTCATGTTTATCAATACATGACACAGGTTCCTAAGTACATTCTAAGTTAGGTCCAAGTCCTAAATCCTACAAGGATTTATATTTCATAATTAATTAAGTATGTTATGCCAAGAGAATGTACAAGGAATATAAACGACGGATACAAATTACAAGTCAAGGAGGAATTACAATTCAATCCTAGGCAAGTGGTATCATCCATGTATTCCACAAGTCCTAACAAAGTATGTGTGGAATTTGGATCGATGATACTTTTAGGAAAATCCCTTGGCATACAACCATGTTAAGTATCGGACGATTCAGTTCCATACGTATTCTGTTATTATATGTAATACACGAATACCTAGACAACCCATCGAATCCACACCAAGCCATGTGTTTCGATCTCAATCCCATATATGGTCATGTGATAGTAGATTAGAGGTTTCCAACATCTAAGTTCCAAAATCCTAGGTTTCAATCTTAGTCCGGAACAACAAGGCAAAATGGCCAATTTCGGTTAACCCTCGGTTAGCCTTTGGCTAACCGCAACCATCAGTTCGGTTAACCGAACATGGAAATTCGGCTGACCGAACTCGGAAGAGCTAAAAATCAGCTCTCTAGAATTCTGACTGACAATGGGTTTTCGGCTGACCGAACTCTTGAGTTCGGTTAACCGAACGCTGACCGAGAGCTTAACCGACGTTCACCAGAAGCTAAATAATAGCTCTCTGGTTTTCTAACCGAATTGGGGTTTCGGTTGACCGACACAGAGTTCGGCTAACCGAACTCCTATTTTCGGCTAACCGACAGTGCGGGATCAGTAAGTTTAAGGCCATTTATGAAACTCTTCCGGCCCCAGTCATTCTCCTCCATTTCCCAGCCTTTCCAAAGGCTACCACTTGCATAAGATAGAGCCTCCTGCTCTCCCCAACAATCCATTCATTCCATTGAGTCAATTAAACAATTCTAAACAACTTAATATCATCAATTTATCTATTACAATCCAATTTTTCCAAAAACCTAACCTAGCATATAATTTCCAATTAAAATCAGCACAGGCTTGGAATTAAGGGGAAATCTATCAAGAATCATAGCCAATCAAATGAAAACAAACATACATGCTTAAAAATACAATGCAGATCTACTTGCCTCAATGTCAGAAAAGATTGGAAATGGGCAAAACTCGAGGAGAAGCTTTTCTACCCCCAAAGTCACAATCTAACCCGAACAAATACAACCTAGAACGCAAAGGAGAAGAAAGAAAGGAAAAAGATCAAGATTGGGCTACGTCTAAACCGAAAGGAAGATGATTGAAAAGATGAAGTTGAGAGAAATCTTACCAATTTGGTACCGGAAGAAAGAGGGGATCGCAAGGATGAAGATAAGCGGTTCGAATCGCGGAGTTGATCTCTCCGGGCTAGAGTTCCGAGCTTGAAAAGAGAAGAGGAAGAAGAAAGGGGGATGCTGCTCTTGTTCAGTTGCAGAGGTAACAAAGAGATTAGGGTTAATCCCTATTAAGAAGAAGAGAGAGAGAGAAAGACTAATTTGCCCATTTAGTGTGTCCGGTGAAGGATGGACCACTTGAAGGGTTTCTGATTGTCGGATCACAATGAGTCAAGAGACAAAAATGATCAGCACGACGAAACCTTTCCAACGAACCCAAAATCACGGCGTTTGGAATACTTCGGAAAAACACTCAATTTTTCCTAAATTGCAAACTACCCCCCTGCTATGATCAAACAAACTCGGAATCGAACGAAACTACGCAGACACTACTCTAATGCTAAAAGAAACTCGCTTATGATCTAAACCCACTTAAATATCTAAAATACAATTAAATACAATAATAACAATTAAATGGGTCAATGCCTGATATTGGGCCCAACTGACCCAATAAGGTCACGGACCTTACAACGGACCACACATTGAGACGTCAAGACCTAGACCAATGAGTATAAAGATCTCGTATGTCCATCTGTGTTTTTGGCTTGGCACTCCAGAAGACCAAAGACATTTTAGGCATCCCATACCCATTGGTAAATCAAAACGTACTAAATATATCTCCGAGATGAGGTTTCTCTTCCATTCCAACTCCATGCATCACTTCCTAGGTCCCACCATTGCATTGGGGCTTCAAACAAACCACCCCAAGCCTTAGAACATCATTTTCCAGCTCCCAACATAGACCCAGGCCTGACAGGCAGTTGGCTCAAGCGAACTGAAGTTGGCTCGAGCCAATAGCTCTCTGGGAGGGGTTTGCTCGAGCGAACTGGCCTCTGTGATGGGTTCGCTCGAGCGAACTGTCCAGAGACGGCACAGAAATGCAGTTCGGGCTCTTCCTCCCTTCCCTTTTGTAAATCTCCATGAGCCTCCGTTCTTCCACATCAAAGAGGGCTTATAACCACCTCACAACCACATTCATTCCTCCATTAAAACATTCCACCAAAAATAACAAATCATCTCCTTTTTCATCCACATTCATCATGAGAGAAACCCATCATCTATGAAATCCATATGCAAGCTTTAACAACATAGTTACATACATTTCCAAGATACAATAATGGAGAAATAGGCTAATCAACATGCACATTTCGAAATCCATTAAAATCATAGTAAGAAGCATGTATGGATAAGAGAAAAATCACTCAAAGCAAGGAGTAGAAATCCATATTTCAAATAAAACATTCTAACATTGAAGATACCCATTCATCCACTTGCCTTGGCCTCCCAGATAGCTAAACAAGCTCCTAAGCTCACTCCCAAGCCAAAAATCTCCAAGCTATACAAAAACCCCCAAAGTACAACCCATAAGAACCCTAAATAGCCAAAACAAAAGGCAAGAAGGAGAGAGCTCCCAATAATGGAGATGGGGACTCTCTAGGGCTATGAGAACACAAATGTAAAAATGAGGAAGATAGCTTACATGGAAGACCCTCGAATGGCAAGAGCTTGCTCAAAATGAACCTCAATGTGGCTGGATTTCTCCTCCAATGGCATCAAAGGAAAGCCCTCATGGTGAAGAAGAAGATGGTGGAGTCCATTTCTCCATTTGAGCAAGATTTGAAAAGGGTTGGAGATGAAGAAGCAAGCAAGAAGAAGAAGAAATGGGGGAAAAGCCCCCAAAGGAGCTGAAACTCCTCTCCTTCACTGTGCTGGAACAAATGGGGAAGAAGGGAGGGCGCTGGTCCTTTTATAAAAGGGTGGGTGTGGGCCCCACCATCACTTAAACTTGTCAAGGGTAAAAACATTGATTTCTGGGCCCCGGATGCAATCGACGAAGAAGAGAAAATGTTTCTTATAAACTCTAGTTTTCAAAAAGTATAATTTTGGCATGGTTCTAAGATCTCGAAATTTGGGTCCAGATTCAATGTGGAAAGACCGGTTTTGCCCCAGGGCTGGAAAAACTGGTTTTCGGGGCATCAAATGGGTACAGAGTGAACACGAAAGTTGTAGGGAATAACAAGATTAGTTAAACGAAGTCAAAAAAAAAATTTTGGAAATCACTAAGAACCTCCCAAGCTGATCATGCAAAACAAGTGGGACCCTACTGTCACTGTCTAGGTTCGCTGGCTCTCAAAACTCCCCAAAACTAATGAAAATGCATTCTAACTCACAAACTCAACCAAACAACCACTAATCCCACTTAGAAAACTAATCCACAAATAACTCAACACTAATCCCGGAAATTAAGGGTTGGGTTCTAACAACGGTTAGGGTTAATTTTTTGCACAGAGGAGGGTCCCATGAAGTCCTTGAAATCCCCCCTTCCCCACCTCCATGTGGGCCCCACCACACACACATAGTACCCCCATGAATGATCCTCTTATGTCCTTGCCCTATATATATGAGCTTTTTGTATATACCCCCCCACGGTCTATGGGATTTGTATGTATGCCCCTGAGGTTTTAGTATTTGTAAATAGGCCCCTCTTTTTCCTTTTTAATATCTTTTGTGTCCCCTAAATCAATATTCCAAACAAGAATGGGCAGCTACCATAAGATTTGCATTGGATTTTTATATAAATGACAGCTTTGCCCTTACATCCGTAAAATAAAAATGAGTATATTATTATCTACAAAAATATCATTATCTTCTCAAGTCCCAATGGTCTCAATAAATCTCTCACGCGCATGATCAGAGGTGGACCCCAAGTACAAGGCTTGGAACCCCCACACATATTTGAAAAAAGTTTAAAATTCTCCAACCCACCCCCCCCCCCCCCCAATCCGAGGTGGACCCCAAGTACAAGGCTTGGAACCCTCACACATATTTGAGAAAAGTATAAAATTCTCCAACCCACCCCGACACATATTTGAGAAGAGTATAAATCCGCCCCCCTCCCAAAAAAAAAAAATCTAAAAACTAATAATATTTCACAATTTCTCGTTCCCCAATATTTCTTTTACAACCCCTACACATGAAGAACATGTATTTTGAAACTTTCATCAATCTAATGGTGGGCTATGTATAAATTGGATAAATCATAACCGATTATAAGTATAGGTGTTATTGTCGTCATAATCAATTTGGATTTAATGAAATGAGCCTTGTATTGATAAGAAAAAATAAATTTATATAAGGTTATTCTCTCCCAATAAGTGCAATTGTTGAATTTACGTGCTATATAAAAAAAATTGAATCCAAGCTTTTGAAATTATGCGTACAAGGATAAAAGAGATGGGCAAAAATGTCATTTTACTCTAAAAACTATGGTAGTTGAAAGACTATTGATTTTAGGGACACGGAAGGTATTAAAATGAAGATAAAGGGGCCAATTTGTAAATACTAAAACCTCAGTGGCCTATTTACAAATCCTACGAACCTTAGAAGAGTATATACAAAAAGCTCTATATATATATATATATCAATGTGGGGCCCACATGGGACTAAATAGGACCTAAGAGTATCAAAAGATCTCCCATGGCCCTTAATCTCTATAAAAAAAAATAAGCCTCTACAGTAAAGATTCCATTTAGATGGGTGTGTAGTCGATCCAACGGTCCAGTGCACTTGAATGGGTGCAAAACGCAGGGGCATGTATATTGTGTGTGCGCACAAGATTTAGCCAAATTCTAGATCTAGAACACATAATATTCAATATAAATATATATATTGAATGGTTATATTCAATATATTTTCAAATTAGGAAATAGCAGAATTGCATATTTTAGTTGGAATTGGACAAATAAATGTTTGATGTCAATGTGCATTATCCAGAAGGACCTTATACTAGTTTTTGGCAAATAAAAAATGACCAAAATTAATAAAGACTGCAAAATAACACTTGGACCAGGTGATTCTTGTCAATTCTACATATTCACTTGAAGGGTGGTGCCGCCTTCATTGTAACCAAAAATTAATTCCTCTGCAAAATGACAGTACAGTGCCCTTTTTTTTTTTTTTTGTTCATACCACCATGAAAGGTTGCTTTCTGCTCTTTCTAAGAGCAACGATGTTCTGAAGATCATTTTCCACCAGTAGAGTCCACGCTTCTTACAATCAAAGCATGATCCTTCACATGAGTTGAAACAGTACCAAAATTATGTGTTGATTGAGAACTTATGCCTGCATCTTGGGCACTCATAGAAAACAGTCTGCCCTTCGTCTGCTGATCTTAACTGCCGTTCAAAACAAGGAAATAGAAAGATGAGAAAACCATGTACAAAGAACAAAATTGAAGGGTTGCGTTTTCACCTGTTTGGTGTAATATTCAAGTTGAGGATGTTTGCACAGAGGACACGCTTCATTTACCTAGTTAAACATCATGAGACATTGCAGAGAGTGAGCAATTTGATAACACCACAGTAAACAAGCAAATTAGTCAGCATAGTGCAGCTTGAACAATTTTCACATACCACTGCTCTTTGCACGCCTGCTTCCTCAATGGAGCTTTTGTCGAGTTGCACAAACGGCTCAAGATTTAACTCTCTTCTCATATCCTGCCATTAAAGAAGCTCGTCTGGAATTTAGTGAAATGAAGAAAGAATCATCCAAAGAATCATCCACAAAGAAACTATTAAACATGACATTGCCTACATGAATCTAACGGAGGACATGGCCCTAAACAGATTTGATTGGCGTCGTCAAATCCATATAGCCGACCCCACCTAGTGGGAAAAGGCTTAATTTGGTTTGATTCGGAAGAAAGAATCATCCATTTCAGAAATATGAATAAACAGCAGAAATACCAACTTGTATTATTAATTGTTTTCTGGACCAACCAACTTTTTTAGGGGCTAAAAATATATAATTCAGACTGCACATCCAAAGCTATGTACAAGAAGTCAAGAATGCCAATATAAAATTCGCCCGAGTCCCACTCGATTTGCCTGAGCCGCCCGAGTCGACTCGGACTCGACCCTGGGCGAGTTGGTTCCCTAGTCTGGGTTTTCAAACCTTGCTTTTAACTTAATAACTTGGACTCTATTCATGACTGCCATATATGACAAAACCAATACAGACAAAGGAAATATTTGACTAGGGAGGATGTGCTCACGCAAAGTCGGACCCATTTGGACCATCAGCCTCTTTTACAATCTTGCAAATCTGGATGTCACCACCCAAGTTCACACGAGTGCAAACAAATACTCAATCAGGAATGCTACCAGATTAACTCAAAGACTCACCTAATCTTGGTCAAGCCATGTAGTCTCCCTATAAAAATCAGCCTTGACCCAACTATGTAATGTAGGATTCAACTACATGAATTCTGTTATGCCATTCCAGTCTATCTTGGCCAAATCCTAGGATAGTCACGGAATGCCAATTTTCATGAATCTCACTGTAAGAACAAAAAACATAAATGCTTTTTAATTTTTTTCACTAGTCTATGAGTTTTAACTCAGTCCATGCCAAGACAACTGTCTTGACCAACAAGCAAGTCTCGACAAATTCAACACTCTCGACTGGGTTGTTGATGCAGGCCAGGCTAATGGACCCTGTTTGAAAGTTTACTCCAGAAGGCCCAAAGCCCACAAGGCCTAGCTAGAGGTGTACAAAATTAACCGTGACCCGACCCGACCCGGTAACCTGACCCGACCCGTGGGTCAATGGGTGGGTCACACCACCCAGATTTTTGGTGCTCAACCCGACCCGTGATAGTCGGTACGGGTAACAGGTCTCACGGATTGGGTTACCGAGTGACCCGTGAACCCTTTTTTTTTTTTTTTTTTTCATGTAGATCTGTAGGCTTCCCCAATCTGTTTGATCAGTTACCAAGTACTTCAAGAGCCTATAAAATGTACCTTCTACCATTTTTGTTTTCTATTATTGAACACACACACCATGATCTGTAGGCTCCCCATTTTTGTTTTCTATTTGAACTACCATTTCTACCTAGTAATTTTTTAAAAAAAAAGTACTAGCTATTTTTGTCTTAACCATTGGTGGTCATGGGCCTGAATAAGGGCTGTGTAAGAGCCATAATGGGGCAACCTAATTTTAGCCCATTGGGAAATTGTTCTAGGGCTGGGCCTATATATGAGGGCAAAAATCGATGGCAGGACCTGGCTGAATTAGTATGGCAAACAGAATGAAATATTTGCAAGCAGAACTGCTTGGGCCTTAATTACTTTCAGGAACTAGGATAAATTTGGGCGTTAGTTTGGGCTCAGTTTTGTACATCTCTACTTTTGTCCATCCATAGGATATCAGTCACACTCCTAGAGTCTAAAAAAAGATTCAATAACCAGCAAACCTATAAAACATAAACATTTCTATTGGGAGTAATGGGCCTCAGCAACTTACTAGTATATTCTTACTATAAACTCAACTGTTAGAGTTGCATTTAAATTTGTGTGACTAGAAAAACTAGGGTGGCCTCAAGATTGCTTTGGGTTCACGGCGAACCTGAATCGAATTCAATCATACAGACTAATTACTCGATCCACGGAAAATAAAGCCCATGTCTGATATTTTCCAGGCCAGGACCTTTGTGCTGACTGGCAATCCATTTTCACTTGTGGTTTACACTTCTGTGGCTAAAATTCTGACCCAAGCTCGTGTATAGAAGCTCAATTGTATACAACTAATCACTTTTAGTTCTCTAACAATTATCTGAAAGTTGTTTTCATAAACAATTTGGTCTTCTACATGAAAAAAAAAAAAAGACGACCCGAACCCGACCCATGACCCGACCGACCCGTGACCCAGACGGGTCGGGTTCGGGTGGGTTTTCACCCACATAAAAAGTGGTCGGGTCGGGTTTGACCCAAAACCCTCGAGTTTCGACCCGTGAACACCCCTAGGCCCAGCCATGACAGAATCTTGATTTTCACGGCAGTTTCTAGTTTTAGACTTTCCAGATGATTTTTCCACATTTAGTAGATTTCTTTAATTGCTTTGATTAGGTAATTTCTAATTTCCAAGATTCTTAGAATTAAGAAGTTTCTTAGTAGTAGAGATTGATTAATAAAATTATGTTGAGACTCTATTATATATAGGATGTAATCCCTTCTCTTGCGATATACAGAAAATTAATAAAAATTTGAGTTCTCTCAATCGTGTGCTTCTCTCTTGTCTATGGTGTGAGACCAAGACGTCCTACCTTAAGCCGTTTGGCTTGGAGAATAGCCTGTTGGCTACTTCCTTCGATCCCTGCGCTGTTTCAATTGGAATCAGAGCGGATATCCAGTCTCTGATCGCCGTTCCGTTCCGACCGCCGATTCGAGGTACCCCTCTATTCCTATCTCTCCAATTACCTTCACCCATTATCATCACAGCACACACCATCAGTCGGACCCCACGTTTTCCCTTTACCACGATCCACCCACGCCTATCCCAGCCCTCCACACGATCCCTGCCAGCCATCACCGGAACCCAAAAGAGCCCAAAGGCAACCCATCACATTCACAATCCACAACAAACCAGAACCAAACCCACTCCCCCCCTGCCCTATCCGACTCCAGCCGAAACCACCACACCCCTTCCGCCTCCCCTAGCCAATCGAACCCAAATCCCCAAAGTCCCTGAAACGCAGCAGCCCTAAGTCCCCATCCGAGCACCCAAACCCCAAAACCCAGCCGCAGTCCACCACTTTGTTTCCATCACCACCACCCATAATAAAAAGAAAACAAGAGAAGAGAGCAGACCGGAAGAAAAGGAGAACCAGCGAACAAAAAAAAAAAAGAGGTACAAACCTGCGCCATCGCCGATCACCATCGTCGTCTGCGTCCTCGTCGCAGGCCACTTGCGTCACCCCCATCAATCGCCTGCGCCCTTTCGACTTCCATCTTCCCTTCATCTTCGAACAGCAATGAAGGGAGCTCTGTGAAGTCCTTTTTCTCCAATTGCTGGCATCAGTCCCAAGGCACCACACGTCGACCACTTCAGCAGCAGGTCACGTGGACCTTAGTTCAGGTCCATCTTTTGGACCTTAGTTCAGGTCGAGCCCGACCCAGTAAAAAAAAAAAAAAAAAAAGCAAGCAAGTCAGCATGTCTACCCCGATCCCGACTACCCGCAATGGAGCCACATTCAGAAGTAAATTCACAGACCGCCAGCGTGATAGCTACATCATGGAATTAATGGACAGAATGGATAGGGTTGAAGAACTTCTTCGGTGCACGCCTCCTCCGGGCAACCGGAACAATGGCAACCCTGGACCTTCCACTAACAAAGACGGCAGTAAAGAACAAGGGGGAAACAACCATCAGGCAGATGTGGAAAATTCTGTCAATGATGTTATGGAGCGCATTATGGATGAACCGGTTATGATGACCATCATGGCCGACGAGATGACATCACCAAGAAGGTACGTGTTGATGTTCCTGATTTCTTCGGACGCATGGATGTGAAAGTTTTCACCGACTAGATTACAGCCCTTGAAGATTATTTTGAATGGTACAATATGGAAGAAGATAAACGCGTTTCTTTTGTCAAGATGAAGATGAAGGGTGCAGCACGTGTTTGGTGGCAAAGTATTGATGACAGGAATACCAATTATGGGCGACGTCCTATCAACACATGGGAGGAGATGAAACAGAAACTTGAGGATAAATATCTACCGGTTGACTATATTGATTCCCTCATGATCAACTAGTTGACTGTAGACAAGGGACCACCACTGTAGATGATTTCACAGAAAGGTTTCATGATCTCATGGTGCGATGCAAAGTGTCTGAAACTGATCGACAGGCTATCACCCGATACAAGAAAGGATTGCGTCAAGAGATCCAAAGGGAGTTGACTACTCACTTTTTACAGCATTGAAGAAGTTCATCACTTAGCACTCCGCGTCGAAGATCAGTTGCGCTATCCATATTCAAGGCGTTTTGGTGAACCTCTCCAATGGAGGAACTCCAATATGACTTATCAGCGGGTTGCTCTAGCACAAAACTCAACCCGACAACCTCCTCCACAAAATTCCGACAAGCATGCACCTCCTCAGAATCAATTAAGACCTGCAAATTTTGCAAACAAATGGAAGAATGTTGTAAATTCTTCACGACCAAAGCAGGACATCGAGTGCTTTCGATGCAAAGGCAAAGGACACTATGCTTCTGAATGCCCAGGTTTGAAGAATCTTCACTATACACATAATGAAGAAGATCCCTATGACTCAGAGCGTGTTGATGAAGAAATTGAAGTTGAAACACCATATGAAGGGCAGGCACCTCCGCCCGAACAAGACGACCACTCTTTCGATCAAGCTGAAACAGAAGGACGGACATTATTCATTCGTCGTCTCTTCATTACAACCAAAGAGGAAGCTGAAGATTAGAGGCGAATCACCATATTTCGCTCTATGGCAAAATGTCGCGACAGATTGTGCAATCTCGTCATAGATGGAGGAAGCGAGATGAATGTGATCTCCCAAGAAGTAATTGAAAAGTTGAAGCTTCCAACAGAAAAACACCGGAAGCCTTACAAGGTCTCTTGGGTGAATGATTCCGCAATTCCAGTAACCAAGCAGTGCCAGGTAACATTTCGAATTGGTGGTTATGAAGATTCTATTTGGTGTGATATTATCCTCATGAATGTTACTCATATTCTGTTGGGAAGACCTTGGCTTTTTTATAACAAAGTCCAAAGTGATGGAAAAGCAAACACCCATACTTTTAAGCATAAAGGTCGCAAGGTTACTCTTCTTCCACTTAAGCCTCCTACCGCCCCGGCAAAGCAATCACCATCAGTTCCGGAAAAACAAATTGCATCACAGCCAAGTTCTCGCATCCTTTCAATGCGGAAATTTAAAGAAGAAAGTAAAGAGCAAGGAGTCGTTTATGCCCTTATCCCATAAGAATTCAAAGAGGCAGAAGATAAACAGGCAGTTTCTACACCACCAGAAATCAAGTCCTTATTGCATGATTTTAAGGACTTGATTCCAGCAGATCTTCCAAAAGAGCTACCGCCTATGAGGAACATCCAGCATGCTATTGACCTGGTTCCTGGGTCATTACTTCCAAATTTACCTGCTTATCGCATGAGCTCGACAGAACACACAGAGTTGAGAAAGCAAGTTGAAGAGCTCCTCCAGAAAGGTTATATTCGTGAAAGCATGAGTCCTTGTGCGGTACCGGCCCTCTTAACACCCAAAAAAGATGGTTCTTGGAGAATGTGTTTCGATAGCCGAGCAATCAACAAAATTACCATTAAGTACCGGTTTCCGATACCTCGGTTGGACGACATGCTTGATATGATGGCCGGATCTTCCGTCTTCTCCAAAATTGATCTTAGAAGCGGATATCATCAAATCCATGTTCGCACAGGAGATGAATGGAAGACAGCTTTCAAGACTAAAGATGGGATTATACGAATGGTTAGTCATGCCGTTCGGTTTATCCAATGCTCCCAGCACTTTCATGCGAGTTATGACACGGCTTCTATGTCCTTTCCTCAATAAATTCATCGTTGTGTATTTCGACGACATTTTGATCTTCAGCAAGTCCAAGACGCACAAGAATGTGATGCGTGCACATCGCAAAGAGAAATTTTACATTAATTTGAAGAAGTGTACATTCTTAAGTTCCAAAGTTATATTCTTGGGATTTGTTGTATCGGCCCAAGGAGTAGAAGCTGATCCAGAGAAGATCAATGCAATCATCAATTGGCCTCTTCCCAAAACTATCAATGAAGTACGGAGTTTCCATGGGTTGGCCACCTTTTATAGGAGATTTATTCGCACTTTCAGCACCATTATGACTCCTATAACTGATTGCATGAAGAAAGGTGACTTCAATTGGACTAAGGCAGCCACTCGTGCTTTTGAACAAATCAAGCAGAAAATGACAGGCACCAGTTTTGAAGCTTCCAGATTTTGACAAGGTCTTTGAAGTCAGTTGTGATGCTTCGCAAGTTGGTGTTAGCGGAGTCTTAAGTCAAGATGGTCACCCAATTGCTTACTTTAGCGAGAAATTGAATGACTCTCGCAAGATATATTCGCCGTATGACTTGGAATACTATGCAGTTGTACAAACTCTTCGTCATTGGCGTCACTATTTGATCGGGAAAGAATTTGTGTTGTACTCCGATCATGAAGCTTTACAGCATCTGAACTCACAGCAGAAGATGAGCGCAAACCGTGTCAAATGGAGCGCATATTTGCAAGAATTCATATTTGTATTGCGTCATAAGTCAAAAACAGAAAACAAGATCGCAGATGCCTTAAGTCGTCGTTCTCACTTGCTCACGACAATTTCTATCACAATTCCAGGCTTTGATGAGATTCGTAGAGAATATCCTGATGATCATGACTTTGGTCGCATCTACAAAGATCTTCTTAATGGTGGGTTTTCTGACCATCCCAAATTTTTCATCCATGATAGTTATTTGTTTCGTGGAAATCAGTTTTGTTTGCCAGCTACTTCTATCCGCAAGTAGGGCTGTCAAAATATCACACGACCCGTTAACACGACACAAACCCACACGATATTAACGGGTTTGGGTGACCCCTTGATGGGTTCGGGTCGTTAATGGGTCGGACCCGTTAACCCGTTAAATTAATGGGTTGTTAACGAATAAACCCGGTAACCTATTACGACCCAATACAACCTGCCAAAAAGCCATGCTACCAAGTGTACATCACATTACCATGCAAAAAATCAAAGTGTGGGTGACATAACTTTTGTTCAGTGGAAGATGCACTTAATCAAAAGAGATGCAACATTTAGTAAGAAAATGGGCCTAGCCTCAAAACATGAAGTATGGCTCCATGATTTAGAAAAGAAATACTTTTTAAGTTTAATGAATATTTTTTTCAAAATTAACGGGTTAACGGGTCGTGTCGTATGACCTGTTAAATAAACGAATTGGGTTCGTGTTTGGTTTTTTTACCCGTTTTCTTAATGGGTCATGTTCGGGTTGAGGTGATTCTAACCCGAATTCGTTTGACCCGCAACCCGAATTCGTTAACACGACCCGATTGACAGCCCTATCCGCGAGTTTGTCCTCCGAGAGTTGCAAGGAGGTGGATGCAGTGGACATCTAGGGCGAGATAAGACTTTGGCACTTGTGGAAGACCGCTTCTTTTGGCCCCGTCTGAAGACAGATGTTGCTCGAATTTGTGAACTATGCAGGATATGCCAGCTTGCAAAGGGACAAAAGAAGAACACTGGATTGTATCAACCCCTACCTATTCCACATGAGCCGTGGCAAAATTTAAGAATGGATTTTGTCTTGGGCTTGCCAAAGACTGCAAGAAGGGTAGATTCTATTTTTGTTGTGGTGGACAAGTTTTCTAAAATGGCACACTTTATCCCTTGCGCAAACACAGCAGATGCTAGAAAGGTTGCCACCCTTTTCTTCAAAGAGATTGTTCGTCTTCATGGCCTACCCAAGACTATTGTGTCAGACAGAGCTACTAAGTTCATGAGCTTTTTCTGGAAAACTTTATGGCATATGATGAAGACAAAGCTCCAGTACTCCAGTGCCTACCATCCTCAGACTGATGGCCAGACTGAGGTCGTCAATCGCAGCTTGGGTAATCTGCATCGATGTCTTGTCGGAGACCACATTGCTTAATGGGATCTTCTTTTACCCATGGCGGAGTTTGCCTATAATAACTCCGTAAATAGATCCACTGGAAGATCACCATTTGCAGTTGTCATAGGAATTCAGCCGCGTCTTCCGATTGATTTGAGTCCTTTACCAGCTGACGCCAGGCCTGGCCAGGAAGCTGAACAATTTTCCCGGCACATGAAAGACATTCATGATGAGGTCCGTCAACAGATTGCCAAAATTAATGAGACTTACAAACAGCAAGCGGACACTAGAAGGTGCCATGTTGAATTTAATGAATGAGACATGGTCATGGTGCGGATTAAGCCAGAACGGTTCCCCACAGGCACTTACAAGAAACTCTATCCCAGAAGTGCAGGTCCGTTCAAGATTATGAAGAAAATCAGCTCAAATGCTTACGTGCTCGATCTTCCGCCAGAAATGAATATCAATTCTACATTCAATGTCGAAGATCTCACAATTTATCATGGGCATTATCAAGATGAATCGTTTGAAGAACAAGATATCCGGCTTCCCATAGTTCCAGCTCCTCGAGAAGAAATTCAAGATGTCTATGATGACTAGCTAGTGTCAACAAAGACTGGTGCATATCACAAGTTTTTGGTCAAGTGGAAAGGTAAACCGTTTTCTGAAGCTACATGGATCACCGCCACAGATTTTCAGCGACTCAATCCGGATTTGTACGAGCGGTACCAAGCTGATAGCTCGCCGGAGTCGAGTTTCTCCAAGCCGGGGAGAGCTGATGCAGGCCAGGCTAATGGACCCCGTTTGAAAGTTTACTCCAGAAGGCCCAAAGCCCACAAGGCCCAGCCATGACAGAATCTTGATTTTCACGGCAGTTTCTAGTTTTAGACTTCCTAGATGATGTTTCCACATTTAACAGATTTCTTTAATTGCTTTGATTATGTAGTTTCTAATTTCCAAGATTCTTAGAATTAAGAAGTTTCTTAGTAGTAGAGATTGATTACTAAAATTATGTTGAGACTCTATTATATATAGGATGTAATCCCTTCTCTTGGGATATACAGAAAATTAATGAAAATTTGGGTTCTCTCAATCGTGTGCTTCTCTCTTGTCTGTGGTGTGAGACCAAGACATCCTACCTTAAGCCGTTTGGCTTGGAGAATAGCCCGTTGGCTACCTCCTTCGTTCCATGCGCTGCTTCAGTTGTGATAGTCTTGACTCTTGAGATTTCATCAGTCTTCCAACATTTCATTAAGTTTTGAGTCCAATAGGCCAAGTCTAGAACAAGTTCTTTAAAAAAAAAATGAGAAAGTGATAAACCCCTTGGTTTATTGAAAGTTAAAATAAATAATTGATGGGTTTCTTCCCTGGAAATCCTCATGCAAGGTAATCACTTGCTCCAACAAAATAGGTACGAACATCAGCTTATTAGTTAACAAGGGTGTAAGTTGGAAAGACACGAGATAATGCTTAGACTTCAACTCAACAAAAGCTGAAGCAACTCAACTCTCTTCAGATCAAGATTTTGAATTCCTAAAGCATGCTTAGAATGATATAAAGCAAATAAGGAGTTAGATGCACAGAGAGACATGGGCATTTGCGGTACTAAAGATACTGAAACTTTAATTCTATAGAAACCAAACTATGAAGATGAGGACTCAAATGGTCGTTAAGAGTGTGAGGGCAGGGGGGTACAAGATCTCCATTTCCACAAACAATTCTCTAGGTTTTATAACTCTAGATTAGAATTAGTTCAACTTTAAAATATATCATTGGTTACAAAAGCCCAAAATGTGTAGGTTGATGGGGGGCTGGGGGCTTATATTTAAATAGTTATATCTATAAATCATATAGCATTTAGGGGTAGCATCAAAAGGGGATAAACTTAGAGAAATCCGTTTGAGATGGTTTGGACATGTCCAACGCAGGCTGGCAATGGCACCGGTAAGGAAAAGTTTGGCTATGCAAGTAGGACGAAGAGGACGAGGATAAAGGAGTAATAATAGATCTAAAGAAGTACAACTTATCCGGGAATTTGGCTCAAGATAAATCAGAATGGAGAAACAGAATTCATGTAGTCGACAACGCTTTGATGATGATGATGATGCCAATAAATTGTAAGCAAGCCTTTCCATATCAATATCCTGGGAATTAGGGTTTTGGAGGACAACAATCTTCTTGACGACCATACACACACTCAGATGATACAGGGAGCAGAGACAAGGTGTCAGGCGCGGACATGACCTGACCAAAATGACAGAAGTTAACTAATTGTAAGAAAATGAGTCTAACAATTAATTTTGAATCTTCAATGTCTCAACATTATTTGTCTAAAACAAAATATTGTTAGGACACTGCTTTTCTCTGCTCATATCTTTGGTCAAAATGCTAGTCACTTAATCTTTATGTTTCACAAAATTTTCAGGACATTTATATGTTACTAACTATTCCAAAAATCTTAGAATAACTTATCAAGGTCCTTAGTGTTTGGAAATTCCATGGATGGACATGGTAATGCAACAAAAAGATGAAAATGCACCAACAAAAGCATACCTCTGTAGTGACAGTATAGGATGTCGCTTTCCCTACTATTTCTGGGAAAAAAAATCAATAATGTATGGAAATAAGGAAATGGCCGATATCATTACAAATTTTGGTAAAACAATAATAAGCACGTATGGATGAAACATACAGGACAAAGATGCTGCAACAGAACACCATTATAATGAAATTGCAATATGTAGAGGTTAAACATTTGTTTGAGCTAGATCAGTGCAATCTCTCAAAGTTCATGAAAAGAAAGATGTTTTAAGCGGGAGGGGAAATTGAAGAGCGGAAAAAAGTACCATTAAAAAAAAGGAAAGAGAGAGAGAGAGAGAGAGAGAATTAAATGAGGGAGATGAGGAAAAATAAGGAAAAAGGAGTATAAACTAAAAGAAAATGTCAAAGTAGGAGTTAAAAGTTTTTTACTTTTTTAGTTGTGACTTGGCATAGTGAGTTTTAAAGTTGTAACAAGCATAGGTTGCCTTTACAAAGATGAAACTAAGTGTTGGTCTCTAAGTCTCTCCTGTTCCCTAGTTTTGGGTTATATCTGCAGACTCCATTGTTCATAATTGGAGAGAGGTGGCCACTTATAGCATGGGTGTTTCTTTTCCAAGCACTCTTTTTGGTCGTCTCAAAGGCGGTTAGCGGTTAGCTTTTCCTTTTTTGTGTGGTGTTTGTAGTTTTTTGGAGGTCTTTCCCTCTTGCTTTCAGTATAATCCTTTTGTACTGTTTACAATTTCTCTCAATACAAATTACCATTAGAAAAAAAAAAAGGCATGGGTTGCAGTTTAGAGGACTCAATTTTATATATGCATTCTACAAAGCTAAAATGAATTACAGAAAGCCAGTTGACAAACTGGATTACCTCGCAAATGGAAAATGCCTCACTTTTTTGTACCAAGAAAAAGAGACATTTTCCATTTGAAAAAAAGAAAAAGAAAAAGAAGAGGCATTAACAATCTAACTACTTTGTAATCGTCTCATACCATAAGACCATTTGAGAACTAAATCACATGTTAAGAAACATAACTAGTTTAACTGGAAAAAATGATTGGCAATAACAATTCTTACCTTTCACATTCCGCTTGAGTTTGCATCTAGGGCACTTAGCGTACTTGGGGGAATTCAATGAAAGCATTGTTCCACATATATCACAGAACAAAAAGTCATATCCATGAGAAGATGCCATGTATGTTGTGCCCTCCTTGAACGCAAGTCACTTTCAATGTGTCTTGGTTGCTCGGTATCCCATGAAACCTGCATATGATATTTAAAGAACAGAATTTAGGTTGTTCTTCCCCTACTTGATTGCGAACACAAATTGCAACAAGTGCAGGACTACATACATCTGTCTCAGGAAATAACATGGTAGTTTGCACACCAGAACTAGGACCAGCTGGTCACCCGTTGGAGCCAACTAGGCACCTGACTGGTTAAATAATTAAACCTTGAATACTTCTATTACATCTTAACCAAATCATCCCATCCCTGCCCATGGATTTAGGGGCCTTAGACCATAGTTACCTGATTCACAATTCGATTCATTCGTGTTCGCGGTTTGCAATTCGCAACTTACTCTAATTCGAAAATTCAACCAACTCCACCGAACCTAGGATTCTGAGATTTTCAAATCGAAGCGAATCAAATCACGAATTATTCGAATGATTTGAATAGTTAGTGATTCGGAGCCTCCCCTCCGGAAACGAATTAGGTAACTATGCCTTAGACAAAGTGCACTTCTCACTTCTTCTTTTTTCGCAAGCCCGATGAGGCAAGTGCAAGTGCCAATAAACGGGAGTATGCGTATAAAATGTTAGGAAAGCCACACAGCTTTCCCTTTCTATGTGCAAATCAATGGAGAATAAAGAGCAACACAAAACAATCTACAAGCGACAGACGAAAGTAAATAAGAGAGCAAGAGCGTACACCAAATTTTTTTAATGTGGAAAGCCCTACAATGTGAAGGGGAAATCACGGGACCAAGTCCAAATCTTCAACTATAGAAAATGGGTTTGCAATGCCTTCTCTAAACACAACTAGAGGATCTCATAACAACAATCTCAATGGCGGGTTACAACAAGAAAGAGGCAAAAGAGAACAAATACCTCAAATGGGAATATACAACTCCTCCAAACCAAACATTGGAATAACCAAACCGATTGTATGAGTGGTTTATATCTTCACTCACCTCCAACCCTGAGCTTTTCACCTCTTCTAACCCTAGCTTGGGAGAGAGCCAAAACTCCTTTTTTTTTTCCCCGTTCTCCATCCCATTTTTATCAAAGAACCCAACTAAAAGGTGCCTTTTTCACTCCCATGGATAACTCGCTTGGCAGGCAAGCCCACACCCATTAACACAACTAATGGGCCAAATCTTTTGCACATAAAAAGCCCAACAAGAGCTTTTTAGGCTCCTCCAAACCTCATGAGGAGTAAAACTCAACAAATAAGTAATTGGATTCATTGGTAGGTACGCTACTACAAGCTATCGTCTCCCACGGCCCATTTGGTTTGCATGAAACTGAGTTCTTGGGAGTTTTCTTTGCCGCGAATAAAGGATTGTTTAAGAGATGAGGGTGAAGAATATAAGGTGGAAATATAGATGGACTATGACTTTTCAAAGATTTGGTTTTACCAGGGTGTTGGCTCATGGCTGTGTATTCATTTTCCCTTCTCCCGTTAATTCATTTTCAAAGAGACTATTTCATGACCATTTATGGATCAACACCTTTGTTTCTTCAGTTTTAGCTACTTTTACTTTTACTAATACATTTCTTAGAACTATTAGGAACGGCAAAATCATAAAATTTAAACACATTCATGTGTGGAGTGGAACCCAAAATACACTAGTCAGAGTATCAGTGGCGGACCCAGGAATTTCGTTTGGGTGAGGCAGACGATGTTCGATTGAAAATGCCACCCATTATTTATAATGGAAATTGTCAACTAAATCAAATAGGAAATATAAGTTGCTTATGAGCAAAAGGAGATGTAAAGAAAAAAAAAATCCAAGTATATGGTCCTAGTGTGTTCATACAAAGCATGACTAACCAGAAAGCCATCAATGTCTGATTCAAATTTGACACTTAAAAACTCACTAAATGACCTAACAATCAGCTGATCTAAGTATCCAGTCAAGTGCCTATTCATTAATATAAGGCAAAAAGGTATTAATTAGCATTTCAATTAGAGCATTTTTGCAAATACGCGAGTTTCCAATGATTTTATGAACCAAACGCGAAAATCAAAACATTGATCTATGAGTTGGCCTGATTTTTTGAACAAAGCTAAAATGATGGAATAAAAACCTGCTTCTTAGAAGTGTGAATAACATATTATCAATCAAAAGGTCCAAAGGCATGGATCATTATTATCTTTTCATTAATTTTTTTGTATATATTTATTTTATGAAATCAAGTGCAAAGAATCCAAAAATTAAGGTTACTCAAATTTCAAAATGCCAAACATAATCACAAACTCCAAACCATATTTTCCGACCACCCCACTAATACTATGGTCAGACATTCCCCATTTTAGGGAGAGAGGTCCTTGGAATGAAGCACACAATGGGTGTACTAGATTTTGATTGTGTTTAATAGTTATCATAATCAATCTAGCAATTTTGAGATTTTCTTAGAAAATCATGCTAACACAAATTATTACATGAACTGAAACAAATGAAAAAGAAGAAAGCTGCACAATTAAAACTAAAAGATACCTAAGAATTCCCAGCTGCAGATCATGAGCAGATCAAATAAATAACTGAATCAACTCAAAATCCAAAATTAAAAAAGAACACCAAACAAGAAAAAAACCAATAGTGCTTTTAGGTGTCTCCCAATCACATGTTCCAGCCAACTATAATCTGCACTATCTGATATAATTGTTGGTCCCCAAGTGCAAGGCCATCAATATTGTAGTTTTATCCGGTGAGTCTGGATCGTATCCACAGGGAGTTGTTTATTTGAACCTGTCCTATTAAAAACAAGAACTAGCCTAAATAGAACCAACACATCAACTGAACTACTGAAATAAAATTCTGAAAATAAAATTATTTACATCCCATGTAAATAAGGGACATCTACCGAAAAAATCCACTTAAACAGGGTAACCACAGCTGAGGACCCTAAACTTTTATAATGACAGCCAAGGACCTCTAGCCCAAATCATCTCTTTTTTTTCCCATTTTGCCATTTCTTTGTTGATGTTAACATAACCATAATCCCAGGTTAAGGTTATTTTATGTTGATGTCGGCAAATCTTCTGTCGACGTCAATAAATTCTATGTATAAATGTTTAACATGTGCTGTGCATAGGGGTCACTTGATTTTGCTAATTGGGCGTTTTTGTCAACGTCGACAAAATTTTATGTTGATGTCGACAATCTTCTATCGATGTCAATAAATTTTATGTATAAATGCTTAACCTGTACAAGGGTCACTTGATTGTGCTAACTGGACGTTTTTATCGACGTCGATTATGTTGATGTCGACAAGTGTTTTGTTGATGTCAACAAATATTACTCATGACAGAATATGGGATTTTTATAACATGAATAGGGAATATGGTTATGTTGACATCAATAAAGAAAGGGCAAAATAGGAAAAAAAAAAGATGATTTGGTCTGGAAGTCTTTGGCCGTCATTATAAAAGTTTAGAATCCTCAACTCTGGTTTCCCTATTTAAGGGGATTTTTCTGGTAGATGTCCCTAAAAATAATTACAACTTCGATAGAAAAAAAAGACCTAATCTAAAAATAACCTAGACTATGCTAATACTAAAGACTCTAAGAGAATAGATCCATTAGACCATCAATATCATCAAAAAGATATAAAAAATCAGAATTAATAAAAATAAAATAAAAGAAGATATGGATTAAGATTTCCAATTTCCAACACTCAAACTCCATACTTGGGGCCAAGAAATTAAATTAGAACCACAACATCAAGTGTAATCTGTCACTGTATATAAACACGTTGTGTTGATCCATTAACAATCATTAGCGCGACTCATAAATCTTATTTATTCCATGAGCATCTCTAAGAACACATGAACAAGAGTTTGAAAATCAGAAAATCTAAATGGACTCACCTATTACTCTAGTTACATGAAACACCAAGTCAAAGGAGCATCCGACATGGAATACATCATCTCTTGAAATCTTGACCAACACTAACTAGACCTAGGTGGGGGAAGAGAGAGAAAGAGAGTGGTGGGTGTGTGAGATGGAGATGTTGGAAGTAGGTGGGCCTCGTGGATAGGTTTACAAAACTTTTGACCCACTTGATGCAGGGATCAACTATCCATAAGGCTACAAATCCAATACAGGATCCAAGACCTCAAACTCATCAACCATGATCACTAGTAAACTCTATCTAGAAGATAGAAAAAGCACCTATCAAGCAATCACGAAATTCTACAACATACAAGGAAGTAGATGTTTACCTTTGGAGCTTGGTAGTGCTCTAATAGAGAAGTTGACAATTCCCTTTGAAGAAGAACTCTTTCACAAAGTAAATCAGAATCTCCAATACCTAATTGTCTTCCACGCTATGACCCATATCAGTTCTCTTTTTCTCAAGGAGAATGGTGGATTCTCCTAAAGAAACCAACTAGAAGCTCCAAGGGAAACCGGAAGAGAAACTAGATTAGGGATGGGTGTGCAACTCTTGCACACTTCTTGGGTGTGAATTCCAGGGAGGAATTAGTGTGTGGGCGTCCAAGCCTCTCCTCTCCTTTTATAACACTAATGCAACCTCCTCTTTACTTACTAATTATTATTAGAAGTCCCACTTCCAAAACAATTAGTAACTTACTATTATCACAATTAGAAATCTTACTTCAAATAGGATTAGTAACTTTCTATTTCATTTCCTTTTAGAGTTTAAGTAGTATTAGTAACTATCTAATAACTTGGGTTAGCGTGGGGACCACTAGGGATTCCATAGAAAGCTGGCTCCAACTGGGACACCCCGATTCCACATCTCATGTGCAATTCGGGCTCACAGTTAATTGCAAATAACTCCACTATATAAATGCAACTGAACTCCGATCTTAGGAATTAATTACAAGAAGACCCTAAACTCCCCTATGACCATAAGGAGGCCACTCCATCTATATCCATGGATCAATCGGAACTGTCCACCAAATTAGATTCATATCTTATTATCCTTGAGATCCAATTAATTATAGTGATCATCGGTATCTTTCCAATTAACTCTTGATTGGGATGGGTGCGCACTTACCAGTGATAAATCCATTAATTGGCACAAGGGGATAATGATGATAGAATCTATCTTGACCATTGAATGTTCCCACAGTTCTACTACCACATACCCAAGACATCGAGGTGTTGACCTACAATGAGCCTCACTCATTGGTGACTCAAAGTAAATGAATAAATAGAAACTTGAGTTCATTAATGTCTCAAGATTATGAGCCTATTGCTAGGGAATTATGAGAGCATACCTTAAAGTAAAGACAGTGTATTATAAGGTGCTTCTCATGGTCCTTCAATATATCCAATGTACCAACATGATGATCCAGAGTCTTACACTTTGATGATTGAGACAAACCATACTATCTCATAGTGATCATAATGCTGCAACCTTGTCAGATGAGATGTCCAATCTCATTACTGGTTGTGAAGCTATTTAAGTATAAGATTTGTGACACATGTCTCCCGTTGTGGATCTTATCCATACACATATATTACATCTAATATACTCACGGACTTTGGTTCATCTCATGAACTATCATATCATTCGTATTGGTTATGTGCAAGCAGGGAAAAAAAACATTCATCTCATGAAAAGTAAATATGATTATATTGAAATAAATAAATTTATTACATCATCCACTAGATTGAGACCATATAATCTAACAGGAGAGAGAGAGAGAGAGAGAGAGAGAGATATGGAATGGTGAAGAGAGGTGGGATATGGGACGACTCCCCTTGGGGATGGAGTAGGCATCCCTGTCCACATGGGGGCTACTCTCCTCAAATAGTTTCTTAAAACAAAGTCCTTCTTGATCCTTTATCTTGCTTGAAATTATCTTTAACAGAGGGTAATCCCTTGGGCTCCAAGTTTAGATGAGATAAGATGAGAAAGAGTTCCAATCTCCTAATCTACTTTTGTGGTATCTAATTGTAATCCCAAGTAGAAAATTCACAACCAACTTCCCACGGTTATACCTTGGTCATTTCGGCTTTCATTTTCTTGATCTTGGGCTCTATGGACATCTACTCTAAATAAGTTATCCAATGGTGGGTAGATTTCGCCGATCCGACTATTGGATTGAGAGTTATAGACATCATAAGTTGCTTCTCCTGATAAAATCCGGGAATAATTGTGTAAATAGGGAAGTTTCATATGTGTGGACATCCAAGGCATGTGGGCCCCATCTTGGACGTCCAAAAGAGCCATGAATCTCTTTCTTGCTCATCTTTCTGTCTTGGTCTGCATCTCTTAGTTGGCTTAGGTTTCATCTTCTCACAATTCAAATCATCTTCAAACTCCTCTTGGTTTTTCTCTCCTAATCAAACACATCTCCTTCTTGAATTTAATTGGAATCCTGATAATGTAGTGAGTCTCAAAATTCTCTTACACAAGAAGAGAGAGATTTATTCAAATAAGCAAGACAAGTGGGAAGGGGGGCCCCTCCTTGGCTTTTTATTTTTCTTTTCTTCTTTCCCTTCTTATCTTAATTTCTTTTAAAATGTGGGCCCCCTAGTTATAGTCTCCTACAAAACAATGAAAACAATACGATTAATTAATTGTGTGAGACTTATGAAAATCATGCATGGGGACCCATCTAATTTTTTAGTGTGCCCAATCATAATGCAAGAGATTAATGCATTTCTAAAAATAAAAAAGTCTAATTGGTGGAGTGTGTTAGGGATTTTGTGCATTGCAATTTGATGGATGCATTATCATTTTAGCATCTCATGAATTTTCACACATACATTGAGTTAAATATCTTGAAATCTTGATGTACACATGCATTGTTTTTAAATATTGTAAATCTTATAGGTTGTGCATGTTTTGGATTTAAATCTTGGATGCATTTGTTTTTGAAAAGAATTTATAAACCAAGCTAGCCCGTGTTTTAAAGTTTCATATTATATTTGGTTTTTAATGTTTCTTGATTTTAAAAGCACTTAGATGATTTAAAATCATGTTTCCAAGCTTGGTTTAGTGGCCCAAAAATCCCGACAAGAAAATACTTTGAATTATGTATAGTTGGGATTTTTGTCTAAAATTGTCGGTCAACCGACGTCAAGTAGTCGGTCAACCGACAGTGGAACCGAGGCCAACCAAGAGGTTCCATCGGTTCCAAAAACAGACAGCTACATTTTCAACATTTTTGTGCTGTCGGTTCATTGTCGGTCAACCGACAAATGAGGGTTAACCGACAGATGTGTAACGGTCAGGAAATGTTCGAAAAAATTACCGTTGCTTAGTGACCGTTGAGGTGTCGGTCGACCGACACCTACGTGTCGGTCGACCGACAGGCAGCCGTTGGCAGCTTTTTTCTATAAAAGCAAGCTCATTCCTTTGGCAAAAGTTGATGATTTTTAAGCCATTCTTGAAGAGCTTTGAGGCCAAAGAAAGGGGAAGAGCTAAAGAAGGCTAATAGGTCATTAGGAAAAGTTAAAGCTTGGATTAATGAAGTTAAACCACCAAGTAAGCTTTTGCCTTTTGATAATCATATGTTTTATGCTTTGTCTAAACTATTGGTAAATGTTTTTAAGCATATTAACTATGATGTGTTGAATCCATTCTTCTCTTAATCTTTGATTTTAGTTATTGGATTCTTCACCCTTGATTTCAAACCAAGTTTTGTTTTAAACTTTGTCAATCATGCTTAGCCAAAATCTTTGATTTCTTTATAGCATGATACATTAACTTGTTTGAAACTCTCTTTGTTGTTTTCAATCTATTTAAACCTTAGTTAAATTAGTTTTTGAAAACAACATTGCACATGCATCACTTGATTAGTCTTAATCATTTTCATACAACTTGTGATCTTTAGATTTTCATATCATTCACAAGTTTGTATTTGTTCAAGTGATTTACATTTGACTTCAATCATATCTTTTATGTGCTTTAAACTTTGAAATGCTTTAAGCATAAAACTCATTGGACTTAATTTTATCTTGATTGAAGTTCTACACACACACACCTCATAAGCATTCATCTTTGTAATTCTTAGTGTGTTTGTGTGAGTTGATTTACAATTTCATATTCGCCTATTTAAGAGGCAATTTGTTTAAGCTTAAATTGTAATCTCTTAGAGTGTTTTGTGAAAACACTTTCTTTAGAGAATTTATTTGATTATAGGGTTATTGCTTAGCCATTGAAAAGCATCTTGTATAGGTTGTTGTTAAGCCTTGAAAAACAACATTGTAAGGTTATTGCTTATCCTTGGAAAGCATATTGTAGAGGTTATTGCTTAGCCTTTTGAAAAGCATAATAGTGGAAATCCTGGTGGGGTGTTGAGTCACAAGCCGGTAGTGGATGTAGGCATTGAGGCCGAACCACTATAAATCTTTGTGTAGTGGTGATTGCTTTTGTGGTGATTATTTCGTTTAGCTACCGCATTATGTATGTTAATCATCACATATGACTAGTTTGTTTTAAAGAAATTAAAATTGGTCATAATTAGTCATTAAGTGTAGCTCACCCTATTCACCCCCCCTCTAGGGTAAGGATCCAGGACTTACAAGTGCTATCAGAGCAAGGTTACTCCATTTAGGGCTTAAACACCCAGAGTTGATCCTCTCTATCTAGATCAAAACCCTAGTGTTGTTTTTCTATGAAAATCATTAGAATGGATTCCACTAGTTTAGACTTTGTAGATTCTTGTGTAGATTCCTCTAGACCCCTCCTTCTTCCATCTATTAGAGATTCTAACATTAAAATTAATGAATCTAAATCTAAATCAAAAGAAGAAGAATATGATGAAAATGAAGCTTATGAGGAATTGTACACATGGTCCTTAGAGCTTTCTAAGAAGAATAAAAGATTAAAAGAAGAATCTAAAAGGCTAAACCAAGAATTAGTCTCTTCAAAAATTGAACTTAGAGAGAAAGAAGAATTAATAAATTGTGTAGAATCTAAGTTCATGATCTCTTTGCATAATCTATCTAATATTAAAGATGATCTAAGAGAATCAAAGATAGATTATGATAATCTTAATAAGGAAAATTCAAAACTAAGAGATCAATTAAAAAGGCAATATGAAAACATTAACAACCTAGAATCCAAGTTAACCATTTCTATGGAAAATTTATCTAATGCTCAAATTAAGATAAACACTCTAGAACTTGGATCCAATGTTATTAATGAAATTAAATTTGAATTAAAACTTGCCCATGAAGAGCTAAATAAATTTAAGGGAATTGAACAAGAACTAACAAAAGTTAAACTTGAAAATTCTACCCTTAAAAACCAAGTCACTCAACTTGAAACCTACAAATATAAATATGAGTGCAAATTTACCCATAGTAAAGAAAAATTTGAAAAGTTATTTAAATTGGGTAAATCAAAAGGAGATAGGACGGGTCTTGGATTTAATAGGAATATTTCTCATGATCCTTTAATCACCAACACATTTGTTAAAGGTGAGTCCTCATTTTCTAGCACTCACACTTCCTTGCCCATGTCTAAATGTAATTATTGTGGCATTGAAGGACATTTTAGGTTTGAGTGCAAATCAAGAAGAAGCCATGTGTCTAAAATCATTTTTGAACCAAAGAAAGTAAAATCAAATTCTATGATGGTTAAGACACTAAAAACCAAGGAAGACTCCAAGAAGAATAAACAAGTAAAACCTATTAAAAAGGAGTCTCCTAAAATAGATTCTAAAAAGGTTAAACAAGTTAAACTAACTCTAAAAGAATCTATTAACAAAAAGCTTCTCAATCTTCCTCCCATAACTCAACAAATGAAAGAACTTTTGAATAAAGTTGCTAAGTTAAATTTAAAATTCAAAAGTCAAATAAAGGGAGGAAATAAGAAGAAAAGAAAAGTGAACCAATCCCCTAAGAAGAAAAGTCACCAACCTCAAAAGACTAATCACCAACCTAAGCCGAATTTAGTTAAATCTAAACATCATGGTGATAAGTCTAAATTGAAAATTTATCAAGTCAAATCTCCAATAGTTGGTGAGACTTTTAAGATGGACCTCAAAGACCAACCCTCTCAAGACCTTAGGTGGATTCCTAAAGTTATATATTTAGTAAAACCTTAAGGCCTTGGACCTCTTTGACCAACCTTCTCCTTAATAGTTAAATCATTTTGTTGGTCATGTTGCATTTGCATTTTTTGTTCTTTCTTAGTTACATTTTTTAAGAATGCAATGTTTATTAGTAATCAATTGATTTTGTCTTCATGTACTTATCTAGTTACATATCATGGTTTTCAAAATCATTTGATTATATTTTCAACATGTTAGATCTGCTTCTTGTTCATTTAGTTATATCTCTTGCAATTCTATACATGTTCAATTGATTATGGTTTCAAAGCTTTATTAGCTAGATCTTTCATAATCAATTGATGTTGTAAAATCATTTGTTTGGATGTATTAGTAAGATTTGTTTTGAAAAACAAATGATTTGAAACAATTTAGTTTTTCCATAGATTTCTAAGTTATATTTTCATATGGAAAATTATTGTTTTGAAAAACCAACTTGTATGTGTTTCAAATAAGTTATATCTTTTAAAATGCAAGTTGAAAAAGTGTTATCTTCAAAATCATCCTCTTTATGCTCATTGTTGGATTTTGTTTATTGAAATGATTTGAAGATTGTATGAATTGAAAATGTTTTTCAAGCTTTGTTAGTTATATTCAGTGAAACATTTTCTTTTGAGTATATTTCCTTGTGCTAATGAATATATGTTTTAGAAGGAAATACTTGTTATATGCTATTTGCAACATTGCTCATTTAGTTTCATTCTTGATGTGCAAATATCATATAGTTTCTTGTATGGTTGCATTATTAGTTACATTTGTAGAAACCATACTAGAACTCTAAAATCCATCCCTTATACTTACTAGTCAATTTTTTTTTAATGGATGGTTATGATGTTGATTCATGTGTATTTTTCTTATTGATATCATTCTTTATACATGTTTCAACTTCATAGTAGTGTGCTTGATCATATGAACCTCCTTGAAATCCATTCCTTGTATTTCTTAGTTATATCTATTGTTTGATGGATTTCTTAGATGTTGAATTCATATGACTAGACACTTTTAAAATTGCATGTTCTACAAAGTTATATCTTTTATGCAATTTCTCTTGTTCATCACTATGCTCATCAATCATATCATTAAAAGTGATGAATAATCATTTTATGATGCTTGTTGGAATTTTGTGTTTGTCACATGCTTGCTCTTAATCATGTCTCATATTCAATTGGTAATCAATTGGTATCATTTTCAATTAGTATTTATATCCAATTGGTATCATATCTTGAGTTTGTGATAGACATTGTGTACATTGGATTGAACTAGATAGTTATATGTCTTTTGTTCCATGTCACATTCCATGAGCATCATAATCTTCATGATTGCCACCTCTCTTGCACTTATAGGTAAATTACATGATCACCATGTTTATATTTTTATAATTTTGGTTGGTTAATGGTGAGGTTTTGGCTTCATGATTGAACTTCATTTCATTCATCTTGTGCATGATAGTTATATTTAATGAATGTATGAAATGATTTCAAAAATTTACATAGCATATGATTTTCATAGTTAAATTGTTTGATGCTATGTGTGAGTTAATCCCATCTCATCATGGATAGCTCTAATTTGGATGAACCCTAATAGGTGCATTCCTTAACTCCAATTTAGAGTGATTGAGTTAATAGTTTTATCCTTGAATCTCAATTGATATTTTTTATTTATTTCAATTGATATCCATGATAGTTTATCTCCTTTTGACCTTGCTCTTTAATTACCCTATAGCTTATCCATCAATTGGCATCCTTATATTGGTAATTTGATCAATTTGAACTTTATAGTCAATTATAATTATCAATTGGTATCTAATTCTTCTCTTGAAGTTAACCCTCAATTGGTTAAACCATCTTCTTCTTGCACCTATGAGTTAAATCCTTGTCAAAAGTTTGACAAAAGAAGAGTATGGATTGAGGGGGAGTAAACCTTCTAAGGAAGCATTAGAGTCGATCAAATTCGCCTTTATATTGGCTCTATACCCTTATAGCCTATTACCCATGCATGATGTCCTGTTATATAATTCATTTTTGATTTCCTTTGTTAACAGTTGCTACTAAAAGGTATTTTCCTTCTTTCATGTGTGTAGGTACCCCTCCTCATTTGGTACTTTGCAATTTAATGGCAAAGGGGGAGAATAATAATAAGTGGGGAGAAGGGGAGATGTTCTCTCAAGTTTAATGGCAAAGGGGGAGAAAGAATTAAGGGGGAGAAAGAGTGATCAAGCTACCCAAAGGGAGAAAATGCATGGTCATAGGGGGAGAAAAGAAATGAAGAATGAAGAAAGAGCTTGGGAGCTAAAGAAGATGGTTGGTCTAAAGAAAGGAAGATCAAGAGAAAGCTTGAAGATTGATCAAGCTCCAAGCATCAAGAAGAATGAAGCTAGAGCCCAAGCTGAATGAAGAAGCATCCAAGAAGATTTCAAGGATTGTCCAGCCAAGGAGGAGCTGAAGACTATGTGTGGAAATTCAGTGTTGAGCAAGGTTTGCCAACATATTAAAGGTTTGCCATCAAATTGCAAAGGGGGAGATTGTTAGGGATTTTGTGCATTGCAATTTGATGGATGCATTATCATTTTAGCATCTCATCAATTTTCACACATACATTGAGTTAAATATCTTGAAATCTTGATGTACACATGCATTGTTTTTAAATATTGTAAATCTTATAGGTTGTGCATGTTTTGGATTTAAATCTTGGATGCATTTGTTTTTGAAAAGAATTTATAAACCAAGCTAGCCCGTGTTTTAAAGTTTCATATTATATTTGGTTTTTAATGTTTCTTGATTTTAAAAGCACTTAGATGATTTAAAATCATGTTTCCAAGCTTGGTTTATTGGCCCAAAAATCCCGACAAGAAAATACTTTGAATTATGTATAGTTGGGATTTTTGTCTAAAACTGTCGGTCAACCGACAGTGGAACCGAGGCCAACCAAGAGGTTCCATCGGTTCCAAAAACAGACAGCTACATTTTCAACATTTTTGTGCTGTCGGTTCATTGTCGGTCAACCGACAAATGAGGGTTAACCGACAGATGTGTAACGGTCAGGAAATGTTCGAAAAAATTACCGTTGCTTAGTGACCGTTGAGGTGTCGGTCGACCGACACCTACGTGTCGGTCGACCGACAGGCAGCCGTTGGCAGCTTTTTTCTATAAAAGCAAGCTCATTCCTTTGGCAAAAGTTGATGATTTTTAAGCCATTCTTGAAGAGCTTTGAGGCCAAAGAAAGGGGAAGAGCTAAAGAAGGCTAATGGGTCATTAGAAAAAGCTAAAGCTTGGATTAATGAAGTTAAACCATCAAGTAAGCTTTGCCTTTTGTTAATCATATGTTTTATGCTTTGTCTAAACTATTGGTAAATGTTTTTAAGCATATTAACTATGATGTGTTGAATCCATTCTTCTCTTAATCTTTGATTTTAGTTATTGGATTCTTCACCCTTGATTTCAAACCAAGTTTTGTTTTAAACTTTGTCAATCATGCTTAGCCAAAATCTTTGATTTCTTTATAGCATGATACATTAACTTGTTTGAAACTCTCTTTGTTGTTTTCAATCTATTTAAACCTTAGTTAAATTAGTTTTTGAAAACAACATTGCACATGCATCACTTGATTAGTCTTAATCATTTTCATACAACTTGTGATCTTTAGATTTTCATATCATTCACAAGTTTGTATTTGTTCAAGTGATTTACATTTGACTTCAATCATATCTTTTATGTGCTTTAAACTTTGAAATGCTTTAAGCATAAAACTCATTGGACTTAATTTTATCTTGATTGAAGTTCTACACACACACCTCATAAGCATTCATCTTTGTAATTCTTAGTGTGTTTGTGTGAGTTGATTTACAATTTCATATTCGCCTATTTAAGAGGCAATTTGTTTAAGCTTAAATTGTAATCTCTTAGAGTGTTTTGTGAAAACACTTTCTTTAGAGAATTTATTTGATTATAAGGTTATTGCTTAGCCATTGAAAAGCATCTTGTATAGGTTGTTGTTAAGCCTTGAAAAACAACATTGTAAGGTTATTGCTTATCCTTGGAAAGCATATTGTAGAGGTTATTGCTTAGCCTTTAGAAAAGCATAATAGTGGAAATCCAGTGGGGTGTTGAGTCACAAGCCGGTAGTGGATGTAGGCATTGAGGCCGAACCACTATAAATCTTTGTGTAGTGGTGATTGCTTTTGTGGTGATTATTTCGTTTAGCTTCCGCATAATGTATGTTAATCATCACATATGACTAGTTTGTTTTAAAGAAATTAAAATTGGTCATAATTAGTCATTAAGTGTAGCTCACCCTATTCACCCCCCCTCTAGGGTAAGGATCCAGGACTTACAGAGTGATCTAATGGCCCAAAACGTTAATTTCATGAAAACCATGCAATTGAAACAATTTTGACTCCTTTTGACATTATTTTCAGTTTTATGCACAAATGCTTGAAATCATGAAATTTTATGCAATTGAATGTGAATTAACCTAATTAAGCCCACTAATGTACATGAAATGATGACTTTATGTTCTAATTTTGTGGACTTATCACTACCAACAAGTTCAAGTCAAGTGCGATTTGCTATGGATCCAATCCATCCTACACAAATTTTCAACTTAAAGATGTACTCATTGAAATCGAGAAATGGCGAGCATTTTATTTCAAATTACCCATGCATTAAGAAGTTACTATTGCGCTTATTTTTACATGGGTCCTACTTGCCTCACCCTCTGTCACGCCCCCGGACCGAGGACCCGTTAAACGAGACCTTAATCTGGGGTCGTGGCGCGACGGGCCGGAAAATTCCGCCTACACACGCTAGTTTCCCACAGGTTTCTGCTGTAAGGATCCCCGAAATCCGATCCAACAGTGATTAATAAGAATCACATTCATACGAATAACTTACGCGGAAGCATTGTAGCAAACATAAAAGTCTATCATATGGGTATAAGATGAGAACGCACAAGACTAGCATCAAAAAGAGAAACATTCCATTGGTAGGCCCCAAAGTTGGTTTCAAGTTAAATACAAAAGTAAAATTAGCCAATAATTACAAATTTTCCCCCAAAAAGAATAAGCCAATAATGGCTACAACAAAATCCCAAAAAGAATAGTATCTATTCCCCAAAATGTGATCGCAGCTCCAAAAACAACCCGACGTCTAAACGACATCATCGGGCTGCCACTCGCCCTCCACAAGGACTATAGGTTCCGCCTCGAAGTGCGCCTCAACAGTGAGGGGCTCGACATCTGGCACCAAGCAAACAGGGTCAGACACGACGGTCTGGCAAGCAAATATAACAAATAACAGGATGATAGAAAAGTAAAACATTAAATAACTGAGAACCACGATTAAATCCTGAATAATAGAAACGATAAGATAAAAGGTCAATATCTAAAACATTAATGAATCCAATGCTATGGTAAGTGAAGTAAATAAGAACCATAAGATAAAACATTAAATGTATAAAACATTGGCAGACCACGTATAGCTAAATTCTCCTTTATTGAAGTAACGGGAGCAGACAGAACCGTAGCCACTACTCGTGGGACCGGAACGAACATAGTCGTTATCAAACAGAACCGTAGCCACTACACATGGGACCGGATATAAACCGTTACCATGGTCGGTACAGACAGAATCCAAACTGCAGTTGGCGAATAAATTAAAGATTTCAAGCCGGATGATCAGTCCGACAAGGTACTTAAGCTTAGTGGTGCCATTAGAGTAAAAGTTCAAAACCTCGAAGTAATACGAATCCGTTCATAAGATATATTTTCAAAAATCGATAAGAAAACTACTCCGAACAAATACATATCTCACACATCGACGAATCCGAGCAAAATAGATGAGTAGTCTTATCAATACCCAAACAATGTGGTAAACCACCCCAAAGTATTCAAATAGGTTTATAAAAGAAATCCGGACGAAACCTTTTTAACATGGAATGAATGTATGATGATTCAACAGTCTAATGCGATTCGTCTTGATATACATTTGACCCCCTATTGTCAACAATTAATAGGAATTTGGTTCCACAGAAGATCCTAGACAATAAAAAGGGATGAAATGTACATTTAGACTTGAAGGGTACCCAAATGGTTTTGATCATAAATCAAACCACTTTACATAATAGTTCAAAGATTGTAAATGGGTTGAATGGGCTTCATATATAGCAAGGAATTGGGCTGAATTGGAGTTGAATGCGGGCTTGAAATGGACCTGAAAATATATCCAATGAATCCCCATTAAAACTAATTTGAACCTTTTTGAATAAGGCCCACAACTGGCCTTAACCCAAGCCCAAAACAGTCCACCCATTTGGCCCAAAACAGTCCTCAAATGGCCCAAAAATCAGATCTTGAAACGGGCCCAAACAGGCCTTGAAACCAGCCCAAAACCAGACCTTAAACCCAGGCCAGAACCAGACCCTGAACCAGGCCGGACTGGGCTCGCTCGAGCGACCCAAGGTCAGCTCGAGCGAAGCCCAGACAGAGCCTGGGTCGCTCGAGCGGCCCACTGGGTCGCTCGAGCGGACTGGGCTCTGTCCAGTCCGGCTCGGTTGGGTGTTTTTCCTTATTTTCCCATCTTTTTTTTATCCTTTTTCTTCCCTTCTTTCATACATATTTCCAAGACCATTTGGACCCTTTCTTGACCTCCTCAACTCATCAAATCACCATTCATTAATCATTCCAATTAACCAAACATAACACTATTAAAATCAAAGTTTTCCTCCATTCTTAAAACACAAATACTTAACATAAAGAAAGTTAAATTCCAAGATGTCCAAAGTGAAATCAAACTTCCAATACATTGAAAAACAATAACCTAAGTGGAAATCAAACATCACATTACTCCATTTATCCCAAAATAATCTATGAATCATAAGAAGATTAGCACAAAGCATGAAACACCGTGAAATGAAATAAGAGAAAATGAAATCATCATATTAATTGAAAAATCCACTTGCCTCAAGCCAAGATGAGAGCTAAGATACTCTTCAAACAATGTTGTAGGGTCTTAAGGTCCCAATCTACAAAACCCCCAAAAGTTTCCCAAGAAAACCCTAAAAATCAATCTTTTGTGAATCTCCAAGGAAAACTCTTGCATGTGGGATGAAAACACTCTAAATGAAGAGGAAAACCAAGATTTCAAGTTTGGAAAGCCATAGCTAACCTTGAAAAGCTCAAACGAAGAAGAGAAGCTTGAAAGAGAACCTTGCCCTAGCTCAAATCCTTAGAAAAAGGTGTCTTTGGAAAGCTTGAATGATGAGGAAGAACCCTAAGAGATCAATCCTCCATGAAATCTTCAATAGATAGGTGTTCAGATGAGAGAGAAAGTGCTGGAAGAGAGGAAAAAACCCTTGCTTCAAAACGTACAGGAAAAGGAGAAATGAAGGAAGAAAAAGAGAGCTCATCTCTCTTATAAGATGGGTTTTGTGGGTCTCAATCTTCACAAGGCTAAAAATGGTATTTGCGGGCCCCGAATGAAAACGACAAAGAAGACAAAAACGATCAGCAAAATTTCTACTTTCCAAAAAGTGTATTTTTGTCAATTTCTGAAATTTTTGCAATTTGGGTACAGATTTTGTGTGAAAGGTCAGTTTTGCCCTTTTTCTCAAAAAACGGGATTTTTGATTATTAAATCCAAATGGTCACAACATGAAAGTTGATAATCTAAATGAAATGAGTCGAAATACATAAAAATTGGGATTTTACTAAAATCAAAGTTAAACCCCAAAGATTCCCACACAACATACGGGCACCCCGGCCCTCGACAAGCCTAAGTCAACGACTCTCACAAGTTCCCAAAGCTAATCAAACATTCTAATCTAGCTTAAGAAAATAAGCTAATCATCCACTAACCCCGCTTATCAACTAATCACGATTAAAATATAATAAAATATTCCAAACCTGGGTCGGGGTCTGACACCCTCTGAGTGCAGGTTGTTTACAAAAGAAAATTTATACAACCCACAACTCCCCCCCCCCCCCCCCCCATCGGGCTTAAGAGATCAAACATAAAGAAATACATTATATAACTTTTTAAAAAGAGTAAAAAAAAATAAGGTTGTTATTGTGATGGATTATCCTCAGTCTGATCAGCAGAGACGACCAAGTACATGTCAATCTTCCAATACGGATTTCCTATAAATCTTTGTAGTCTACTACTTCGAAGGAAAAAAGGTCTAGAGTGGCACCCCTATAAACCCCAAGTGGAAGGCCGCTGATCATGCTGAGGATAATCCATCACAATAGCAAACAGAGCAGATACTGACTGAAGCATAAACACCGGCTGAAGGCATGAACATCGGCTGGAAGCACGAATACCGACTATTATGTTGTCACAAAGACATTCTACTGGCTAATATTCTTCAGCATTTGGCTGCTTTCAGCAGTCAGTGGTCTCCAGCGCGGACCGGTTAAAGTGTAAATACTGATAGTTGAATTATTTGCATAACGCCCACCGGTCATAGCCAGTCTTTGATTTCTGTCTTTTAGCGGTCTATATTCCATACATTGCCCAATCATGTTTATTGGACTGCATCGGTTAATGGATACACTTTTTTTTGTAGAAGCAAAGGTCCCGTTTCAAGTTTTAAACAGTTGAAAAGTCCAAAATGCCCCTCGTGGATACACTCTCCGCGTTATTTAAAAATGCTGAAAATCAGGCAGTAAATTTCATGACAGAAAGTCAGATAAATTTATCTGAGTTTGTTCCATTGTTTATAAATTTATCTGAGTTTGCGATGGAAAGTCAGAAAAATTTATTTTAGTTTGTTTCAAAACTCAGATAAATTCATACCAAACTCAAATAAATTCATTTTAAACTCAAATAAGTTCATACCAAACTCAAATAAATTCACTTTAAACTTAGATAAATTCATACCAAAATCAGATAAATTCAAAAAAGGGGACGGCGATGCCCTTCTCTCTCTCTCTCTAGGTGCACAAACCGAGGTAATAGCCAGCCTCTGTCATATGTTCTCTGCTTGGCTCCATTTTTACAAGAGTAAACAAAGGAGCTTGGCTCCATTTTTACAAGAGTAAACAAAGGAGAGAAAAAAAAAATCTTCCACTCCTACCTATTATCCATGCCTTCTTGGTAACTAATCCACATGCCTTATAACACTTTGTTTACATGTGCACTGGGTCACCGTCACTTTATTTGAATGTGCACTGGATTACCTGCATTTAAGCTTCTGATACCCAAATGGACCATATTCACTTTTTAGTCCTTTGCTCACATAAGAGAGATGTGAAAGGATAGCTTTCAGACTCTAATACTCACCAAACATTGTTTAAGAAAGTCATTGCCATCAAAGTCTTCCCTCATGACTAGATGGTTCCCACAGTTTATATTAGATGCACATAAAAGTATGGAGAGAGGAGGGACAAGGCAAGGTCATCTTCTCCCCTCTCTCCGTTCCGTGTAAACAAAGCAAAAAAAAAAAAAACTTATCAACAGGTTCTGTAACATCATTCCCCCATTTGAATTTCGAAACTTGATCTATTCCCTCTCATTTGAATTTCGAAAGTTGATCTAAAATTAGGAAATAAAATCCGTTCAAGGGAAAATTAGTCATGAAATATCATGTTAATGAGCCTAAAACTAGGGATTAAATTCGTGACATAACTTCAGATGGTTAGAAGAGCAAATCAATCATACAAATGTATGATCTAGCATCTTTATGGACCTCTGCCTGAAATAAGTCTACGCACATGGACCAGAGGCCTTAACCGAAACTGCTGTGGATTCTAGCCTTAAATGATAATATTAAGGGACCTTTCGCTAATTTTCCCTTAATAAAGCATCACATGAGTGGTGAGGAGTTGTTGGAGGGGAGGTGACATTCTTTTATGGCAAAACTGATGGGATGGACAAGTGAATGATGGCTGAATAGTTACTACTCCATTACATGTTTTTAAGTAAATTTCAAATAATAAAGCCCAGCAATATCAGAGGGTGGCCCACTCATATTGACCATCAGGACCAAGGGCCTAGGATGTACTCTTTTATTTTGCCTTTAGGGTACTGTTGTGCTCCATCCAAGGAAATGTGCCCCCAACAAACACATTAGTTGGGTAGACACTGGTTGTACAGTACATGCCACATTAATGAGACTCTTAATGGGAGCAAATGCCCTTGGATCCAATTGGGCGGATAGTAAAGATGGGGACCCACGTGTCTCAAGTTTGACCCCATTATTATATATTATAGGGATAGAATTCAATTGGAAAATTGAGCCCCAATTTCATAATTGATTGCAAAATTGGCTCAAATTGAGCAACTGATTGAGAAATTGGCTATGGTTTGTGTTGTTTTTTTATGTTATTTCTTTTATCTTCTCTTAAATTTTCCATTCAAATTGTCACCAGTAGGCAGTAGCATAGTTTTATTAGATTAAAAGGATTTTTTTTGTTAAGAATTCATCTATTGTTTTGAAGGTCATATGTTTCTTCCCTTTGGGTATTCTTAATATTCTTTGTAGAGAGTTGGATACACAAGCACGTATCTGTTTTTATCTTTGCCTTTGTCTTTTCCACCTTCATTCTTCTATCCTTGTCATTTACTATGACTTCGGTTCCATATATTAACTATACTACGTACATCTACAAGTTAGCAACTCTATCAAAGTTTATTGTATGTATGTATTATTATAATATCTCTTAAGACCACGGCATGGGAAAGAGGGTCAATCCTAAAAGAATGGTTGCACAAGAGCGGCTAGGGCTTCGAAAAAATGAGGGCCCATGGATAAATAGAAAGAGGTATAAGTCCTCGAGAAAATGGAGGCTCAAACTCTCTCCATGGACCCGTGATCCTAACACCTCTTTTGAATCTTCATAGAGACCGCTGGGTTACTCCCCTCTCTCACTGTATATATAACGCATGCAGTAATTATTAAACACTCGGATCAGTACCTTCTTGAATGGGTGGAAGCTGGCGGCGGGGCTTGCTTAACCGGATACACGGAATTGGGATCTCTCTCACATACAGATATTTCTATCGAGAAACCCTCAAACCTTCTATTATCGTTGGTAGGAGTGGCAAGATGATGATGAGTATATTTTCTAATTTTGTCTGTGACTCACTAGAGGCTTGGGAAACCAAGAGAAGATGTGTACGCACGATATATCAAGCAACAAGAATAAGGAGTCAGCATAGAATGAAGGGTATAAGGGCCCGTCCCTAGCAATACTTAGTGGGGCCCAGTTTGACCAAGTCAGCCCTAGGTTATCCTATTTAATAGGTGATTAGCATTAGTAGTTAGTAATTCCCACTAATTTATCCTAGTTTATAAGATTAAGACCCTCGTGAGGTTAATAGTCCCATTAGGAGTTTAATTGGATTTCCTAGAAGTAACTAGTTAGCTAGAAGCCTTAGTTGTAAATCCTAATTGTATGAGGGTATTCCTTAAAGAGTTGTGCAACTAACTTAGAATGACCAAATTACCCATGGCCTAACCCATTAGCCCATTAATTATATGAGGGTACTCGAGTCTTTCTACCTAAACTATTTCCCTCCAAATTAGAGAACCAAATACCTTAAGTAACCTTGGCCTCATTCATTATCAACCTAGCAAACATGGGCACTCTTGTCATTATAAATAGCTTACCTTTATTGCTGTTAGGCTCCTTCATTTACAACCACTCATTTGAGGGTACCTTAGTCATTAAATATGGATACCTAAACTATCCTAGTCTTTATCCTTTATTTCCATTAGCAACCAAGGACCCTTTAGTCATTACATTTAAAACTTTTCTAAATACCCCCATCCTTATCCTAAAGTAACATTAGCAAGAGAGGGTAATTTAGAGAAACTAACCCAACCAAATGCTATAAGAGAAACTCCCCCCCAAAGCTCCCAAGCATTTCATACCATCTCTCTCCCTCTCCCATTTCACTATAATTCTCTCTCTCTTCTTTCTCTCTCTAGATCTAGGGCTTCCAATTGCTAAAAGATGGGACTCTCATCAAGGTTCAGCTATCTTCAAGCTAGGGAACTCATCCCATTTTCTAGATCTCTCTCCCCTCTTTAAGTGAAGGTAACTTCCACTTTCCCTTTTCCAATTTCCTTGTAGAATAGTTCTTTCTCTTAGAATTCTCTTTCTTATGCACTTTTCTCTTTGGGAATGGGTGTAGAGATTGTAGATTCAGCTGCTATGGTGATCTTAGAGTTTTTTGAGTGAAGCCAAGCTATTTGAGGAGTTTCTTCCTAATTAGGCAAGTAGACATGCTTAGATTCCTTAATTAAATTGATTAATATGATTAGATTTCTAATTACTGTCTTGAATGGATATTTGGTTTGATTTATGTAATTGGATGGTTGAATGGATGCTATGTTGTATAGATCCTTATCTTTCTAATCCTTCTTATGTGTTTTTGGCCATTGATGGATGGGAATCCCCCATTTGGAAGATCAATGGCCCATTTGTGATGGATCATGATATGGAAGATGTATTTGATGAATGGAGATGAATGGGAGAAGACCTGGTCGTAATTGGTTGAAGAATGATGGAGTTTTGATGGAAAATGGAAGATGACAGAACCTGAAATCTCAGGAATTCGTGTGTATCCGGTCGACCCGGACATGACCAAGTCGACCCGATACACTGAGGAATTCCCCATAACTGAGAGCAGAAATTCTCATACTGAAGTGTACCAGGTTGGCCCGAGGACTCTTCGAGTCGACTCGATACACTGCAGACACCACACCTGCCAGGTTTCTAAGAAAGAAGGTCCTGTAGTGTATCAGGTTGACCAGAGGACCTTCGGGTCGACCCGAGGACCTCCGAGTCGACCCGGGACACTAAAGATAGCAAGTTTTACCTCCCAGGTTCTACCTCTTTTCTTAGTGTACCAGGTCAACCCGAGGATTCTTCTAAGTCGACCCAGTACACTGTAAACAACAAGTTTTACTTCTCAGGTTCTGATTCCTTTCCTAGTGTACCAGGTCAGCCCGAGGACTCTCCGGGTCAACCAGGTACACTACATACAACAATTTCCCAAATTTGGTTTCTTTTATGATTCGATCATATGTGGGCCCCGTTGACCTTCCATTTGGACTGTTTGGGATATGCTAGAGACGAGTCAAGAGCCGCGCTTAACCTTGACCCGTGTAGCCACCTAAGTAGGGTCTTGGGTTATAAAACGGAACCCGACTCAACGGTTATGAGCATCATATGATGCTATACACCTACAGGAGCACCAAGGATACTTAATAAGCATTTGGGACCTTGTGATTATTGTCTTAAGTGAACTGGGACACTAGACCTGTAAGACCTCGACCCGTAATTTTCTTGATTAGTGTGTTTTTAGCTGTGGGTTAGTTCTCTAAGTGAGATTTGAGCCTAATCAAGTTGGTTTGTAGATTAGAATGGTTTTTCTATAGCTTTGGGGAATTTTGGCAGCCCGGGGATGCCTTGGGGTGCATGTGTCAGCATGGGGGGATTGTTCTTGATTTTGAAAATTTTCATTTTTTTTTTCTTTTGATAGGTCAAATTATCCCCAACAACTTTTGTGTTTAGCCGGAACCCATTCGAAACTAAAAAAAAAAGAAAAAATAGTTTTCCAACCCTCGGGGCAAAGCAGCCTTTTCACATAGAAATATGAGCCCAAATTTCAAAATCTCATAACCATGTCAAAAGTATACTTTTTTTTAAAACTAAATTTTATGAGGATCATTTCTCTCTTCTTCGTCGAGTCCATTCAAGGCCTAGAAGGCCCATGTCCAAGCCCATCAAGTTCTTGTAAGTTGTGGGGCCCGCACCCACCTCTCTTATATGTTCCCCATCTCCCTCTCGTTTCTGCCTTCTCCTTCATTTTGATTCTGGAACCAGACTGCTGAAGCTTTCCTTCTCTTCTTTCTCCTCCATTTCTTCACCAAAGATCACCAAACTTTGAGTAACTTCGAAATCAATCATCACCAACGCGTTGCTCTCATCATCTACTCTCCAAGCATCCCATTGTTGGGCCTTCCACTGCTGGCCGCCCCATCTACCACCATTAATCTGTCATCTTCGAGCTCCTTCAGGTAAGCCATGGATTCCAGCTTCTAATATGAGGATTAGTAGCCCATTTGGTCCACAAATTCGGACATGCAAGCCATGATTCTAAGCCTTTCTTTACTTGTGATTTTGGGGGTTTTTGTGTAGGTTTTTTTGGGGTTGTTCTAGCTAAGTGTTTCTACCTGCTGGAAGGTGTTTGGGAGAGTGATTTGGAAACCATTGGGGCTAAGGCAAGTGTTCAATTTGAAGATTATACATGCATGTTCAGGTTTATGGAATTCCAACTCAAATCTTGCAATTGTTAATGGGTTTTATGCTTCCTTTCTCTCTCCTTCTTTGTGATTAATCTTACTACTGATCGTGTGTTTTGTGGGTGTTCTAATGCCCTTTTTGGTAGCTAACTGATGCCTTTTGATAGAATCCAAAGCCCCTTTAAAAACTCCTCTCTTGATGAATGGTGTGTGTGTGAGTGCATGAATTTCTACTGGCCACATCAGCTAAGTTATTTTTTCTTATTACTATATATTCCATCGGCCATGTCAATTCCTGATGCCTTTTGGTAACTCTTTCTTTATGTTTTTCATGTCCTTTTTGTCACGCCCCCAAAAGTGTAATCGGGGTTAATGCGTGAGATTAGGGTTAATTAAAACTTTTTCAACAATAATTAAATACAACGTAGCCCCAATCGTGTCCCATAGGATCGAAGTCCGCGGTGAGGTATAAATATATCATCGGTAACCAGAAATACAACGGAATATCATAATAAACAATTGGTAAAATATAACATTTCAGAGTATGCACATCTTTCTTTTCTATAGTTTAAGTTTACCAAAAGATAACAAAAGTATACTAATTAATGGCTTCTATCAAAAACCTAAGCCAAAAGAGAATAAATCCGAATTAACCAAAGTATGAAGGCACTCGTATGCTGGTTACGACGACAATACCGTTGACACGCAACTCGTACTCACCATCAAGCTAAACTGCCTGAAGCAATGCCTCCACTTTTCCAAAGGTAAATCTACTCGGTACCTATGTACCAAGAGTAGCATCGTCAACTCGACGGATGGCAAGCAATATATATATATATATATAAATGACAACAAGATATGCATATCGAATCAGAGTAGACAAGAGACAAGATCAATAGGAACATATGCATTTCAAACATAAGAAATACATAGTATATGAATTATAAACAATCTAATATAAACATCTAGCAAGATAGGCAGTCCACATAAGCTAATTACCACGGGAATATTGCCCTCCCATGCTCATATTGAGTTGTGGTGGGAAAACTAAGGCACGGGATATACCTGGCAACAAGGCACAGGGTTAAAACCCTGGCACCAAGGCACGAGTGTGAACTCGGCAACAAGGCACGAGCGTGAACTCGGCAACAAGGCACGGGAATGACAAGGTAAATAAGCAAGATTATCAAGTAACAAGTCGTACTGCGCAGACGTTCATCAAGGTCCTCACACAAATGGTGCTCCCTCTGTGTTGGGCGATATACAGCTGAGTGGTGCTTGACACAAGGATTTCTAGACAAACAATAGTGAGGGGCTAGGCTTTCTTACGTGAACAAGATTCATTAATCAAGGAGAGACTACTTTCCATTTATCAAATCAAGATCAAGACAATACAAGCAAGCTTCTTCAATATCAATACCATCAATTTATCAATACTATAAGTAGTCCTCATCAAGCTTTTACAATCAAAGCCGCCTTGCCTCAACAATTCCATCAATCATCAAGAACAAGGTAAACAAGACAATAAGGGGATCCTAGGTCATCATCTAGGTTCATCATATAATCCCCAAACCAAAACCAGTAAAGCAATCTATGGAACATGAGCATTTCATGTAGAAAGTACCAAATGGTACAATTTAGAATCGAGAACGATAAACAATCCAATCTTAGGTCAACAGTTATTACCGTAGTCTCGTACAACTCTATTAAGTCAACGAAAGGAATAAGGTTCGCGATACCCGAACAAACAATCTTCGTGCATAGATATAAAAGAGGGTATCTCGTTGTCCCATACCGTTCAAGATTGATATAAGTTGAAAACCGAGAAAACAGGAATAACGACGAGAAAATGCATGCCCAAAATATTCCTCGTATTAAGTCAAATGAGTCCAAAAAGATAGCCAAGGTTCCTTACAAGTCCAATAGATAAAGAGGTCAAAAGGACCCTTCAAAAGGTTCCCAGCAGTTGTCCAGGTCGACCCCACCATTGGTCGGTCGACCTCCCACAAGGAAGGTTCGGTCGACCGAAAGGTCAACCTCCCTTCATGTTCGGTCGACCGACAGTTGTTTTTTTTTTAAAATGTAAACAGTGAAATGATCAGGCATCCAGAACACCTGACCCTATGTGTTCGGTCGACCGACTACACTATTAGTTCTGTAACTGAAGTGTAAATGGTCCATTTCAATTCCCAAGTCCCTGAACATGTTTAACAACAAATCAAGGATAAAACCATGTCATCCCAAGTCCAATAATCCTATCAATCTATCCATTTAATTATCAATCCAATTCATTAAGCAATTAAGTAAGATTATCATGTTTTCAATTAAAAACAATCTAGATTAGAGCATAGGGTCATCTAGACATAATCAATCATCAAGTCAAGGAAGAAACAACATATCACAGTATAAATATAATAGATTAACTTGCCTTTGGTTGAAAATGCCCAAATCCACAAATCCTAGTTCCATAGCCCAACAAACCAAACCTAAGGGATGATAGCAAAATAAAACTAAATTAAAATGTAAAACTAAAAGGATGGAAAGTTCTAAGCTATCTTAACACAACTCCACACCTAAAGCACATAAACCAAACTAGGGAAAGGGGAGCTTACCAAACAGATGGGTGGATGGAGTGGTGGCTTGCAAATTGGAGATGGGAGGCTCACGGGGTCCACACGAAGATAATGGCCAAGATCGGAGGTGGGGCTGCCTTTGCAGTCCATTTCCAGCAAGGTGGGTGAGAGAGATTGAGAAAGAGAGAAAAAGAATTAAAATTGAGATGGGGAGGTTGTGGGGCCCATTTGATCTGGGGCCCACTAAATTAGTGGTGATGGGGACTCTTTAGTAGTCCATTGAGCAAGAAGGAAGAAGATAGAATGAAAGAAAGAAATAAAGAATGGAGAAATAAAGAAACATCGAATGGAATGGGGGTGGGGTGTCTCACGTTGGTAGGGGGAGTGAGAGAAAGAAAGTAAGAGAGAGAGATGATAAAATGGTGCGATGGGTGGGGGAGGAAGTCAACCTACGTTGACAGTGAGTGGAGTGGAGTGAGGTGAGGGAGAGATGAGATGAGATAGAATGAGAGGAAGAAATGGGTGGGGGTTGGTGCTCAGTCACTTGGCTGGGAGGTGAGTGAGGAAGAGAGAAAAGAAAGGAAGAAAACAGAGAAAGAAAGAGAGAAATAGTGAAGGGGAAAATGGGGGAAAATAAAGAGATATGGAGTGGGCTGGTTCTGTGGTGGCCGGCAGTGGTCCGGCGGCGTCAAGCAGCAAGCCGTGAGGGAGGGAGAGAGAACGAAAGAGATGAGAGAAAGAGAGTAAAGGGGGGGGGGGGCTGCTGTTGTGTGGAGTGAATGAGAAGAGAGGGGAAGGGGTTTGACCTAACAAAGGAATGGGAGAAAGGGGAAATGGGTCTCACGTGGGTGAGGGGTTGGGGTAATGATGGGAGTAAGATGATGAGGTGGGGTGGGGTTTAACTTTTGGGAAATTAATAAAATAAGTTTAGGTGGGTTCGGGTTAGGTCAGGTTTTGGGTTGGGTTGCAACAGAAGGACAAAGTCCGGGAAATTAGGTTGTCTACCCGATGGTGCCAAAATCTCGAAAAGCGGATAATACTAAAAAGGCCTCGGAACTTTTCGGAAATAGCTACACACACCCCTACTGTACCCAAACGGCTCGGATCTCAACCCAACTTCGCACGCGCGATCCTACAGATAATCAGACTTACTTTGCTTATAATCGAGCTTAATTAACTAAAAGCACAATTAACTAGACTAATTACCACCTTGGAATTTCGGGATGTTACACTTTTGATGCCTTTTCTTTTATTTGTTATTATTCCCGATGGCCCAAGTACATAGAAATCTCCACACGTGTTAGAATAGCCTGCTGCAGGAAAACCCCATCGGCCAAATTTCTGTGCACCAGTGGCCATTAGGCAAGCTGTGCACAACAACACAGCCAGCGGCTAGTTCTGTGCATGGCCAGCTGGCTTGGCCATGGGACCCGTGGCAGATTGTGGGGCCCTCTTTCGGGACCTATTTGGACCTCTTTCAATCTGATTTTTTTTTACCCCAATTAACCCTCATTAATTTTAGAATCTTAGAAAATAAAAACTCAGATTTTGGACTGATTTTTGGGTACCAATTATTGTGTCTAAAGTAAGGTCTTTGGCGGAGATTGTGAGCCTCATGACTTAAATTAATTGTTTGACTCTGGGAATAATAGTTGAGCTTTGTACTCACTTCGGTAAGTTGTCCGGAGGCATGTAGGTGTACGGTGGAGTCACATATGAATCTTTTTTTTTAAGAGTTTTGATGAGAATGAAAATCAAAATATGTTGAGGGGCTTTTAGCTTGATATTGTGCATTTGAAATCTGAAATGTTATTTAGCTTCAGGGGCACTAATCCGCTTTTAATTCCAACATTTGGGTTTTAATTACACAAGAATCAAATGAAGGGTCTTAGCATATACTTGAGAGTTTGTTTAGAAAACTTAGTTTTGACACGAAGAATATCGTTTTGCACTTTTTTTGATTTATAAGTATCAGTTGTGTTTCGGATATCGGGTTGCACTCGTTTTGACTATAAGTATCAGCCTTGCTTCAAAGGGTTTTAAAAACAAAAAAGGGGACTACTTTTGTGTTTTTATATGTTAATAGCTTATGATGTCTTGTCTTGTCTTGCTTGTACCGTCCACCTCGCATGGTGGAGAATATCTTGTCTTGTCATGTCTTGACAAGTAGTTTCTCCTTTTTGTGTGATTTGTTTTGCGAATATATTTCCGTCTTGTGCATTCATGAATTTAGGTGAATACCACTGAGCTTGGACTGCCCCTTCAGTCTGATCCACTATCTGGGTGTCCTTAAACATGTGGACTATCTGCAGATTAGTCGTGTATTATATTACACATCGTGCGTGTTTTCGGTTCCGCGGTCGGCCTCCACGTTTACCTTGTGTGGCGTGAGATCGTGTTTTACGTGTCGTGCTTGTCGTGCGTGCTTACTCTTATCATCATGTATGATGGAGAAATGATGGGCTCCCTGTGGATTTACTATTCATGATATTATATGTAGTCATATTAGTTTCGTTTCGTATATCGTTCATGGACTTTTGTTTTCTTGATAAGTATCTTGTTCGTGCATTGTTTTAAACTTTGTAGATCTGTTTTAAATTCAGTAAATTGTTTTAAATATTGTTTCTTTTAAACTTTGATTTTGTATATACTCATGCCTAAATTGATCACCTGCCAGACTGTCGTGTCTGATATACTATACTTTGGTGCTCTAGGTAGCAGGTTCCCGTCTTGAGCTAGTACGTGTGCATATGGTTGTAGAGCCACGAATTTTGCAGACTTGTTGTGTCAGTGATGTCATATAGACATCATGCTTGACTCTGGAGATACGTTACACACCTGGGTAGTATTTGTTTTAGCTTGTTATTTTTGTAAGGCTTTTGTTAGCCCTTTTCCTTTGGATTGTAATTAATGCACTTATTAATTTATAACTTGAATATGATTGGGTAATGATTGGCCTGTCACTGTCAGCTCTGTATATTTTGATATCATGTTTTCTTCTAGTATGAGTATGTATATTGCTGTGATAGCTTTATGCTGACAGGTTGAATGCGACACGAAATCCGATGGCCAAGGGCTCCGGGTCGTAACGCCACGTAAGCTTTCGCGAAATGTTTTGATGTGTTTGGAAATTATATCTTCCTCACACACGCGGATCCTGGGGAGAAATATTATTTATCACTTACTTATCCCCAATTCACGTCCCCGAGGACAGACCGCTATAGGGATTCGGGTTTGGGGGCATGACAGGACCTGAAGAGGGGCAGCGATTGTGATGTATTGAGACATATGGTACTTGTATTGTTGAGAACGGACACTATGGCTGGCAGGTAGGTCCAAACCTTGGATGTAGACCTTGGGAGGTATTACAAATCAGGGCATCGCACTTAGACTCTGATCCATAATAACGGTCTGTATTAGATGAGAAGTCAGGGCATTGCACTTGAAGTCCTAACCTACAATATTGGGAACTTAACGGTAGACATTGATGAACGGACCGTATAACGGAATAATATTCACTAAGTGTATAGAGAAACGGAGTATACAAGGGTATGCATTATTAACTGTTGGGAATCACGAGGATGGATTGGATGTACCCGAACCCTGTGACTCATACCCTTGACTAATATCGTCTCATATCAAGGATAATAAGGCGATCCGGTTCAAAGTACCCCCACCTAGTGGTCTGTAGGATTGTGGATGTACGATTGGACTGCCGAGGGATTTTGGTATCGGCATGTATATTGATATTGAGATGTGGTTGAGTATAGTAGGTACCTTTGGGGTACTGAGACCGCCGTCACTCAGACCAGGACGTGTGGATGGATAGTGATGTTGAGATAGCACGTAAGACCAATGGCTGGGACTTGGCTGTGGCTATGGATATTAATGGATAAAATGGACTCTTGTACACTCCTATTTGATGTGAAGGCAGCGAAGGGTGGCCATGACCCCCATGGTTGATGTGCATCGACAGTTGCTGGGATGGCAACGATGCCGATGGGCTAGCTCTGACCCCCATGTCCCTTGTACTTCAATTGTGGACGTGCCTTTATGTGATCCTATGGATGCATATGAGATGTATGATTATTATGTATTATAGATGCTATTGCTTAGTGTCTGCAACTGCCGACGTTGATAAGGGTTGGATCTAGATACGATAGTCACGGATATGGTAAGGCTACTTCCTAGGTTATCTATACTGCTGGTGACACTTATGTGCTCTTGTGATTTAGATGATATATTAATGATGATGACTTCTCTAATTTACTTGATATGCTGTATCAACATCTGTTATATTCCTATCTTGATTATGGTACATACACTACACTCCACACCATTTTTGTTGTACTCTGATATTCTATATTCACCATTGAGGTACAGCTGGGATCATGTATAGTCTTCTACCCTATCCGTTAATATAACGTGTTGCCATCTAAACATGCCTATTTGCCTGGCTCATCGAGCTTGACCCAATCCTTGGTGTTTTCAGGTATCTTTTCCCCATTCGTTTGTTTAGTGGTTTGCTTGACGGTTGATCCGTTGCCACAAGGTTCGAAGAGTAATGTAGTTGGTGCATCGAGAGATATCTATTACATAGATTCGCTATTCTTTCTTTATTTATAGCTGACCGCGTTGGCCTAGGATCGTACTTAGTTTAATTACGAAAAGTATCATGTAATCCCTTAAAGTGAAATAAAATTGTAGGGCATTGCTCATTTACTTGCTCTTATGAGATTCATACTTATCTTATTGAATTTTTCGCTTCTCTTGTGTACTTTTCTATAGCATCCCGAGATTCGAGGCGCCGGGATTTTAGTGCGTTACAAAAGGGACGGCCCTAATGTTGTGTTAGCAAAGCCAGATAGAAAACATTAGTTCCTCGCGGACACGGCCTTTTGGCCTACTCTTGTGGGGTTGCAAGCGGAGAAAAGTGGATGTGGGGACTTGGGTCGACGCGCAACGTAACTAAGAGAGCCATTCCATTTAGGGTGAGACAGAATGGGCGGGCACGAGCGCTCTGGTGTCCAAGTTGAATGGTCAGACTATGACTACTACTTTACTTATTATATTAGTATTAGCCGCCTATCCCGGAATGGGATGGGATCGAATAGAAAGAACACAAAGCGCTAGCGCTATAGGGTCGCTAGTAAACCCTAATCTTACCCTTCCCGCCGTACGAGCAACCCAGTCTGCTTCGAGATCACTTCAATCAGCGGCTAAGTCTGCTTAAGTACTCACTTCCTCTTCGTGATGGGCTCACTTATTCGCTTGCGGGACTACCGGGGTCAGTGGATGTGAGAATCCGTGGGGTCCAACCCTTTCGTGACCGGAGACAAAGTGAACATCAACTTTTTTTGTATGGGTATGTCAAATTTTCTACTCTACTTGGAATTAATAAGTGGTGGTCCGTAGATCCACCTTCACAAGTAGAAAAGAAAATTAACTTTTTTCCAACTTTCATTGCACACGTGTTAAGAAAAGAGACATGATTTAAATTTGAATGCCTTGAAAGGCAATTTTCATTTGTTTGCCATGAAAGGCGGTGCTTTTGCCGTGAAAAGCGATGAACAAGGAAAGACAAGAGTTGTGATTTTTATGTCTCTTTAAAAAATACAAAATACAATGAAAAGGAAGAAAAGGGGATCTAACTTCTTAGGAGATTGCGGGGACTCGTTTAGATTGACGGTCGGAAGTCATGTTTGGACTTCGCCGTCATCCTTCAGATGTTAACAGAGGATGCTTTTGATTCTCTTGGCTCGGTTTGAACCTCATATTTTTGGAGAATAAGGAGCAAGAGGATGTCCTATATCCAATAAAAATATAAGTAGACGGGTAAAAAGCCGCGTCTAAGCCATGGAGACAGAAGGAGAAGGCCTTGTGAAGATGGCCCCCCAAAGGACTTTGGTCACCTTGTAGTGGTGCTTGTTGCAGAGCTTCTTCAACAGAGGATAGGTCTTCGTTGGAGCATTGTAGCAGCGGTATAGAGTTCTTTCTTAGATTTTTCCATCGTCCCTGGAATGGTGGGAATGGCCTCCTTTTATAAGCTTTTGGTGGCTATGAGGGGAGTTTATGGGCTTTAAATGCATTAATTGCATTAATGCTCCATGATGGGAGGAGTTACAAGTTTTTAAATTTGTATTTTTATAACTCCTTTTTCTTGGATTTTGATTAGCCGTTGGAGAATAATGGGCTTTTAATTTCATGTAAACTCTATGATGGGAGGATTTACATGGTTTAATGCCATTATTGTGTTTGACTTGTAACTCCCATTTCTTGACTTCGGATTAGGCCGTCCACAATAATGAGCAATCAACCACATTAATTTATCATAAAATGGGTCATTAACCGCAGGCCGCCAAAGTACTTGAAGAGTCGCGGGCCGTGCCATGTCTTTTGGAATTCTACCCACGGCATGGGAAGCCTTGATTGCCGGTGGATTTCTTATGCCGATTGTTGTCGGATCATCATGCAATTTCAAACATTAATTGGTACTAGTGGGCCGGTACCATCTGTCCTATCGATTTCTCGATCGGTCGAGTAGAAAGTGTGCTTTCTTGGTCGGCCAGTTGGCGATTTTCGAAGTGTTCGATGACGAACCCATGATTTTGACAGCAAATCTGTGATGTTGTCGAAAGTGTTTGATGACGAACCCATGATTTTGAAAGCGAATCTGTGATGTTATCGAAGATCGACGAATTTTGTGCACCAAAAATTAGATTTTTGGAAAATCACAGAGGCCAAATAGCTCGGAATGCGAAAAGACACCCAAAATGGGTCTTCAGTGAAAATCCGGCGACCTGGATTTCCAAGGTCGCTAGCAACCATAGGGCCTTTTGCCCCTTTTAGTCGTCGTTTTTCAGCCGTCTTCTGGTTTTTTCTGCGTTTTTCTTCTTTGACATCTTTCTTTGTATTTTTGCATATATTTTGGGATGATTTGCCCAAAGAAAACTTGATGAGAAGCCGTACAGATCAGAGGACAAAGTCTCAGATTTTCCGAAAAAGCCGGAGACTGTGTCGCGTAGAGTTGTCGATTTGCTGTCAGAAGCCAAAACTAGGTCAAACGATGTTGGAATGACCTGAAATTTGAAGTGAAGCCTCCTGGGTAATAAATAAGACCAACCATAGGCTTTCATTTGAGTTTTGACGCCGTGTGGAGTCATGTTGCCAGTAAACTTGATTTTATCGCAATGAAGATGTCGCGCTTTGATGTATGGTCAAACGATGTTCGATTGATCTAAAATTTGACAGGGAGCCTCTTGGAGTCATTTTAAGTTGATCCATTAGCTTTGATTTGGAAATCATGGTCCCGAGGGGCTCCGCCATTGGGATGCCTAATTTAGCTTCTAGGAGGTCAAAGTTTGGTCAAATGTTGTCGAAATAACTTGAAACTTGACATATAGCCCCTTGAAAGTATTTCAAAACCATTCATGTGCTTTGTTTGATGAGTATTGCCTCGGTAGTTTCTACCGTAGAGAGGCTTGGTTTTGCTGTTTGAGGGTTGATGCTGGGTCAAACGTTGTCGGTTTGACCTAAAATTTGACATAGAGCCTCTTGGAAGTATTAACCATCCATAGGCTCTGATTGAAGATCTGATGTCTTCGATGCTGTCGCAGCCGGAAGAGCTGACTTTGTTGTGGTTGTTTCCTTTTGGGGCCAAACGGTGTCAGAATGGCGTGGAATTTGGTGTAGAGCCTTCTAGTGGCTAATTGTGTGCTATATTTTGTGAAATAGAGTCTCCAGCTTCAACACCGCCGGGAGCTTCTATTCAGCTGCTGGAAGAGTGAAGTTAGGCCAAATAATGTTAAAATGGCCTGAGACTTCATGTGTACTCTTCTTATGGTTGTTTTGAAGGATCTTATAGTTTTTGGATGATTCTGACAATATCTGATGCTTGAAGTAGTATTGTCTGTTGTGGTCGGATGCAGCTTCATTTAGCTTGTTGATGTTTGATGGGGTATGAAGAGGCAAAGTGACAATTTTGGGGTCAACACTCCGCAGTAAGCACGCGAGTCTATTCTCTCTATGACCACTTCTGTCTCTAAACTCACTTTTCAAGTCTTACCTTTTTCCCTGAGATCGGTTCATCACTCGCAAACCAGCCAGTCAGCGCTTTAGTCAACTATAAAGCAAGTATAATACAAGTACGAAAGGAGCGAACCAACCAATAAGAAAGACTACCTAAAGACTCCTCCGCTTGTATGCTGCACGTGCTTTCCATTCATTATTCATTCGATGTTTTGGTTGCGTTTCTTTTTAATTCATGGAATCTCGTGCATCTTTATTTGGTTTTATTGTATGGAACTTTTTATTTTAGTATTTTTTATATTTTCCTTTTCCTTTCTTTTACTATTTACTACTACTTTCAGGTCCATCTTATAGAATTGGTTGATTTGAATTTCTAATGAAGGTACAAAAGATTCACTTCATTATAGAGCGCCTCGAAAATAAGTCATTTGCAAATAGATTAAGGTGTACTTTTTTTATTTTTATTTTTATATATTTCACATTATTAAAGTGATTACTATCTATTTATATTTTCAATTATACCTCCATTGAATTGGATTTCTATTAGGCGGTCTCTCTCCTTTTTATGTTGCAGGTGCTTAGCGCGGACACATTTTGCTAGTCCTTAATTAAGATCAAGATTGTTCTTGATTGACTTATCGCAATGCAATACTATGGACTTTGGGTTAATTAACAATGAATGGGCCCATCTTAAACTCAAATGTTGAAATTCTTCTCCAATAGCCAAAAGCCTAAAAAATATGAGCCATAACCTCACCTCGAGTTACTTTGGATTGTCAGAAGCTTAAACGTTGGGGATTGCAAACCCCCCACCACTTCAAAGTTTGTAGGGGAGGGGCTTGGGTGCAGTGTCGCTGCACTATACTAGCGAGTCAGGATCACCTATCACGGTTGTTATACCTTCACCGTGAGTGGACCAATAACAGTCCGCCACACAATCCAAAGATTTAGGTGATTTTCTTTCATCCGAATTAAACTTTTTTAAACTTCAAAATTACATAAATCTTTGGATGTCGTAGCGGACTGTTATTGGTCCACTCATAGTGAAAGTATAACAACTGCGATAGGTGATTTGAACTCCTAACTATAGTGTAGCAACCTGCTTACCCCAATGGTGTTACACCCCGTCCCGAGTTAAACAAGATTAACTCTAATTGATTGAGGTGTATCCTAATTAACTATGTTTAATTAAGCTAATTATGGTTGATAACCAAATTGAGTTGGATTAGTCTCAAATGATTGATTTGAGCTTAATGAAGTGAATTTTAATGAGATTAAAGGAGTTGAGTTGGATTTAGACTAAAGCAAGGAAAGACAATGGCTTTTGCGTAAATACAAATTTTTACGTATTTTGTCAAATACGGTAACTCTTAATACCAACGCGTGTATCTCAAAGAGTACATTAACTTTCATAATAGACTTGAATTCATTCGACATGAATTGGATCAAATGACCTTTTATTTAACTCAAAATGTAAATAGAGGAAGAGTTAGAGGGCTTAAGTGCAAAAGGTCATTATATATGTTAGAGATGGACTCAAATGAGTTCATTCACTCATTTCCAACATAAGTGAAGTGAAAATCAAGCCCTAGCCCCTTCTCTTCTTCTTCCTTCCATTTTTCTTTCCTCAAGTGGTAAAGTTGGATTAGTGCAAAGGGTTTTTTAAGAGAACTTCATCTTCTTCATCTCTCCTTTAATTTGCTTGGAGTTGGAGCTTGAGAGAAAGCTCAAGGTCTCTCTTCATAAGGTTTTAAGTAAGTAGCTTGAACTCTTTTTAGAGTTTTCAAGTTCCATTGAATGGTTTGGAGTGGTTTCTTGCACATGTAGCTCATAGAAATCCTATGTTTGGATGGCCTTTGATTTTAGGTTAAAAGAGGGTTTCAATTAGGGATTTTCATCTCAAAATCAAGCTAACAAAGAGGTTTTTTGTCAATTAATCTTCAAGAGAGGCAAGTATACTAATTTCTAGTGATTTAAGATGCTATTGAAGTTGTTAAAGCTCAAGGAGCTCACATTCCGAATTTCACTATAGAAATTATGAAGTTCTAGGAGACTGAGCAGCTGACCGAGAGGTGACCGAACCCACCTGGGTTTGTTTTTGTGAAAACCTCAAGCTTCTGGAAAGCTGACCGAAATTTTTCGGCTAAATTGGGAATTCAGCCAGCCGAACAGGTGACCGAAGTCACTATCAGGATTTTTCATCAGAAGTTAAGCTTTTGGATAGCTGACCGAAGGGTATCCGAATAGGTGATCGAACTTAGGAGAATTTGTTAGAAATGGCAAGGCTCTGAAAAGCTAACCGAATTATGGTTCGGTTAGCTGTCTTCCAGAATTCGATTAACCGACATGTAACCGAAAAGGTAACCGAACTTGGAGAGAAATGCAGATTGAAGTCTGATTTCTCTGAATAAAAGCATGTGGAATTAGGATATTGTTTCGAGGTTATTAATGAAGTTGATACCTCTATAGGTGTTAACTACGGGGACTTTAATGTACAAATTATATATATAATGTGATGTTCATCGAAAATAACACGTACATTAGCTAACTAATGGTCACACCTAAATGGTTCGTTTAAACTCGATTCAAATGTGATTGATGTTAATATTACTCCTTTCAATTGTTGAATGGGATTTATAATTTAAATTGATTATTGAGTATGGCACTACTGTAAGACCCCGATCCCTAGTTCTCTTCTTTAGTATTTTCTTAGTTGTGGATTTGCTTTTTGAAGTGAGATTAAGAGTGGTTTAGCTTCGTTTGTGAGTTTGAATAGATTTTTCATAGTTTTGGAGAGTTTTGATGACCGTTGACTTTGGTTTGACCTTGCCCGTGTGATTTGTGTTTTTGTGAGAACTTATTATTGATTTCAAAAATTTTCAATTTTTACTCCTTTCGATTTGTATTATTGATCTCAATAATTTTTATGTTTCGTCCATTTGAATTTGAAACTCAGAAATCGCGGTTTTCAAGAAAAAGGGCAAAAATGACTTTTCACACCAAATCTAAGCCCAAATTTTGAAATTTCAGAACCATGTCAAAAGTATACTTTTTGGAAGCTAGATTTTTTGAGGATCATTTTAGTCTTCTTCGTCGATCTCGTCCGGTGCCCGCAAGACCATGATTTACCCATTTTAAATTTCAGTTGTAATGGGCCCCACCTTCACTACTTAAGTCATCTGCTTGATTTCACTCAGCCCATTCTTCATTTCCTGCAACCATTTCCTGCAACATAGCTGAGAGGAGAGCTCCTCTTCTTCACCTCTTCCCTCTTGCATGTAGTAGCTAGAGATCCCCAAATCTAAATCTAAAACCACCATTCTCTTCGTTTCTTTTCAAGCTTCAGCTGGGTTACTTTTTGGAAGAATTTCTGCAACTTCATCTCCTTCTTCCAGCTGATTCTTCTTGGTTCAGCTAGCTACAGGTTAGAGCTCAGCTTCCCCTCTTCCATAGAGTCATTTCAGCTCATGTAGAGCTTGTTTTTCATACATGCAAACCCATTTTCGAATTGGGTCTTTGTTTTCAAGATTTTTGTTGGATTTTGAGGTGGCTTTCTTGGGGCTTTTGTTAGAGCTCGGTTCAGCGGTAGGAAAGGATCCTTGAGGAGATTTTTGGTTTGACTTTGGGCTAAGGCAAGTGAATGAATGAGTTATGACTATGCATGTGTTTGAAATCTATTTATGTTTATATAGTTTTGATTTGAAAAATGTGTTCCATTTGAATGATCTAATTAGTTGTTTAAAGCTTGATTTTTAGAAGATTGTAGTGTTTGATTTATGCTCAGTTTTGGAAATGACTTTGTTTAGATTAGCATGAAAATGCCTGGTTTCTTTGTTAAGAACTCTCCATTTGAAAGTTCAGTTCAGTTTTTACATCTTACTTATAAATAATTTCTGATTTTCATGTTAAATCTGTAAATGAGATGTGATATTTTGATTTAATGTTGAATGGAGAATGAATGAGGCTTGATCAATCTGATTCTTAATGTTGGAAAGTTGTTGGATGTGAAGGAGGGAAAAAGAGGTTTCAAAAAGGGATGAAAAATCACCCCAAACAGTGCTGAAACGCACTTCCAGCCATGCCAAACTGAGGACAGGCTCGCTAGCGAGCCCAGCCACTGGCCAATTGGAATTCTATCCTGTTCTTACTGATTTTCTGAATTGTTTGGGCGCTGTTTGATGTCCTATTTAATTTGGATGGACTGAATACCATTTTCTCTCACTAATGGATGTTTGATTTAATCCAAAACTTATTTGGAAGGAAGAATGAAAAGTTTGAAACACATGTGATCTTGAAATTAATGAAGAGAATGAAGGGGTTTTCTACTCCAATCACTTGTAGACCCTTCTTAGTCGAAGTGTACTCCTTGACATCCTTAATGTCATTTAAAATATTGAGCGCCATCTAAACGAATGATCGACATGGGATTTCAAAGTGTATACGATTCGACGATTACGGTCTCAAGGTCTTGATGTTAAATTATGATTTATGAACCAAACCCTCGTCTTGTGAATTGTATTGATTTGAAGATAAATGTTTTCCAAGGTTTTTATTTAAAACCTCGAGACAAGATGAGGCCAGAGCTATGTAGTGTGAGCCCATGAGCCAAAGAGAATAAGCGTGCGTGTTTTGGGAAATCATCGCGTGAATTGTGTTTTTACACACATCGAGTAGGGACTACTATTTTTTTTTAAAACAAAACCTTGAGGCAAGATGGGGCCAGAGCTGTGTAGTGTGAGCCCAAGAAAAGAAAACAAGCGTGTGTGTGCTTGATATAGAGTGAGTAGTCCCTGAATTTTGAAGTATCAAACATTGTTTTGGAAATGTGTATTTTAGTGTCGGCTCCACTCAGCTTGGACGACCATTGCCGGTCTGATCAACCGCCTTGGGTCCTTCAATCTTGTACCAACTGGGATTGGTAAATACATACGTTCATGCTTGCTCGTTTAGCCCGTTCCGCGGCGGGATTCGTGTGCGGTCCTCAGTTTACTGAGCTACTGCAATTTATGTTATGTTATGTTAGTGTCTCCCTTCACCTTTGTGTGACGGAGGCCCACGAGTGTCTCCCTTCACCTTTATGTGACGGAGGCCCATGAGTGCTCTCGTCACTTTGTGTGACGGAGAATGGAGCTACATGTGTGTCACGTCCCCCGAACCCGATCCGGATCCGGAAAGTGAATTTTAGGACTAATTAAAAAATTTGTCCTTTGGGCCTACGGATCGTAGTCCGCGGTGAGGATTTAATATTTCAAACCTCTTGTGGTACAATAAATGTAGAGTTAATACGACTCTAGGCATATGGATTCTCAAGCAATGGATAATAACTCTCATTAAATTAAAGTTGCAAGAAAGAATAAACAAAACTAAGAATTAAGTTATTTATTACATTGGCCATCCCAAGATACAAGGCCATCAAAAGAACAAAAGTCAATGTAAGAAAAGGTCCAACGAGAGGAATAAATGAATAAAAGAATAATCTAATAAAACCCAGTGTATCTCTCTCGTGCCAGGAAGTGATGACGTTACTCTACGTCATCGGCACGCCACTCTCGTGCCTCCTTAGCTGGTTGGAGATCCTCTGGGATCTCCTCACCGGTCTGCTCCTCACAGTAGTACTCACCTGATGTGTCTGTACACCAAGGAACAGAGTCAACGACATGTTGAGCAATAGATATACAAAGCATAATAAACACGACATGCATCAAGTGTAGAATAATGACAGGTAAGATCATATGAATACAAGAATGCAAGACTAGGCATAAAGCGAGATTAATAAACAACAGGAACAATAAAAAGGAATCCTAACAATCATCTAGCAATAACCACTATCCATGCAAATGCAAAACAGAAACAAGCAAGAGGGAGACTCCAAGGATGTCCAAAGCCACCTCCCGGCTATTCAACGCCATGGACGCCGTCCTACGCCGACTGCCCACCCCGACAACCGGAGTAACCGATTCGTCATTAAATCCCAAACTGCAGATGGCCATGATATGCAAACAATACATAGTGGTTCTGACACAAGAATGACAAGACAAGCGAGTCTGGCTAGTTCCCTGTACAAGACAAGATCCTAGGGATTATCTTATTCAAGACGATACAAGACAAGCGAAACACGTGATAATCCCCTTCATACTAGCTAGTCAAGTTCATCAATACAAGACACGGGTTCCTATGGTACACTCTAAGTCAAGTCCAAGTCCTATATTCTACAAGAATTTATGTTTCATAATTGATTACGTGTTTTATGTCAAAAGAGTGTACAAGGTAAATGGTAACAAAGGATACAAGTCAAAGTCAAGGAAGAATTACAATCCATCCTAGGCAAGTGGTGTCATCCCTGTATTCTCGTATTCTAACAGAGTACATGTGGAAATTGGATCAATGGTGCTTTTAGGATAATTCCTTGGTGTACAATCATGTTGAGCATCATTAATTTCAACTCCATGTGCATTCGGTTACACTACGTATAATACACGAATACCTAGACAACCCTTCGAATTCACACCAAGCCACGTGATTCGATTTCAATCCCATTTATGGTCATGTGATAGTAAATTAGGGGTTTCCATCATCTAAGTCCCAATCCTAGGTTTCAGTTTTAGTCCGGAAAAGAATAAGTGAAATGGCCAATTTCGGCTGACCCTCATGATGGTGTCGGTTGACCGATGTGATGGTCTCGGTTGACCGACACGAACCGAGGGTTAACCGATAGAACAGAAACCAATTTCTGCTTGCTGGTTTTGGAACCGACTCGAGCCTCGGTTGACCGAATTAGTCGGCTGACCGACGCTCGAACCGATAGCTGACCGACTGTACAAAATCGATGTAAAACATACTCTCTGGTTTTCTGACCGAGATGGTGATCGGCTGACCGACACCATGCTGTCGGTTGACCGACACTGAACCGATGAGTGAACCGACGGTACGGAACTCGTACAGGTTCAGGCCATTTTTGAACTCTTTCTTCCCCATTTCATTTTCTCCATTCCCCAAACCTTTCCAAGGCTAAAACCTGCATCAAATAGAGCCTCCTGCTCTCCCCATCCTCCATTCCATTCATTCCATACACCACATTCTCATTATTTTACAATTTAAAACAAATTAAAGTTATCAATTTATCAATCTATCATTTCATTCCACAATTCTAACCTAGTATTTATAATCCCCTTATCAATATCAGAAAGGCTTGGAATTAACGGGATATCTATCAGAATCATAACCAGATTAATAAAACAATACAGGCATATAAATTATGAAATGCATATCTACTTGCCTCAATGTCAGAAGATGAAATAATGGGGTGAAATCTGAGGAGAAGCTTATCTACCGCAAGATCCTCAATCTAACCCAATCAAATACAACCTAATACACCAAGGAGAAGAAAAGAAAGGAAAAGATCTATATAAAAACCTAAATCTAACCAAAAGAAAAGATGACAGCAAGAAGAAGGTGAGGGCATGCTTACCAAACTAGAGCCAATGGAAAGAGAAGATCGCGAGGAAGAAATCTAGCGGGTCGGATCTTCAAATGGGATCTTCTGGGTTAGGGTTCCGGGCTTGAGAAAGGAAGAGGAAGAAAAGATGGGAGGCTGTTCTTTTGTTCGTTGCAGAGAAAGAATGGAATTAGGGTTAGGCTTTCGTTTAAGAAGAAGAGAAAGAGAAAAAGACCGAATCACCCTTTAAGTGGGTCCGGTGAAAGAATGGACCACTTGAAAGATTTCTGATCGTCGGATCGTGATGAATCAAGAGACAAAAGTCATCAGAATGACGAGACCTTTCCAACGAACCCAAAAATCACGGCGTTTGGAGTATTTCGGAAAAACACTCAATTTTTCCTAAATTGCAAACTACCCCCTGCTATGATCAAACGAACTCGGAATCAAACGAAACTTCGCGGATACTATTCTAATGCTAAAAGAAACTCGCTCATAATCTAAACCCACTTAAATATCTAAAAATATAATTAAATAAAATAATGACAAACTAAACGGGTCAACGGGCCGGATATTGGGCCCAACTGACCCAGTAAGGTCACAGACCTTACAATGTGGATGCCAAAGTATTATTTTTGAAGGGTTATCTTGACTTATAAATGGATCTTATAAATGATATTGTCATCTAAATGCTTGATTTGTAAATGATTTTATAAATGATACTGTCACCAAAATGTTTTGTTTTATGTGATTCATGAAAGGATCTTATAAAAGATATCGGCATCAAACACTTTATTTTATGCAATTTCTCTTATGAATGATATTGTCATTAAAATGTTTTGTTTTATGCAACTTCTCTTTATTGTATATACTATTTTAATTGTTTCAAAACTATTGAATTGTAGCATAATTGGGTATTGATTTCGAATGGTCATCTTGATTTAAGAATGGTTATTATAAATGATATTGTTATTTAAATGCTTTGTTTTATATAATTTCTCATTATAGAAATGTTATTTTATTTATTTAAAACTATTAATGTATAGCATGATTGTACCTTATTCTTTTGCTTGCCAGATCATCGTGTCTGACCCTTTCGTTTTGGTGCTCAGGTCCAGGTTTTTGTTGCCCTTGAGTAGGAGCACGAAGTGGCAGCTGTAGAGTAGCCGGTTCAGTAAGAGTGGCTGCCCAACGATGTCATTTAGATGTCGGATTGGGTCTTGAGATACGAAATATTGTTGGGGGTGATCTCTTATTTTGTTGGATGGTTTTTATTAACCTTTTTCTTTGGAATTCTAATTAAAACACTTTTGTAATTTTGTAACTTGAATATATGTGGGAAATGAATTGTCTTGTTACTACCAGCTCAATATTTATGGTTCTTGATTTATTCCATTCTGATTATGAGCCTTAATTTGATGGCTTTATGTTAATGGTAGAGTGCGGCACGGATTCCGATGACCTTGGGCTCCGAGTCGCAACGCCACATTTCAGCTTCCGCGAAATATTCAGTTCGTGATGGAATTTCGTTATCCTCACACACGCGGATCCTGGGGAAAATAGGAAAATTTTTAATTAACCCCAAAAATCACGCCTCCGAAATCGGACCGCTCCAGGATCCCAATTTCGGGGCGTGACAACTACATAGTAGTTTATTAAGCTCGTTATAGAGCTGAAATGAATTAATGAATGAAATAATGAATACTCCTACTGCAGTAAATGGACTGGGGGCGTTCCGGAGCTCCGTGGTGATGCCAGTGATATCTGATCCAGACACTTGTAGATCCCACATTATTGAATGAAAAGTTACTGAGTATGAATGAATGAATGACTATTATTTGTGTTTACAAATGCAATGAATACTTCTTTTTGGAAGAAAAGAAAAGAAATGAAATGAATACTGTTGTAGTTGCCATCTAGTAATTGTCATTACTTGACTCTGAATGCGCAGGTTATTGTTATTAATTAGAATTGTCTAGAATGATATTGAATTGTCTAGAATTGATTATTGATTGTAGAATTGATAAATAGATTTATTACATGTGTTAGCATGTATTGTCGTAGATCTATGTATACATTGTTGAACCGTCGTGTTCGCTAGTGGTATTGATGACATTACAGGCCCAGTTGCCCGTGCCAGTCGTGCAGAGGCCGCGCCGTCAGCGGAGGAGGCCGCTCAGGTTCCTCGGGGAGAACTGATTAAGTGGATGTAGCGGGATATCATTTGTTGATATTTGAGGGCGAAGGAATTGGAAACATGGGAAATGTTTTGAAAGAACTTTTGTTACAATTCATTTTGAATGATAATACTTGTCATCTTGCACCGTATTTAAATGTGCAAGTGTATGCATGAATAGGACAATGGAACTTTACTTTCATGTAAAGAACTTGTACAATTGTATTTTATGTCAATGTATATATATATTTTCTGTAAAAGTGTACATTTGGCAGGTACGAATGTATGTTTATCCCTTGTGGATTTCGTTTTAACTTCGGTAAATTCGGAGTTTACGGGAGTAAGTATGGATCGTGACTCAGGGTTTGTCCGGAGTAATCAAATCTCAGGCTCAGGTCGTGACAAATAGTCATGTGCCACATCAGCCTTCCGGAAGGAATTTGAAAGGGCTCCTTAAAATCTTTCTCCCAAAGCAACTGTATTTATTAAAGTATATTCACTTCAAATAATACCCTTCACAATTTCTTTTCAAATTATCCTTACAAGTTTCTTTCCAAATCCACTTTTTTTATAAGTTAGGCCAAATACCATTGTGCTTGGGTGGGGCCTATCATCAAGTTTGATGTATTAAGAGATTAATAAAAGGGTTTACATTTTAAATGACTAATTGAGAGACTGAATAAATTCGCACATAATGAAGAAAAAATTTTATTTAGTCTAATCAAGAGTAAAAATAGAAGTTGACTACTATTTCTCTTAATTAAATATTCTATTAAGAAAGCAAAATCAATCAATCTCATGGTTGGGGATTCTACAATTTGAGTTTCCATTTAAACAAATTAGTTTGATCCATGCCTAGGTTTAGATTCAGCACTAGTTCTAGATCTTAGGTTCGAGCCTTAATTAGAAATATAATAGATTTAAGCCCTCACCTAAATACCTAAATTTGAAGAAAGCTTAAGTCCATGCCATACTAGCTATTTATTATTTAATTACTTAATTATTTATTTAAAATGCACGACAAATTCTTTATCATTTAATTGCTTATCACTAATCAACATGTTTTAAAATATTTAATTGCTTAATTATTCATTTAAAATATATAGTATTTTTGTTACTTAATTAGTTCTATGTTTAATACATCAGTCTGATGGTGGGGCTAACTTCAAGTGGAGTGAAGTTTGGCCAATGATAATAAATAAAATTGGTGATTTTAAGTGTTTTAGATCTAGATGTGGACCCATTGATGGACTTCACAAGGCAATGAGAGTTGAGATTCTAAAACTTGAAAAATGATTGTGAAGGGTATTAATGGAAGTGATAATAGTTTAATAGACATGGTTGTTTTGGGAGAGAAATTTTAGGAGTCCTTTCAAATTCTTTCTGGAAGGCTGATGTGGCATTAGGGATGTCAAATGGGTAGGGCCGGCCCACCAGTCAACGACCCACGGCACGGCCCATTGCCGAGGGATGTGGCACGACCGGCCGGTTTCGGCATGACACGCGATGCGCCGACCTATCCACAATGGTCGGCCCACCTGGCTGCATGCACTTCCTATTTTCTAATCTAAATTTTCACAATTCAGTTGAGTAATGTACCAATAGACATCCTACAAACCATATATTTAATGGGCTTGGCCAAAAGCGCCTTCTTTATGAGGAAGAATCATTTGTGGTCCTTATGCTTCAAATAATTACAGACATGATGATTGATGGTGTCTCTACTTTATTGTGGGGTGAATGATATTTTGCTTAAAGTAAAATAAAATTTAATTTAACAAGTTTTTATAAATGAAATAAAAAAAACATGTGATATGACTAATACTTTCACCTATTGACATGTGACATGAACTGTTCATCTGTTGCCTGTTGGGGCCAACATCGTGATGTCAACATATGAATACTCTATCTTGAACACTTATCCACTTTTCAAAGGGCACAAAACCGATAAGCCCACCAATTCAGGGCATTTGCATCTATGTTAATGGCCCTACCTTATGAGATTATATTTACCCATGTTACTCCCAGCCTCTCAGGGTATCTAGCATTGTCGATGACCTAGAAATGAGTTGCTACACACCCAGATTTTAGACAGGTTGGCCTTTGCCTATTTAGAAGTTTAATTCTAACACTAGAATAGAGCTTGTCCAATTCAAGGACCTTTGCCTACACGGCCTTTGACATAGATGCATGGAAAAAAACTAATCGGAAAAAAAAAAAATTAAAGAGGCACGCTGAGCATAGCCGGCATGACACGGCCCAGCCCAGCCCGCACAAGGGTAAATTCCTAATGTGTCGTGCCGTGCCTGCCGTGCCAAGGTAAATCCCTGATGGGCCGTGTCCCGCTTGGGCCGAGATAGGGCCCGACCCGTTTGAAACCCCAATGTGGCATATGGCCATGGGGGTAAGTCAGGTTGCTGCACCCAAGTCCTTCCCACTTTGCAGATCATGACAAGAGTCAGTCAGGGCTAAAAAAAAATAGGGATTTTGACTGTACGGGATATAAAAGACCATGAATTCCTCAAAATGGTGTTGACCAAAACTATATCCCAAATGTGGTTATTATACATGGGGCTCCAAATTCTTTTTCAATTCTACCGATATTGTGTGATATCGTACAAACTGAATGTGAAAATAACCGATTTTCCTCTTATATTTTCTTCCGTTTCCATCTCCTAAAGCACTAAACCTCCATTTCTACCTGCAACTTTTTTTTGTTCTTATTACTTTCTCCATCGTAAAAAAAAAAATTTCAATAGGGTTTTCTCCGTTTCTTTTCCATTTATCTAAAAGTATCTTAAGGTTTCTCCACATCTCTTCTTCCATTTTCTTTTTCATTTGGTCATTGTCCAATTGTGATAACTTTACCCTGAGGACAAGGGATAGATCCACAATATTAATACCTTGTAAAATTTTGTGGTCTATGTATGTTTTTTTGGAACCGCTTCTCATGAATTATTTTTAGGTGAAGAAAATGAAAGACTACTCTTTTTTAAAAACCTTTTTTAACGATAGAGAAAGTAGTAGGAATAAGAATGTCGTAGGAAAAAAAAGAATGTTTAGTGTTTTAGGAGATGGAAACAGAGGGAAATATAAGAAAAAGATCAAACACTTTGTGCAATATCGCATATATCGGGTAGAATTGGAAAAAAAATTTGGGGTCCATGTATAATACCCAAATTTATTATAATTTTAGTCAACAATATTTTTATTTTGAGGAATTGATGATCTTTTATATCCCCCAAGGTAAAAATCCAAAGAAAAAAAAAACCTCTCACTTGTCCTCCAAAAATTTTCAGCCTCCCCGCCCTTTGCAGTACCCCGCATTCACCTCCAAGTCTCCAACGATTGACGACAGTAAAAAAAAGCAGAAAATGGCTGCCAAGACCAGCAACGAATCCCGATCGTTGGTTCTTCTCTCCCGAACTCCTGATCACCTTTCATTTGCACAGGTACAGCAACACAACACTCATATCCCCCTTATCTCCTCCTCATCCTCTCTCACATCTAACCGTTGATTTTTGTCCAATCTGATGGTTAGTGAGGCGATCACAGCTCGACGAAGAAGCCGGATCGAGCGAATCGTCCATCTCGAAACATATACTATCGAATCACCACGATCTACCCCCGGCGCACGATAGCCTTCTCCACTACCACCTGTCCAAACTCACCCGACTCGGAGAAATACTCCAACTCCCTTTATACCCTTCCCTATTTCCAAAACCCTAACCCTATGCACAGGCGGTCTTCCAAGCTCCCGCGGAGCACCGAACCGTCTCAAAAGAAACATCGGACGGTCGATAGCGATCCGGGTTTTGATGCGGAAGAGAGAGGCAGCGCACCTGTGAGGAAGCGCCGGGGTCGACCACCGAAGGCGAAGCCCGCTAGACATGAGAAGAATGGTGGTCCTGCTCTGGACGCCGGGGGCGGTGAAGTTCGGCTGTCTCCGACGGAAGGCGTGGTGGAGGGTGGAGATGGGCTGATTCGCCGGCGGCGTGGGCGCCCTCCGAAGGCTAAGATCAGAAAGGATGGAGGTGAAGTGCTGCGTTTGGAGGTATGTGACGAAACTGCCCTCCGGAATGTTGATTTTTACTTTCGTAACTAGGGGAGATTTAGAAAAGCTCACGGGATAATGGGATGTAAATGCTGGGTGTGTTGAGTTGACTCGGCTTAGTCGTTTGCGATGTTCAATTATTTGTTGGCGACAATAGTGGGTCCAATTGGTTACAGTGATTTTTTTTTTTTTTTTTTGCTAAAGGAGGTTTCCAACCCTTTGGAATGGACTAATCCCTCCGGGTCAAAGAGAAGCCGGGTAAAAACCCCGTGCCCCCATGTGGTAGCATGAGTGGACTCGATTTTGAGTTCTTGAAGAGGGGGAACCGGGATCGATGCGAGAACCTCTAGCTCCGGAAGAGAAAGGGACCGTGGTCCTGACCACTCGACCTTGGCTTCATTTTAAAAAGAAATGAAAAAATGGAGAATTTTCAGGACCCTGAATTTCACAAACCCTTGTTTAGCTAAACCATCCACCAACATGACAAATAACAGATAGGGTAGGTGCCATGTGATGGATATGTTAAAAAAATCCAACTACTTTTAAACTTTTTTTTTTTTTTTGGAAGGATAAGTATATATATTAAAAAAGAATGAATAATGTACATGGTTCAAAATCGCGGCCACGGTCGTCATCGCATCATATCGTGGTTCGCGGTCCAACACGGTGCTAATTTTTATTTTACCTCAAAAATCTGAAAAAATATCCAAAAAATCTAGAATATTCTAAAATACTAGAAAATAATATTTTTTTTTCCATTAGTAAACACTTTAAAGAAAAATATCGGTCCCCCCTAAGTCATTACTTCCTGTATCGCTCTCTTGTTTGATACTTATAAAGACTGTTATGGATTAAATAGGCTTACATGCATATATTAAAATAAGTCCAAATATCATAAATTTTACGGTGCATTGCAACCATAATTTTGTACTAATCATTAGTGTTAAACACTTAAAGTCAAGAAACTAGTCCTAGCGGTATACATGTACAATACTCAATTATTCAATAACCAAGTAAATTGTGCCTGAATTTCAACTTTCATGTAACATTTACTGCTACATCAAAATTAATTAATTAATTAAAACATCGGAGTATGAGTATTGTGGTTGCGAATGGAAGAAACCATTATATGAGAATCTATAAAATCTTGCAAATCACTTGAGTTTTGGTGAAAAAAATAAGCTTAGGAGGCTCTAACATAGTCTTAAGAAGCTCCCCAAATGGTTTGGGAAAGAAAGAAATGAAAAAATTGAGAGTTAAAAAAAAAATCATCGTCGACCGATATTTTGACCGTTTTTCAAAATATCAGCCGTTATAGACCGTTATTTTCACTGTTTTTTGACACCGTGACCTTTATGACCGTTATATTTAAGGGAAAATTTCCGTACGGTCACCTACAGTGCTGGATATCTCTCCCCTGTTACCAAAGATGTACATTTTACCCAGACGTTCTTCGTACAGGTCCGTACCAGTGCGCAGACCAAAATGCATTTTTTTTTTGTTTTTACGATATGACAACAAATATTGCGATATCGCAATTTAAGTTGCGATACCGCAACTTTTTTTAATTCCGATACCGTAATTTATGTTGCGATATCGCAACTCAAAAACCCCCTTTTCTTCTCCCTGGTCGACTATTCCTCATTTTCACTTCTGTAACTCTCTCCCTCAGCCAAATTTGACCGTCCTCCTCCCTCGCCAACCTATTTGCAAATATGCAAGGTCGCCAATGTTCGTTCGACGTTGACGAAGCATCATCGGATTGCCACTGGTTCTTACGGGTCTTGGCCACCATCGCTTCAGAAGCAGGTTCTTAAAATGCAATGCATGTAACCTAATTATTCCAAAAAAACATTCTCAACATATATTGCATGGGGTAGGTTTTTTTTTTTTCAATATACCGCGGGATTAAATTGATGAGCCATACGATGAAATTATGGGAGAGAGTTATTGAGAGAAGACTAAGAAGAACAACAAACATTTCAGAGAATCAATTTGGTTTCATGCCTGGGAGATCAGGGCCGGCTCACCCTATAGGCAAGTGAAGCAAGTGGTGGGGGCCTCACCATGAGAGGGCCTCATAATTTTGTTGGATTAGTAACATTAACATGATAAAACTAAAAAGAGAAAATCATGGTACATTTGAAAACCAAAATCAAACCAGAGAAGAAGATAGACGAAGAAGAAGCACAGTAAAAATAAAAATATTCTAAAATAAGTACGTTTTTAAAGGTATCAAATCTCGCTGGGAATCATCTTAAATGAATTCAAATGAACTCGAGCTAGAAGAGAAAATTGATCACAATTTGACCCGTTTTCTAATGAAACTGAAATCATCGAAAAATTCCATCATTGAAAAATTTTCATAAAATCAGAATTTCAAATAAGTCCTTTGTTTTATAGAAAATACCCTGTTTTTCATAAAATGGCATTTCAAATCAACCTTGACTCATGGGGTCCACTAATTAGGATACTATTGAGTCTTTTCCAAACTTATATATTGCTTATTGAATACTATTAACAGTACCGGTTTCAGTTGCTTCCACCGAAAAAAGTTTTTCGAAATTAAAGTTAATAAAATCTTATCTATGATCAACTATGTCAGAAGAGGGATTAAGCGGGTTAGCCATTTTATCTATTAAGAAGAAAATTTTGGAAAACCTTGAATACAAAAAATTGATCAATAAGTTTGCATCACAAAAGGCAAGAAAGGTTAAATTCACTTAAAAAAAATAAATCCCTCAACAAGCTCTAAAAAAAAAAAACCCAAAAAAAAAAAAAAACCCAAATTTTTTTTTAAGTCCGCCAATGTACTACTCATAGTGTACATTGCCGGTCCCAAATTAACCCGGATTAAGGACGAGGGTTTTCTCGTGTCACACATAGAAGCTAGGGGCCTCGTTTATACTTTCGCCTGGGGCCACATATTGTCTTGAGACGGCCTATGACCGGGTTCCTAGGGAGATTCTTTGGAGAGTTCTGGAAAAGAAAAGAGTGTGTCGCATATATTGAGGCGATAAAGGATATGTATGATAGAGTCATGACATCTATAAGAACGACTGGCGGCGAAACTAAGGAGTTTCCTATCACGATTGGTCTACACCAAGGCTCAGCGTTAAGCCTGTACTTGTTTGCCCTAGTTATGGATTAGATTACAAGACATATCCAGGATGAGGTGCCGTGGTGTATGCTATTTGCAGATGACATTGTTTTAGTGGATGAGATGAGAGGAGTGAATGCTAAATTAGAATTGTGGCGCAAAACATTAGAGACAAAAGGGTTTAGGCTAACTCGATGCAAAACGGAATATATGGAATACAAGTTTAGTCAAAGTAGGACACCTGGTAGCATAGAAGTAAGTTTGGGCATACAAAAGATTTTAGAGAAAGAAAACTTTAGGTACCTTGGATCTATGGTGCAACAGGATGGAGGGATTGATACTGATGTAAGTCACAGGATTCAGGTCGAGTGGACCAAATGGAGGAGTGCTTCGGGGGTCTTGTGTGATCAGAAAGTCCCCCTCAAGGTTAAAGGAAAGTATTATAAGGTGGCGGTACGACCAGCGTTGTTATATGGATCAGAGTGTTGGACAGTAAAGCATAATTATGTCAAGAAGATGGAAGTTGCGGAGATGAGAATGCTAAGATGGATGTGCGGGATCACAAGGAGAGATAGGATTAGGAATGAGGAGATCAGGGGCAAAGTAGGAATATCACCGATTGGAGATAAAATGAGAGAAAATCGACTGAGATGGTTCGGCCATGTTAGAAGGCGTCCAACGGAGGCACCTGTTAAAAGGTGTGAAAGCATGGAGATTGCCAGGAGTAGGAGAGGGAGAGGGAGACCCAAGAGAAGTTGGAAAGAAACTATTAAACATGACCTTGCCTACATGGATCTAACGGAGGACATGACCCTAAACATATTTGATTGGCGTCGTCAAATCCATATAGCCGACCCCACCTAGTGGGAAAAGGCTTGGTTTGGTTTGGTTTATAACACCATACTTTTACCGCATCAGAATTTCCACAAGTCCTAAGATAGATCTCTGTCGATACTATGGATCTCCAAGTGGGCGTGCAAGGGGGGCCAAGTGTTTTTTCACATATGGGGAAGCAGAATTGAGACAAACTAAATCTTTGTTGATGAGCAGGAAGCAGCAAATCGGGGATTGATTTCGGTTGTTAGTTTGATGCATTAGGGTTTCAAAGGAGGCGTGTGATTCTTGGTTTGATTTGGTTCGCATTGTTTGGGATCTGATTTGGAAGGAGCTTTAAAGGAAGGTTTTTTATTTATCTGTTGAATTGGAATCGAGGAGGATGCAAATGGTTTCGAGTTTGAAGAGGTGGGTTTCTCTGGTAAATCTCTCTTTTTTCTTTTCTTTTTTAATTGGTTTTTGCACCCCACTGATTTCTTTAGGTTGTGTTTTTGTATGTTTTCTTCTTTCTTCATTTATGCACTTTTGTTACTGAAAGTGTTTTGGTTCTTAGATTGGGATGTGATTTTCACTGCTTGTGCGAATTGGTTGGGTTTTTAGATGTCTCCATTTGAAATGGAAGTGTCGTACTTGTACATTTTGTTTTCAGCATCAAAGCAAGAGAATTTATGTTAAGTAGGTGGTTCTCATAATCTTTTGGAATCATACATTGCCTTGAACTCAATAAGAAAATGAGTTGAATGTTTTTACATGCCGGTTTTTTTTTTTATTGTTTCATTTTGCGTGCTTTTCGATTTTTTTTCCTGAGTGAGGAATGCTGTGGTAGGATTTCTTGTGGACAACCTCTTGTTTACCTTCATTTATTTAATTTGATTCTTGGTGGGTAAGAGAATCTTTCATTTTTTTTATACGGCAAAGTTCATATGAATGGCCTCTTGCAACTAATTTCATGGAATAATGTTAAAAGAATCACATTGTATGGGATGTTCAATGTTCATATGAATGGCCTCTTGCAGCTAATTTAATGGAATAATTTAAGAAGAATCACATTGTATGGGATGTTCAAAGTTCATATGAATGGCCTCTTGCAATTAATTTCATGGAATGGTGTAAGTAGAATTACATTGTATGGGATGTTTTAGTTGTTTGGTAATGTTTCCAATGAAGCAGAGCATTTTTATACATTTTTGTCTGTCACTTTTTCTGTTGCTCCACTGGTTGGTATAAGCTATGGATCAAATAAGTCATTCAGTTAATTTGATGCTGATGAGATTGAGGGAAAAAAATTCAATCTCAAAGATGGTTTAGCAAGCGTTGGTGGAGCGATGGAGACCCGAGACTAATACCTTTCATTTTAACTTCGACGAGGCGACGATAACATTGGAGGATGTCGCCTATATTTATGGCCTTCCTATTGATGGAAGACTAGTTACAAGCCGTACAATTTCGAGTGTAGAAGAGATGAGACGATTATGTCATGAATTATTAGGGAGAGTTCCCAACCAAGCTATGGATTGCATGGGGGCACAAATAAAGGACACCTGGTTTCGTCTCCATTTTGGCTTATGTCCAGAGGGGGCGTCTGAAGAGACTGTACAACGCTACACCCGTGCATACCTATTCTGCTTAGTGGCCCAACAACTTCGTAGCAATACTTCCGGGTCGAGGGGGAACGGATACCTTCTTGAGTTGTTTATGACGTTTGAACCGTATGCATGGGGGCCGGCCGATATTTTTGAAGTTACTCACAACATCCATTTAATCCATGAGGATTTAACATGTAAAAATAAATATTGGAATAAGTGTTTCTTTAGTAAATAAGATGAATGCTTGGAATTACTAAGATTTGAAGGTTGTTAAATATAAAATAAAAAACTACTCTATGCATACATGGAAAATTAAAAGAGTTAAAATCTAAGCATTGACATTTAGGATACCATGAAGCTACACATTTCTATAACATTAACAACCAAATAACAATGCATTATCTGTTCAAAAAAATTAAATAAATGCATTATCTTAATCAATTCTACACCTAGATATTATAGTAAATTTATTTTACGTCTCATTCGTACTAATTCTCTACATTTAGCAAAAGTATATATATACCATAAAACACCCATTCTAATAAAATAATAGTGACAACATGGGGGTCGGTCAGTTGGTGCCATATCTTTAGGGTTTTGATGTTAGATGGTCACACATGCCTTTAACTATTATCTAGGCAAGCAGCAAAGTCAGGCCTCAATTGTGAAATCAAGATGGGACCACCCCCCGCCCGTTTTGATGTTAGATGGTCACAAATGCCTTTAACTATTATCTAAGCAAGTTGCAAAGTCAGGCCTCAATTGTGAAATCAATATCTAGTTGTTGATAATTCATGATATGAGAACTAGGGAAAATTTTTAATATATCAACAACTGGGTGTTCATAAAAAAGTGAGGCTCCACAAGTCCCACCTAAGGTCACTGTTAATATTTATACAAAATATTTAAAATGTTTTTACAAGTGGGATTTCTTGTTTTCTAACTTTTTTTCAAAAGACACAAAAGAAGAAAAAAATAATACAATAAATAAGAGGGAGATACATACAATGTGGGTAAGGTGGGCAACATAGAATGAATACGTTAGACAAGGATGTGGCAGGAGATTTAATTGCTATATATGATAATTGCCTGAGGTTGACATGCAGAAAATGTGGCAGGAGATCACTTGTTATATATGGCAGGAGATCACTTGTTATATGGCAGGAGCTGCACTTGCAGAGCATGGAAGCAAAAAACCCATTTCATAGACGAAGGCAACGGAACGAAAAGAAAATATAAACAGAAATGTATTTGTTGACTTTTACCCTATCATTTTTTGCGATGTCACAACATAAATTGCTGTATCGCAATTAAAAAAAGTTGCGGTATCGCAACTTAAATTGCGATATCGCAACATTTGTTATGATATCGCAAAAAAAAAAAAAAAGCCTTTTGGTCTGCGCGTTGGTACGGTCCTGTACGGAAAACGTTTGGGTAAAATGTGCATCTTTGGTAACAAAGGAGAGATGTCCAGTCTATAGGTGACGGTACGGAAATTTTCCCTATATTTAATCGTTATATTGTAAATATCGTAACGGTTATAAACTATGATAATGTATAAAGAAATTAGGTGAAAGCTCACCCTCACTTGCTCTCTCCTGAAGAGAAAAGCCCATGGTGGGAGATGCAACCAAAGACTTTTATCAAACCTACGAAACCAAAGATTATTATCAAACCTATTTCTAAATAAGATTATAATATTTTCAGTAGGGATGTAAATGGGTCTGTTCCGGTTTAGATCCATAGTGGAATTGGAACCAGTTTGTAAAAGATGGTTTCAGAACTGGAACCACCTCGGAACTTATTTCTTGGTTTCGGAACCTGTTTCGGTCAAAGGACGGGGATCCGGTTCCGATTGTGTGATATAAATTTTATGAAAAAAAAAAAAACTGCTCCCATTTAAGTTTCCAAAAGATTCTTCTCCTTTCCTCAGTCATGCCCTTACAATCCCCCATCCGCCATTGATCTCCACCACCCATTGCATATTCTTCAGAGAAGAGGATATGGAGATTAGAGAGAGAATGATACAAAGAGGAAGAGATAGAGCAAATGGGAGAGGGGGGGGGGATAAGAAACAAAGCGAGAGTAAGAGGGATAGCGAGAGGCAAGACTGAGAGAGGGACTGCAGAAACCCACAGAAATATTGAGAGGCGTGGCGAGGAGAGGTTATGAGAAATGAAACAACTTTTTTTTTTGGTAAGTGAGAAACGAAACAACTTGAAAACCTTTCCATGGTGCGTACACGTGTCAGGTGAGATTTAAAGAGTACCATGCATGTGTAAGCATCATACCCACTTATAATTTTGCTACTTTTAAGAGGAAATATCAACGAAAAAGGATAAAAGCGGTAAGCAGTCGGGTCAGAACCACTAAGGTTCCGGTTCCGGACCCGTTTAGCATCCGGGTCCAACATCATGTTCCGGAACCGGAACTGTTTATTAATCGGGAACAAATTGAGGTTCGAAATCCGGTTTAAAACGGGTCGGAACCACGGGATAGTCGGAGAATCGGGGACCCATTTACAACCCTAATTTTTAGTGATATTGCTTTTGGACCGTTATTATCCTGAGAAAACATTTGGGAATGTTTTAGCATTGAGGTTTTTGTAAGATATTATTGGGAAAATGTTATAGGTAATGAATTAATATTTAAATAAAAGTTGCTATTAATAATGATTTTTATAGTGATATTTTGAAAAATATTATTACAAAATTACATTTATAGGTAATTATTGAATATTCTTTTTTCGTTTGAATGTTGAATATTTTTGAAATATCTGACATTTGTTAGAATGCTAAAGTTGATATATATGATCTTTGAAGACTAAAATTACAGCATGCTTCTATAACCTTCTGAAGCAGCGAAGAGGAAAGGAGGAAAACCAATGGGTTTTTCCTCAAGCCAAACGGCTTAAACAAGGTGTCTTGGTCTCACACCACAGACAAGAAACAAGAGAGAAACACCTTTGAGAGAACTCAAATTATCAATTAATTTCTATATATCCCAAGGGAAGGGATTACATCCTATATATAATAGAGTCTCAATATAATTTTAGTAATCAATCTCTACTACTAAGAAACTTCTTAATTCTAAGAATCTTGGAAATTAGAAACTGCTTAATCAAAGCAATTAAAGAAATCTACTAAATGTGGAAAAATCATCTAGAAAGTCTAAAACTAGAAACTGCTGTGAAAATCAAGCTTTGTGGGCTTGGGCCTTCTGGAGTAAACTTTCAAACGGGGCCCATTAGCTTGGCCTGCATCAGCTCTCCCCGGCTTGGAAAAACTCGACTTCGACGAGTTATCAGCTTGATACCTCTCCTACAAATCCGGATTGAGATGCTGAAAATTTGTGGCGGTGATCCACGTAGCTTCAGAAAACGGTTTACCTTTCCACTTGACCAAAAACTTGTGATATCCGCCAGTCTTTGTTGACACTAGCTGGTCATCATAGACATCTTCAATTTCTTCTCGAGGAGCTGGAACTATGGGAAGCCGGATATCTTGCTTTTCAAACAATTCATGTTGATAATGACCATGATAAATTGTGAGATCTTCAACATTGAATGTAGAACTGATATTCATGTCTGGTGGAAGATCGAGCACATAGGCATTGAAACTGATTTTCTTCAAAATCTTGAATGGACCCGCACTTTTGGGATAGAGCTTCTTATAAGTGCCTGTGGGGAACCGTTCTGGCTTAATTCGCACCATGACCATGTCTCCTTCATTAAATTCAACATGGCGCCTTTGAGTGTCCGCTTGCTGTTTGTAAGTCTCATTACTTTTGGCAATCTGTTGACGGACCTCATCATGAACGTCTTTCATGTGCTGGGCAAATTGTTTAGCTTCTTGGCTAGGCCTGGCTTCAGCTGGTAAATGACTCAGATCAATCGGAAGACGCGGCTGGATGCCTGTGACAACTTCAAATGGAGAGCTTCCAGTTGATCTGTTGACGGAGTTATTATAGGCAAACTCCGCCATGGGTAAAATAAGATCTCATGAAGCAATGTGGTCTCCGACGAGACATCGAAGAAGATTACCCAAACTGCGATTGACGACCTTGGTCTGGCCTTCAGTTTGAGGATGGTAGGCACTGGAGTACTAGAGCTTTGTCTTCATCATATGCCATAAAGTTTTCCAGAAGAAGCTCAAGTACTTGTATCTCTGTCCGACACTATAGTCTTGGGGAGGCCATGAAGACGAACAATCTCTTTGAAGAAAAGGGTGACTACTTTTCTTGCTTCTGCTATGGTCGTACAAGGAATAAAGTGGGTCATTTTAGAAAATCTGTCTACCACAACAAAAATAGAATCTACCTTCTTGTAGTCTTTGGTAGGCCCAAGACAAAATCCATGCTTAGATCTTGCTAAGGCGCATGTGGAATAGGAAGGGGCTGATACAATCCAGTGTTTTTCTTTTTCCCTTTTGCGAGCTGGCATACCCTGCATAGTGCACAAATTCGGGCAACATCTGTCTTCAGTCGGGGCCAAAAGAAGCGGTCTTCCACAAGTGCCAAAGTCTTATCTCGCCCTAGATGTCCACTGCATCCACCTCCATGCAACTCTCGGATGACAAACTCGCGGATAGAAGTAGCTGGCAAACACAACTGAGTTCCACGAAACAAATAACCATCATGGATAGAATATTTGGATGGCCAGAAAACGCACCATTAAGAAGATCTTTGTAGATGCGACCAAAGTCATGATCATCAGGATATTCTCTGCGAATCTCATCAAAGCCTGGAACTGTGACGGAAATTGTCATGAGCAAGTGAGAACGACGACTTAAGGCATCTGATACCTTGTTTTCCGTTCCTGACTTATGACGTAATACAAATGTGAATTCCCGCAAATATGCGCTCCATTTGACACGGTTTGCGCTCATCATCTTCTGTGAGTTCAGATGCTGTAAAGCTTCATGATTAGAGTACAACACAAATTCTTTCCCGATCAAATAGTAACGCCAATGACGAAGAGTTTGTACAACTGCATAGTATTCCAAGTCATACGGTGAATATTTCTTTTGAGAGTTATTCAATTTTTCGCGTAAGTAAGCAATTGGGTGACCATCTTGACATACGACTCCGCTAACACCAACTTGCGAAGCATCACAACTGACTTCAAAGACCTTGTCAAAATCTGGAAGTTTCAAAACTGGTGCCTCTGTCATTTTCTGCTTGATTTGTTCAAAAGCACGAGTGGCGGCCTTAGTCCAATCGAAGTCACCTTTCTTCATGCAATCGGTTATAGGAGTCATAATGGTACTGAAATTGCGAATAAATCTCCTATAAAAGGTGGCCAACCCATGGAAACCCCATACTTCATTGATAGTTTTGGGAAAAGGCCAATCGATGATTGCATTGATCTTCTCTGGATCAGCTTTTACTCCTTGGCCCGATACAACAAATCCCAATAATATAACTTTGGAACTTAAGAATGTACACTTCTTCAAATTAATGTAAAATTTCTCTTTGCGAAGTGCACGCATCACATACATGAGGTGAACAAGATGTGCATTCTTGGACTTGCTGAAGATCAAAATGTCGTCGAAATACACAACGATGAATTTACAGAGGAAAGGACGTAGAAGCTGTGTCATAACTCTTAGGAAAGTGCTGGGAGCATTGGATAAACCGAACGGCATGACTGACCATTCGTATAATCCATCTTTAGTCTTGAAAGCTGTCTTCCATTCATTTCCTGTGCGAACACGGATTTGATGATATCCGCTTCTAAGATCAATTTTGGAGAAGACAGAAGATCCGGCCATCATATCAAGCGTGTCATCCAACCGAGGTATCGGAAACCGGTACTTAATGGTAATTTTGTTGATTACTCGGCCGTCGACACACATTCTCCAAGAAACATCTTTCTTAGGTGTCAGAGGGCCGGTACCGTACAAGGACTCATGCTTTCACGAATATAACCCTTCTGGAGGATCTCTTCAACTTGCTTTCTCAATTCTGTGTGTTCTGTCGGGCTCATGCGATAAGCAAGTAAATTTGGAAGTGATGACCCGGGAACCAGATCAATAGCATGCTAGATGTTCCTCATAGGCGGTAGCTCTTTTGGAAGATCTGTTGGAATGAAGTCTTTAAAATCATGCAACAAGGACTTGATTTCTGGTGGTGTAGAAACTGCCTGTTTATCTTCTGCCTCTTTGAATTCTTGTGGGATAAGCTATGATGCCCAGATACGATCACGGGTACGGACACGGACACGGGGAACAGGGACTCGACACGCCAACTTAAAAAATTGGGGACACGGATACGGGTACGGTATCACCTAAGATACGATACAGACACGGGGTACGACATGGATACGGATACGGACACAAACATCATGTGACAATAATTATTCAGAACAAGTATATTGAAATATAATTCAAATTTATAAGCCTAGAAACTCATTAATATAAGCACACATCAATTGCTAAAAAAAGTATAGATTAAATAAAAGTTGATGTTGTATACCTTGATTTTCAACAAGTCGTGATTTATGAAGAAATTTTGGAGCTCCCTTGCTTGTTCACTTATATGAGTATATTTGCATTACAGTTCTAAAGTGTACTATTTTCAAAGAAAAGTAGTTAAGCATAAAATATAAAATATTAGATACGGCAATCCATAAATTTTAAGTCATAACTCATAACTTATAAGTTCTATCCATAAGCACAATATTGGGTATCGGCATCCTAATACATGAATTAAAAACACAACACAAGTTCATATAATATTAACGAAGTCCACTCACAAGTAACAAGCTAAAAGTTATGTCAACAAAGTCTATCAAGTAACAAGTATACCAACATAAAGAAAATTATCATCCAAATTCAAGTCCACCTCAAAAATCATCATCAGAATCAAACACTTGTTCAAATTGGGCATCCTCCTTCTCCTTTCCACGCATGTGTGAGGATGACGTGCCAACATCATTTTCACATAATGGTTGTTGAGCTTTCTCGTCCATGTCCTTTTCAATCCCCAAAATGATTTCTTCATCATCATCCAATGTTAAGCAACTATTGCCGAGTTCTTGATGGAATTCATCTCCAACTCCTCCCACATCCCAATATTGAGATGGTCCCACATCCCAATATTGAGATGGTCCCACATCCCAATATTGAGATGGTCCTTTTCTGATATGCAAAATAATAAACAAAGTTTTAGTGTTTAATGAATTGAGTAATCATAATAACTAAATATTTTTAATTCAAACAAAGAAATATAGTAGGTGTGACTTAAATGTGTTGAGCATTATTATGAAATAAAAATTACTTGTATTCTTCCTTCCTTCTTGAAAGTAAGCGGAGATTACTATGCACATATACCAAATCTTCTGCCCTTCCAGTTGTTAACTTGTTTCTTTTGATAGTATGGATTTGAGAATATGTACTCCAATTTCTCTCGTAACAAGATGATGAAGCAGGTTGAGAGAGAAGCTTTGATGCTAACTCTGATAACATTGAAGCACTAAATCCATGCATTCCCCACCATACATGAGGATCAGAAGTGTTCATATCCTCCATCACATGTAGGTTACTAAAATAACCTGAAGGTGTGCAAAACTTCCCGAACTCCACATTAACCTCTCTAACTTTCTCTGGTGGAAATAGACGATCAAAACATGTAACTCGGTTACATGATACTTCAGCATCCTTGTTTGGAGCAACACGTTTGACTCCTCCATAACTATAGTATTTAGGATTGAGTGAGTGTGCAGCACAATTGTAGAGGAGTAAGACTCTTATTCCACCTCGAAACAAGTATTTCATACAATAAATCAAAAAAATCCGATTGACCAACTAACATGTCTTTCTTTTCATGTTGAAATACTCTAACTTTTACATCTTTAATCATTGCGTCCCACATTTCATATGCCAAGTGTAAAATAGGTGTATCTGTGTCTGCAATTCTTAACATGTTAATTATAAGCTCTGTAAAATCCAAAAGGAAATCAACTTTATCCCACCATTCATCATTTAAAACACATTCTTTTATGAATTGAGCTTTCTCCTCATCTTCTTTTTTCTAGTATTTCCAATCTCGATCGATGACCATTTTTTGTAAAGCATCCTTTACTTTTTTAATTCGCCTGATCATCACTATTGTAGATGCAAAGCATGTTTCAGCCACACGTAATAATTTCAACTTTGAAAATGAATTGAAAATTGAAAGAGCCATATTGTGGTTGACAATAAAATTTCTAATATCTTTTACCACTCGTTCAATTTCAACTATCCACCCTAATTGTGCAAACCTTCCTTCATTCTATGGTGTATTTTTGGGTTGACAAATATTCTTCAATGCCAAATTCAGAGTATGAACTACGCATGGAGTCCAAAATATGTGAGGATATTTACCCACGAGTTTTCCAGCCGCCTTGTAAACTGCAACATTGTCTGTTAAAATTTGCACTACCTTGGATGTGCCCACTTCTTCTACAACTTGCAAAAATAACTCTGACATATACATTGCATCTTTGTAAATTCCCGACGCATCTACTGCTTTCAAAAACATTGCTCCATGAGATGAAACAACCATAAAATTAATCAATGGCCTCCTTTGAACATCAATCCAACCATCAGACACAATAGAAACTCCTGTAACATCCCATGATCATGTAAATGTATTCATCAGGTTTTCTATGTTGCTCCTCTCTTGCACCAATAATGAATTGCGCAACCGATTATATGATGGTGGAATATAACCCGCTAAACGCGAGTTGGCAACAGATGTAATGTAATCAATGAAGTATGGATCCTTAGAAAACCTAAATGGAATGGCACCCGAATAAAACATTCTTGCACACTTTTTATCAAGTTCATTAATTGTATTCAACTTGAATGATTGCTCAATCGATCCTTCTGCAAGCCTTCTTTTTTTGCCATCATCCATTGGAGGTAATGGGATATTTAAGGGTGCTCTTCTCTGTTGCTCTTTCATGACTTGAGCTTCAAATTGCTCTTTTTCCAATTCCTCTTTAAGTCTTAGGTCTACTTTTGAGCAACTTTGGATTCCCACTCCACTAATCTTCAATAGATGAGCTTTTACCCTAGAGTATGACCCATTGAATAATTTCTTACAGAAATTACATGTCCAAGTTTTATTACCACCACCCATAGTTTTACCACCACTAGCACGTGTAACATATCTCCACAATGGGGCATCAAGTTCTATTTTGTCCCTTTTTACAGTGTTACTAGCTTGAGATTGAACCTCATCACTAGTTGAAGAACTAGTTCTTTGAGCCATTAAAAAGAAATGTGTGCAGTAGCTTTACCAGAAGATTTTTGAATAAAGCCTTGGTCTTGATGAAGAATGAAGACGACGTGAATCCTCTTTAAGGTGCCAATAGAGAGCTGGCCTGAGAATAAGGAGAGGAAGAAAAATAAACCATTAATCAACTACATAATAATAAGATGAGAATAATAAACTATTAAATAAAATGTGTGCATTTTTACCTTTTATGAATCTTAATGGAGCATGCTTTGATGAGGAAGAAGGATATAGTAGAACCTATGTTTCAAACGAACCAGGGAAATGAGGAACGAGTGACTGAGTATTGAGGAAGAGAGCAATCGGTTACAGGTATGGACTATGGAGAGATCTTTTCAATATTTTTTAAATTGGATGTTTGTCTTCCACACTTTAATGTGCATATTTGTATTCCACTAAGGAGATATGTTAGAAGCATGTAGACTTGTAGTAAACTCACTTGTGTTAACTTGTTTTGAAACTAGCAACGATGGGAAAGCTTCCTCCATGTTTTCTTTTTGCATGCATCCCATTTAATTCATGGGTAAGGTGAAGGGACATATGAAAAGTGATGGAAAATGTCTAGACTTGTAGACTAGTACTCGAAGGGCATGATGAACCAATGGTATGGACATTCACATGATGAACCAATGGTATGGACATTCATGTAGACTTTTGGGGTTAAATACTAATGTTTATATATATTATATAAAATACTAATATTTATATTGAAATCATTTTAATGTACATAATGGTATGGTATAGATTTGATTAGAAAAATGCTTTTATGAAAATTAGAACGGGCCTAGTTATCAATTTAACCTAACCTTGAATTAATAGCTGTAACAGTTGGTTGTCTTTTAACCGTAGATTTCTCTTATAACCGTAGAACTGGCAATTATGATTTAATTATCATGGATTGCATGCTTAATTGACATAATGTTATTCAAATTTTAGTGCTTATTTACAAATTCGAACTTTTGCCTTAAATGGTATGGAGATAGTGTAGTAGACCCTTTGGGCTGGACGAATCCCTTCGGCCCAGAGAGAAGCCGAGTAAAACCCCTGTGCCCCCCAGGTGGTATTGGTAGCACTAGTGAACTCAACTTTTGGTTCCTGAAGAGGGGGGAACCGGTGATCGATACCAGGACCTCTAGCTCTGGAAGAGAGAGGAATCGAAAGTGGGGCTCCAATTACCTCATGAAGTTGATATAAGAGCTTAGATGTAATTATAAATTAGAATTTAAAACTTGGAGCTTTTACTTTAGACCATAATAAAATTTGATTTTATTAATTGGATTAGAGTTTCCAAACAGGCCTGGCCTGCACTTGATTTAACAGCCCTTAAGGTTAGTGGTCTTTTAACCTGCAGCATTTTCTTTGATATTCAATCCAAAAGGTGGATATAGGTTCGATGAGAGTGAAATCGGGGTTGATGCCGGACTTTGAGGATGAGGGTGAAACTGTAAATTAGAATTTAAAACTTAGAGCTTTTACTTTAGACCATAATATAATTTGCTTTTATTAATTGGATTAGAGTTTCCAAACAGGCCCGCACTTGATTTAACAGCCCTTAAGATTAGTGGTCTTTTAACCTGCAGCATTTTCTTTGATATTTAATCCAAAAGGTGGATATAGGTTCGATGAGAGTGAAATTGGGGTTGATGCAAGACTTTGAGGATGAGGGTGAAATTGGGCTTGGTGCCAGATTTTGAGGATGAGGGTGAAATTTGGTGTGGTGCCAGATTTTGAGGATGAGAGTATAAAAAGACTTGCACCATGATTTATCAATTGCACAAACTTATCTGTTTTAGCTGCAGAACCTTTCATTTTTAAATAATCTCCAAAATTTAAAAATTAACTTGAGGTTTACCAAACACTCAAATATATAAAGAAGCTCTAAATCACAAAATAAGAGCTTATTTTTAAAGTGGCCAAATGGGTAGTGTAACTTATTAATCAGGTCATCTGTCTCCAATTGTTAGTTGGATCATGCATTAATTCTTTTTTTTTTTTTTATGACAATTTAGTAATCAAAAATCATGCACCATTATTTTTAGTATGGCCATCCCAAACGGATTAAGCCCATATGTTTAATGGAAAGACTACTAACATCATATGTGCATAGCTAATAGAAATGGGTTCATGAAAAATATCAATCTAAAGTGGGCCATATGGTCAAACTCATGAGTCATGATTCTTAAAAATTTCAAGTTTCAAGCCTCCCTCGATATATGAAAATGGAGGGAGGGTAAGAAGATTCAACTTTTGAAGTAAAGAGAATCATGACTTATGGAAAGAAAGGGACATTATAAAAGAAAGGTTGTATCCCAAATCCAAAATAAATAAATAAATAATAGGGTAGACCTATTAGACCTGAGATATTTAGGTGAAAAGGTGAAAAATAAGTAAGCCAAGTAGCCCTCAAGTGGACTGGATCTTGTGCAATGCTATCTAAAAGAAAAATAAAAGGGGCATGATCTAAAAATGGATGGGTCAAGTACTGGCCTGGTTTTTCAGCAGTGCTATCTTTAAAAAAAAAGGGTGGGGGTATGATACATAAATTCAGACTGGAGATCAGGTTCCCAACCTGATCAATAATACAGATGGACTGCAAAGACACCCCTCCCCTGAATGTCACTAGATGGAATGGGTTGGTACTGATCTGGACCGTTGGATCAGTTGTCACCAATTTTTTTTTTATATAAAACTGTTAAATAATCGCCCTTTGATCTTTGATTAGAATTGTTTAATGGGCCTGGAATTTTACACGGAGATGGGACACATCAAGACCTTTTAAGCCCAAACTTCCCCACCTTCCCATTGATTGGTTGGTCCTGTTTGGGCCCTAAATCATGGGCGGCTAGGGGATCGATGCTCCCTTACGTGGGTGAGTCCATCCAACTAGGTGGAAACTGAACAAGTAACCAATATGTCCATTGTGAATAAAAAAATTAATAAGACTATATACTGGGCCCTGGCACGAGATGATATAATCAGTGATGCATGCATTTGGGTTTAATCCCTACACTTCGTTGTGAATAAGATATTTTCATTTGGTTTTTACCCAAATGATAAAGGGGGTATTGGTCTTTACCCAAATGATAAATGGGGTAAGCAAGAGACGTCAGCTCTCTGCCACAAAAAAAAAAAAAAAGACGTCCTGAGACAAGAAAACTGCTGAGTGCACTGTTGGTGCTTCTTCTTCTCTTCTTCCTTCTTCTTTCTTCTTCCAAGCCATATGATCACCGGTTGCCCTCCCTCTAAATCAAGCTGTTCCAAGCTAGGATCGCCGGTTGCCCTCCCTCTAAATTAAGCTTTATCAGGTTCTTCTCTTTAAAATCTTTGCTTCATCTCAAAGCCCTTTGCTGCTAGATCTTGACTTTTTTTTAAAGGTTCAAAATAGATGGATTGTTATTGCCGGTAGCATCTTTACACTGCCTCCTCCATCCTCTTCTTCTGTTTGTTTTTTTTCCTCCTGTTACAGAAAGGGGGAAATCCGGAAATGGTTACTTTTTTTTTTCCTTTTTAATTTATAACTAAATCATGAGTATACCATAAAAACAAAATCAAATTAGGCAATTAGAAGATTTTGAACAATTTTTGCTATTTCCTCCTATTTTCGTTTTTTTTTATAATAAATACAGACAGCCGTATCCCAAATTTTTAGGGACGTATCCCAATCGTATCTTACGGTATCCTGTACCCGTATCGGTATCGGACCGTGTCTGCATGGGTACCATGGGTGATTTGCCATATCTGGGTATCATAGGGGATAAGTGTCATTCTCATAATCGCAAACCACAAGAATGAAACGAGAGATACAGAAATTTTACAGTATTAATTTTGTGCGTCTTCTCTTGGAGATCGACCACCAATATATAGGAATATGCATGCCTTAATCAAGGCTCTTACAAAGAAAACTAGCTAATTACATTAATTACTAACTAAGTTAGGAAAGCAATCAATTATTGAATTATATACAGCTGTTTCAATATTGACCAAATCAAATCCACGTGAGATGTATCTTGTTGGACTGGATTGACTCATGGGCCTTGGACCCCTTAATGGGCCGTGGGCCAACTTAACACCCCCCTTCAAATTGATGCGGGAGAATCAACGAGCATCAATTTGCCTACCAAGAATTGATGGCGTGGTCGGGGAAGACCTTTAGTAAGAATGTCAGCAATTTGAAGCTCAGAGGAGACATGCGGAAGGCTGATGACTTCACGCTTAAACTCATCACGTATGAAGTGACAATCAACCTTGATGTGTTTAGTACGTTCATGAAAAATTGGATTTTCAGTAATCCGAATTGCACTTGTGTTATCTGCATAGAGGGGGGTAGCTCCTTCTGTGGGAAATCCAATGTTAGAGAGCAGACCTCGGAGCCGAAGTATTTTGGAGCACGCAGCAGACATAGCTCGGTACTCAGCCTCGGTAGAAGATTTGGAAACTTTGTCATGTTTCTTGCATTTCCAGGAAATCAGACTATCACCCAAAAACATGCACCATCCTGTGGTTGATCTGTGAGTATCCGGACAACTAGCCCAATCAGCATCTGAATAAGCTCTGAGAGAAAGAGGATTGTCTGATGGAAAAAACAACCAACGAGTCCGTGTGCGAATAAGGTACCGAATGATGCGACGAACAGCAGCCAGATGAAGGTGATGAGGAGTAGTCATGAACTGACTCATGAGATTGACCGCAAATGAGATATCAGGACGGGTGATCATGAGGTAGATCAAGCTACCCACTAACTGGCGATATGCGGTAGGATCTGGAAGAAGGTCACCCTCCTCTTTACTGAGTTTGACATTTAGCTCGATCGGCGTATCGACTGGAGGTAAATAAGTAAGGCCAGCCAAGTCAATGAGATCAATCGTGTATTTGTGCTGATTGAGAACTATACCTTTAGGCGATTGATGAACTTCAAGACCGAGGAAATAGTGTAAGGGGCCGAGATCTTTCATTTGAAATCTCTGATGAAGAGAAGTTTGGAGATCTTGAATCATTTGTGCATTAGGACCAGTAATGACAATGTCATCAACGTAGACCAGTAGTACAATAATCCCGGACGGAGCATGATGTAAGAACATGGAAGGATCATACTGGCTAGGATGAAAATCCAAGCGGAGAAGGGCATGTTGAAATTTCTTAAACCAAGCTCGAGGAGCTTGCTTCAGACCATAGAGGGAGTGTCGGAGCTTAGCAACCATACCCTTCCCAGATGAGGACCCCGGCGGCAGACGCATATAAACGTCTTCTTTGAGATCACCATGAAGAAACGCATTTTTGACATCCATTTGATATAGAGGCCAGGACTGAGATGCAGCAACAACAAGGATGATGCGGACGGTGGTCATCTTGGCGACGGGAGCAAAAGTTTCGTCATAATCAATCCCATATTCCTGCCGATTTCCGAGAGCAACAAGGCGCGCCTTATATCGATCTAGAGTGCTAGTGCCTCAACCCAAAAACGGGTAGGAACCGATGATTCAAGAAGAAGGGAATGAGTGGCATCCAGCAGATGCCTATTTTTCCTTTCAGCGACTCCAATTTGCTGGGGAGTATAAGGACAAGTTCTCTGAGAAATAATGCCTTTGTTTTGCAAAAACGTTTGAAAATAAGAGGATACATATTCCCCGCCCGAATCAGATCGCAAGATTTTGATGCAGGTGGAAGATTGATTCTCAACATAAGCTAAATTTTTTTTAAAACGGTAAATTTAACGAAAGCAGTAGTAGTGACATACAATTGGGGCAAGCGAATCATATGTTCTATAGGAGAATCAGTAGGGAAGAAGTTAAAGAAGTATTGAAAAGAATGAAGAATGGGAAAGCGGTTGGGCCAGATGGTATCCCTATTGAGGTCTGGAGGTGCTTGGGGGAGGATGGTATTAGTTGGTTGACAAAGCTTTTTAATGTAGTGCTAAAGAGCAAGAAGATGCCTAATGCATGGAGGAAAAGTATTCTTATACCCATATACAAGAACAAATGAGATATTCAGAACTGTGCGAACTACCGCGGGATTAAATTGATGAGTCATACGATGAAATTATGGGAGAGAGTTATTGAGAGGAGACTAAGAAGAATAACAAATATTTTAGAAAATCAATTTGGTTTCATGCCTGGGAGATCAACCATGGAGGCTATCTTTCTCCTGAGGAGGTTAATGGAACAGTATAGAGAAGGTAAGAGAGATTTACATATGGTGTTCATTGACTTGGAGAAGGCCTATGACCGGGTTCCTAGGGAGATTCTTTGGAAAGTTCTGGAAAAGAAAAGAGTTTGTGTCGCTTATATTGAGGCGATAAAGGATATGTATGATAGAGTCGTGACATCTATAAGGACGACTGGCGGCGAAACTAAGGAGTTTCCTATCACGATTGGTCTACACCAAGGCTCAGCGTTAAGCCCGTACTTGTTTGCCCTAGTTATGGATGAGATTACAAGACATATCCAGGATGAGGTGCCGTGGTGTATGCTATTTGCAGATGACATTGTTTTAGTGGATGAGACGAGAGAAGGAGTGAATGCTAAACTTGAATTGTGGCGGAAAACATTAGAGACAAAAGGGTTTAGGCTAAGTCGATGCAAAACGGAATATATGGAATGCAAGTTTAGCCAAAGTAGGACACCTGGTAACATAGAAGTAAGTTTGGGCACACAAAAGATAGTAGAGAAAGAAAACTTTAGGTACCTTGGATCTATGGTGCAACAGGATGGAGGGATTGATACTGATGCAAGTCACAGGATTCAAGCCGGGTGGACCAAATGGAGGAGTGCTTCGGGGGTCTTGTGTGATCGGAAAGTCCCCCTCAAGGTTAAAGGAAAGTATTATAAGGTGGCGGTACGGCCAGCGTTGTTATATGGATCAGAGTGTTGGGCAGTAAAGCATAATCATGTCAAGAAGATGGAAGTTGCGGAGATGAGAATGCTAAGATGGATGTGCGGGATCACAAGGAGAGATAGGATTAGGAATGAGGAGATTAGGGGCATAGTAGGAATAGCACCGATTGGAGATAAAATGAGAAAATCGACTGAGATGGTTCGGCCATGTTAGAAGGCGTCCAACAGAGGCACCTGTTAAAAGGTGTGAAAGCATGGAGTTTGCCAAGAGTAGGAGAGGGAGAGGGAGACCCAAGAGAAGCTGGAAAGAAACTATTAAACATGATCTTGCCTACATGGATCTAACGGAGGACATGGCCCTAAAACAGATTTGATTGGCGTCGTCAAATCCATATAGCCGACCCCACCTAGTGGGAAAAGGCTTGGTTTGGTTTGGTTTGGTTTGGTAAAAACATTAGATTTGGAATGCAGAAAGTAAACCCATGTGAATCGACTGAAATCATCAATAAAAGTCACAAAATATTTGTAGTGAGCATGAGAAAGAGCTGGAGCAATTCCCCATACATCGCTATGAACTAAATCAAAACACCGAGTGCTGTGTGAAGTGGAAATAGGAAAAGGAAGAGTTTTGCTCTTTCCCATTTTACAAGTAGCATAATCAAAAGGCACACAAGAAGATAAGCCAATAAATTTATTTAATAAACCAGAATTTAACATAAGGGACAAAGCCTTGGAATTAGGGTGTCCGAGTCTTTTATGCCACAATTGGCAGTTATCTCTAACAGAAAGAAAAAACACATCATTGACAACTCTAGTCCTAGAAAGTTTAGAAAAATCCAGCGGAAATAAGCGTCCACACTTAGGTCCCCTTGCGATCTCCCTCCCGGACATCTGGTCCTGCACAACACAAACAGAAGAAGAAAATGATATGTTATAATTATTTTCTGCAAGTTGCCCGACTGACAATAGGTTTAAAGTTAAATTGGGACAAAGGAAAACATTATTCAATGGGATGGGACCAGGGATGTCTCCGAGGGCAGTAATGGGAACAGTGCCTCCTTTAGCAGTTTGTATTTGAAGATTACCATTGTATCTTCTCACATTGGAGAGAGGGCTACGGGAATATGTCATACGATTAGATGCCCCTGAATCAAGAAACCAATAGAAGATGGAAGCGAGGTACCTGAGAGACCAAAAGCAGAAAGGGCATTGACAATCATTTGCTGAACCAATTCAGGAGTCAGAGAAGACGAGGGCCCAGGCTGTGAGGATGCAGATGTAGGAGCAGGCATATCAGAAGAAGCAACATAAGCATGCGGAGTCTGAAACTGTGGAGGCTGATACTGCGGAGCCTGATGCTGTGGAGTCTGGTACTATGGAGCCTGACATTGTGGACGGTGGCGACATTCAGAGATGATATGTCCCGACTTTTTACAGTAACTACAGACTTTCTGTTTGCATTGAGATGCAAGCTGCCCAAATTTTTGACAACTGTAACATTGGATTTTGCTCAAGTCTCGAGGCGGAGGCTGAGAAGCCTTATTAGCCGAAAACGCGACCGAATAGGTCTCAGTCTTTTGTTGAGCTATATGGACTGAGGTCGAAATGCGCTGTTCCTCGTGTAAGAGTTCATTTAGGCAGACATTCAAGGAATGCAAAGGCGTCCGATTCATAAGGGCAGATCGGACACTTTCATATTCATTCCGTAATTTCATCAAAAATTGCTCCCGCTGACTTGAGGCCTGAAGATCGCGAATCACGATCAGAATGTCGGCAGCCACATCTTAATACTTGATACTATCGTATTCCGACCATAGGGTTCGGAATCCGGAATAGTAGTTTTGGATTGACAAGGTCCCTTGTGCATATTCAGCAATCGCAATTCAAGATGAAATTAACGTGCTGAGTTATCTTGATGGTACACTTGCTTCAGATACCCCCACATTATCAGATGCGGCTCGACTGAACCCAGTATCCATGTTTTTATTTTTGCATCTTTAGTATGCCAAGCGGATATCTTCTTCTCATCTTCCGTGGGTTTAGGTTCAGATCCAGAAATATAGCTCCACAATTCCTTAGCTTCAAGATATATTTGGAACTGAAACGACCAAGCGGGGTAATTTTTTCCCGTGAATCGGATCAAGGTAACTTCAGATTTTTCCATCTTCAATCGAGATTGGCCAAAATAGTGAACATGCAGTAACAAAAATCCAGCAACAGTGAAGAGATGAAGTCTAAATGTGGATAACAAACTATGCTGTATGTAGTAGCCAAGATCCGATCAAGCAGTAAAGAAAAATCAACACAACAGAACAGAAAAAATCCCAAAAATCACCCCAGGCGACCATGATTTTGGCTGCTGATCTTCTACGTGGGCCCCATTGATGGATCTGGACAATGATTAGATCACTGATCTGAGGAAGTACAGTATTCTGGCTTCTACTGAAAAAAGAATGAACTAATTCCCCCACAGATCCAAGATTTTGGACTGTCTAGATGGAAACAGTTTAAAAAGACTGGAAAAACTCGAGAATGGGCAAAACACCAACCTGAAAGTGCTGAAAAAATCCGAAAAATTCTCCAATATTCTTAGGAAGGCCAGGCGACCATGTCTGTAAAGATGGTTGAAGATGATGTTATGATCAGAGGTGGGCCACCATGAAGATGTCATTGCCGCAGTGTCTGGATTCTGTGAAACAGATCTTTGATCTGTTGTTCTTCAATAAAGAGTGATTTCTCTATATCCTGATTACCTTGATGATATGCAAGATCAAAGAACAAGATTTTCTTGAACATAGCTCTGATACCATGTCATTCTCATAATTGCAAACCACAAGAATGAAACGAGAGATACAGAAATTTTACTAGTATTAATTTTGTGTGTCTTCTCTTGGAGATCGACCACCAATATATAGGAATATACATGCCTTAATCAAGGCTCTTACAAAGGAAACTAGCTAATTACATTAATTACTAGTCTAAGTTAGGAAAGCAATCAATTACTGAATTATATACAGCTGTTTCAATATTGACCAAATCAAATCCATGTGAGATGTATCTTGCTAGATTGGTTTTTTTTTTTTTTTTTTTTATCTATTGGATAGTGGGCCGGGCTCGACCTGAACTAAGGCCCAAAAGATGGACCTGAACTAAGGTCCACGTGACCTGCTATTGAAGTGGTCCACGTGTGGTGCCTCGGGACTGATGCCCGCAATTGGAGGAAAAAGGCTTCACAAAGCCCCATTTCGTTGCTGTTCGAAGATGAAGGAAGAAGGAAGTTGAAAGGGTGCACGGCGCAGGCGACTGCTGACGGGGGCAACGCAAGTGGCCTGCGACAAGGACGCAGAAGGCGATGGTGATCGGCGACGGCGCATGTATGTACCTCTTTTTTTTTTCTTTTTGTTTGTTCGCTGGTTCTCCTATTCTTCCGATCTGCTATCTTCTCTTGTTTTCTTTCTCTCTTTGTTTTTTTGGGTGGTGGTGATGGAAGCGAAGTGGTGGGCTATGGTTGGGTTTTTTTTTTTTTTTTTGGTTCTGGGTGCTCGGACTGGGACTTGGGGCTGCTGGGGTTTCAGGGACTGTGGGGATTTGGGTTTGATTCGCTAGGGGAGGCAGAAGGGGTGTGGTGGTTTCAGCTAGAGTTGGATAGGGCAGGGGGCAACAAGGTTGGTTCTGGTTTGTTATGGATTATGAATGTGATGGGTTGCCTTTGGGCTCTTTTGGGTTCCGGTGATGGTGTGAAGGGGACTGGATGGTGTGTCAGAGGCGTGGGTGGGTTTAGAGGGGCTTTTAGGGCGTTGAGAGTGGATTAGGGATGGGCCTGTATGTCTGGGGTTCGGTGGAGGTTGGTAGGGATCGTGTGGAGGGTTGGGATAAGCGTGAGTGGATCGTGGTAGAGGGAAAACGTGGGGTGCGGCTGATGGTGTGTGTTGTGATGATCGGTGGTGGGAATGATGATAATGGGTGAAGGTAATTGGAGAGATAGGAATAGAGGGGTACCTCGAATCGGCGATCGGATCGGAACGACGATCAAATACTGGATCTCCGCTCTGATACCAAATGAAGCAGCGCAGAGGAAAGGAGGAAAACCAATGGGTTTTTCCTCAAGCCAAACGGCTTAAACAAGGTGTCTTGGTCTCACACCACAGACAAGAAACAAGAGAGAAACACGTTTGAGAAAACTCAAATTATCAATTAATTTCTGTATATCCCAAGGGAAGGGATTACATCCTATATATAATAGAGTCTCAACATAATTTTAGTAATCAATCTCTACTACTAAGAAACTTCTTAATTCTAAGAATCTTGGAAATTAGAAACTACTTAATCAAAGCAATTAAAGAAATCTACTAAATGTGGAAAAATCATCTAGAAAGTCTAAAACTAGAAACTGCCGTGAAAATCAAGCTTTGTGGGCTTTGGGCCTTCTGGAGTAAACTTTCAAACGGGGCCCATTAGCTTGGCCTGCATCAGCTGAAAAATCATCTAGAAAGTCTAAAACTAGAAACTGCTGTGAAAATCAAGCTTTGTGGGCTTTGGGCCTTCTAGAGTGAACTTTCAAACGGGGCCCATTAGCTTGGCCTGCATCACCTTCTGTTTTCTCTTTATTTTGTAAATCTAAACCCTAGAGTCCCATGCGCTTTTTTGAATGAACACTCACATATTTGAAATTACGTTGCCAAGATTCATATTTTGGATTGATCTATATTGACAATATTCACATTTTGGATTGATCTAAGTACAAAAGTATAGTTTAGATGCAGTTTTACAAAAGGTGGACCTGTCTTTAAACATGAAAAGGCTAGCATGGGTCAAATTTCTAGTTAAAAAAAAAGAAGAGATTAGTGAAATGGATTAGGTCAATGAAATACCTGTCTTTCACCTATTACAAAGGGTTGGGAATTTTCCACCATTTGTGTGACACGTCTGGTCGATGTTATGTATGGCCACAAACCCTATCTCCTTTTGCCCTGGCACAATGCCCATATGTGCCAGATTGTGCCGGTCTCCTTGTGTAATTTGTGTGTGTGTGTGTGTGGGTTTGAGCGTGTTTGTGGGGGGCGGGCGCGATGCTTTTGTGTGCTCCATTTGTATCCAAACAAGGTCCATGGGAGATAGGATGCTGTAAATTATGATGTTTGTGCATGCTCCATGAGTTAGATAATATGCTCTGTTTGTGTGCTTTGTTAAATAGAATACTATGCTGTGTTGTCACTTGTGTGCTCCATTTCTACACGCACAAGGCTAAGAGGAGTTAGAATACTGTGGTGGTTTTTTTTGTGCATGTATGTGCATGTGCCTTCTTGTCAGTACAGAAGCTATATGTATCCATTGTTCTCTTGCTGTTTTGGGTTTGGTGCAGAAATTTGAGAATTTTGATACATTGTGTTGTGCTTTAGTGTTTGATCATATCTCCATTGGATGTACCCCAAGTGGAAATTGTTTACACTTTGTTCCGTCCTTGGGTTCTACACAATCTTAAATCTATCAGTCCCATCCGTTCTTTGGGTTCTTACTTGTGAGTCTCTGAAGTGCAGAACATTTTGATGGGTGCAGATCTGCGTCTTGGGTTGAATTTCTCTTCTCACAGTAGAGATTTTCTTTATTGCACTTCTGATGGAATTGACACTGTTATTACAAAGTCAAAACAAAGTGAACTACAAGTCCATAAATCTGAGTATGTTTTCATAAATGTGATCATCATTAGCCTGTAACTAATACAGCCTGGGCTGAACTTTTAAGTTCTATGGATTAGTGGAAAAGATAACCACTCAAGCCTGCCCTGCATCGGATACAATTTGTCATGATACTCTGCCTATTTTCAAGTGTCTCTGAGTATGGAAGACTCATAGCCTTTGATACTCAGATAAGGCATGGATATAGCAGGGACATGTCATGTATATGGCAGGGATAAGGCTTTTACACATAAAAGCTTAAGTATTGGATACGATACCTTGCTTATTGAAGTATCCAGATATCACAACTCATTGTCACTTGGCTGGCATATAACTCGATCAACTAATCCATAGTCTTAATAGCCCATGCCTGAAAAAAGGAAACAGGCTCCTATTATTGTGAACTGTAGCAAGTCACATTAATGACCAGGTTAAATTATCCATTCAGCAGATGATTACATACAATTTACAGGTCTTCATAGTTGAGGTGTAGTTCAGAGCAAAAGTGTGACCAACTGCTATGACAAATCAGACTGACCATTTGCACATGAGAATACAACATTGATCAGTTTCACTGCCGATGGGTCAATTAGTCATCTATGTACCTATGCCTGAAAAGGCAGTCATGCATGGTATGGATGACAAACCAACAGGAAGGGATGGGATGCATGCATAGCAATTGTTGTAGAAACATGATGCTTGAATATACAAATCACACACCTATGTTTTTTATCCCCAAAAATTAATTATATTGTCTCATACATGTTGTCCGTGTCGGACTTGACCTCCATTGAATACATCAATACCTTTTTGAAAAATAGTGAAAATAAAATAATCTCATACAACCAATTTGGACTGACTTGGACGTCAACACTGATGGCCAAATTCAAGGGAAGGTGGGGAAACCTTAATAAAAAAATATCTTTTTTTATATATTGGGCCCCTCCATATATGGCCGAATCATTCCTATTAAAACGAAAATCTTAAAGAAAAAAACGCCTAAAATTTCCTTGTTTTGGTTTTGCTTCAAACTAAAATGTTTTCGCTGATTTGGAGTTTTGGTGATCCTCAGAGTTCTTTTTTAAAAAAATATAAGAAAAATATAAAAATGTTGAAAAATATAGAAAATTACAAGTTTAAAAATAACATAGATTATCTGCACATTACTCATTATACGAAATAAAAAATGTAATATGTTAATTCTACATGCCAAATGAATACTTTATATGTGTGTGAAGAGATGTCAAATGGGCCGGGCTGTGCCGAATCAGTCAATGGCATGGCCCACTAGGCACAGCCTGTGCCATGGGCCGTGGGTACCGGGCATGGCCCGTTTGGCCCGCCAGGCACGTGGGCCGACCCCTACGGCCCGCTAGGAATGGCCCCCCAGGCACGACAGGCCTGGCCTGCCCAAAAATGGCTATTTTTCTAAAACTTGTCCATTTTAGCCCACCCCCACCCCCCAACAGCCATAAAACAGTCATATAAGGGGTATGTTGTGTCCTTTTCAAATTTACAAAGTCTATAAATACTCGAATCCTCCCATTCTTCTCGGTGGAGTAGGTCGAGTTTGACCGAACCACTTAAATATCTTTACTTACAATGGGTTATATTTATATGCTTTACTGGTCAAGATTCTTCATGACTTTGCGCGTGCATGTTTCAGAATTGTGGTGCTCTTGTTCAAAGTGCTATTAATGGATTAATTATGGTAGGCAAACCTGTGTGTACTTTAGGGGTCATTCATATCTCAGTTCCTAGACCTAGTCTCCAATTTGTGGATTGCACTGCATAATCTCAGAACATGGTGCAACTTTCTAAGAACATTACTAGTAGGTTCCTCTGCTAAATCGAGGTTAATAAATGTCACCTTTTTCCACATTATCCTCATGTAGGGGGTGAATCCAGGAAGGAGCAGAAGATTTGAAAAACCCACCCAAGTCACTAGCCACTTTGGTGGATATAAATGGGGATTCAGGCAGGGGCAAACCTAATATGGATCCTCATTGCACATGTACAGATTCCTTTAGTTACAAGAATTTACAGGATTCATTTCTGGTGGGCGTCTATGAATTTCAAATGCTGGATTTTTGAATTGTCTAAATCATGCGGGAGATTTTTATTAAAAAACCCAGGCACCCTGAGTTTCATAAATTCCAAGTCTATAAATACTCGAACCCTCCCATTTTTCTCAGTGGAATAGGTCGAGTTTGACCGAACCACTTAAATATTTTTGTCATTCTCCGTGCTTGTGTTCTAATTTTTAATTTTAATACCGAAAAGGAGAAAAAAATTTAAAAGAGGCACGCTGAGCACGGCAGGCACGAAGGGCTGGCACGGCCTGTTTCATCTGGCACGGGTGGGCTGGGATTGGCGGCACGGCCCGTTTGACATGCCTATGTGACAATGTTAAATTAGACATGCATTGTTTTCTTTTTTCTTGGATGGTAAGTGGTAACACAAAATCTCAACCCATGGGGCATGTAATTTATTAATCATACTACAATACTGTCAAAATGGACCGAAATTCATAACTAATTCGTTCTAAGTGTTTTTTTTTTGTTCAGCCAGTGGTTCAAACCAAATTGTCCTGCCATTTCGGACGAATCAAATTGAAACTGACAACTATGGACAGCTTTCATGCAGCTGCTACTCATTTATGTAATTTGGGTCCCAGGTTGCGCATCTGGCTCCTAGACTGAGTGACTTGAGTTATGCATGGGCTTCAAAGTCTTGGCCCGAGTGTGGTCTTGGCCCGAGTGTGAACAAACCCAACACAAATTGCAGGCTAGGGGTTGGCCTTGCCAAAGTTTCACCCATAGTATGTTTAGAATTAATGAGATGTGGAGACAATTTTCTTTTCTTGCGTACACTACTTATGTTATTGTGGCTTGCCCATAATTCAGTTGAGGTACGACACTTCCAGTAATATTTCAATTCTTTGGGTTGTTGCTTTCAAATCCTTCCGTATTTTTCCTGTATATGAAGTGAATGCACATTGTATGCTCAAAGAGGGAAAGTCAAGACGATCCTGTAATGTTGAGTATCCATTCTGGATTCAGCTATGATTTTTTTTATATTTTATTTTATGGTATTGATTAAGTTTACCATTTTGGTCATCAACATTCATGATTTTTGGTGCTGATTATACAATTTATGTCTATTTTGATACTTTTCCCCTTTGGCTATTTCCAATTGATAATACATGAACATCCACTGTCATACAAAAACAAATGAAATGGGAGTGAAAACTTACTTTCTACTACTATCATAACAGCAGCTTTTATAATTACTACTGTTGCTGCTGTTACTACTGCTATTATTATTACATGTCTCAGGCTGTCATTGTTGAATTCAGGTTATGATCGGGTCCTGAATCGCTTGCAGAATCTGCCTTTTTTTGTAGATTTTGTTAGTTAAACTTACTGGTTCCATGTTATGATCTTATAGCACAGTTTAAACGTCATTATCTCCAGTTCATCTTTTTCTGTTTTCTATTGAATGTTTTCATGACCCATTTACTTTGTGTTTGATCACATGTACTTCCATCTAGTCAGTACTTGTATTGTATCCCATCACTTTGCATCCTGATGGAGTGGAAAAGAACCTGAAAGCAATATCCTTCTTGCTTATAGAGACTATGCCGCATCTTGTTCAATTTTATGGCTGTTCAGAGAGAAGATAGTAGAAGTCCAGATCCTTGTATTAAAAATAAATTAGAGCCTCCATTGTTTGTTATTACTTTGTCGCACAGCTGAATAGATACTGATTAACAGCACAAAAAGCTTGCAGATCTAAAGCAGTAAGAAGGTTAGATATCAACTTAAGGACTAATGATAAAAACTGTGGGGAACCTGTGAAGTAACAATTGCTGTTATAGAAGATCTTGAACAGAATTTTTGTAAAGCAGCTGTCACCCCATGATGGTAGTGCTATAATGGAAAGGCAGAGGAGATCAATGGAGGCCTCACGCCCAAATCTTCATTGAGAAACTCGGAGATTCCTTCACGCACTAAGGGGCACCAATTTATACAGGTTTCAAAATAAAATAAATATCCCAAAAGGCTACCAAGGCTGATTGGCCCTTATGTTCTATATGAAGTTATTTCCTAAAGCAATAAAATCCTAAATCTAATCCGAATCATTCATTTGCAGAAAGTAAATCTCGACTGTTAAAGACGAACACCTGTTATGGATTCTAATAAAGCTAAACGAAGGAAGGAAATCTTCCTTTCCCTAACTAAGAGGGTGTGTGGATAAATGTACAACATAATATCAACAAGTTTAACTATTGTAAGATTTCATTATCATAGAATAAAATAGTGTCATATTATTAGATTGTGTCACTTATGGCTTTTAACAATTTCCACAAATTCCAATATACATTTGAAGTGTTTGGCAACTTATAAATAACTCACAAGATGATATACCGAATAAGAAATTGAATGAAGTAATCAATTGACCCAATGCAGGACCCGCTAATTAGTAATCACATGTGTTAATAATCACGGTAGGACCCATGTATTGTTAAAAAACCGCAGGATTAAATGTTAAAACCATGAGATCCAAGCAATTCCGTTTAATTAAGGTAGGTCCACCAAATGTTGATAACCATGATGATTATCACAAATGACCGTCTTTTTTTTTTTTTCTAAAACTTTATCTAATGTCCAACATCATTGATGAGTCCATCTATGAGAAGCCATTGTGGGGCCCATTTGATGCTTGTAGTCATATTAACACAAGGAGAGCTATCAAATAGTGGGACCCATTTAATGATGGGAAACTAATAATTGCAATCACACAACTCAATTTCCGTACTTAATATGGAACTTAGCTAATTTTGGTAGTATGGGACCCACCTAATGTTGGTTGTCACGATGAAAGCCCCTTAGTGTGACATTAGTAAGACCCACCTAATATTGATAATTAACATGGACTGTGTAATTTTGATATGGTTATAGGACCCCGCATTAAATTTGTAAGCACTGTGGGCCAATCTAATATTGGGAGTCATAGTTGCACTCCTATAAGGATCATTGATGTTAAAACCTATAGTGGGCCACTATAAGTATCATTGATGTTAACATAAGATTATTTTATACTACATATCCTTAAATAATCTAATATGAAGATTTTTGAAAGAAAGTGAGATATTGATAGATAATTTCTAAGATATCCAAACACCTCCTTTTTGGGTGAACAGATTATATTCTAAACTAGTTGATAATGTAGCAAAATTTCTTAAAATATTTTGTTTCCAAATACCTTGTAATTGTGAATGAAGTTGCCTCGAGGAGGGATTTGTGCAACTTTGGTTTTGCACAAACCCCCATAGAATTTACTCCATGCGTGCTTTTGGTGGGTCCCATGTGGGCCCCCTATTATGTGCTTGTGTCGTTCTCCTGGAGTTGGGGAGAGTATAAACATCAAGTCTGTGAAGTTCTTCAATCCTTTGCATTAATGTCAACATTGAGGTTATAGAAGACTTCAGTCCGAACATCAGATCGGATGTCTCAGAAGCACAATTAAATGCAAGGTTACAACCAAGGAGATCAGCCAAATGCAGGATTACAATCAAGGATTTGACCCAATCCTTTACAAGGCTACAATCAAGGAATTGACCCAATCCTTATGAGATGTTTTTAAGAAATTAGATATGCAAATTTCCCGTATTACCATGCGTAATTACCCTGTATTATCGTGTAGTTACTTGTACTTTTTGATCTCTTCATATCTTCAATATAGTCAATCTTGTGTTGACACTATATAATACTTGTGGGGTAATTGTATTAGGTTTCGAAGAGAGATTTTTAATTGTATTAGAACTCAGCTCTTTTTAATATAAATAAAGAGGGGTTGCAAGCGTCATTCCTTCCAGTTTGTACGGTCTTGGAAGCAGCTTTCCCACCATCTCACCTAGTTAGAGTGCCATTCCCAATAGATCCCAGCGCAGATCGAGCCCATCAGTATGGTGGTTGACTGCCCCAATTGACCAATTTCATATCCTTATGTTGCTTTCCTAGTAACCACATTGGTTTTTCTTTCTAAAGAGTTTTTTTGAGTCAGTGAGAATGAGACTGCTATTTAGCTAAGAACTTTTGCATGAGTGAGAATGAGACCTCTATTTAGCCAGCGTGGCGTAGGGAATACAATTGTGAAATTGAAGCATGCCGATTCAGTTTAGAATTTCTCCAAGGCGATTTGAGCATCCAAGATTACTATTCTCGGTTTATGGGACTTCTGTTTGGTATGGATCGTTGGTTTGTGCAACAACTTTGGAAGATCCCAAAGGGGTTCACAAAAACCCTCGTGCAAATCCCCCCGTGCCCATAATTATTTCCTATGTCATAAATGTGGATTTAGTTATGCTTTATTAAGAACCTTGTTGCTTTTGTTGGTGGCGGCGGTGGTGTTGATGCTGTTATTCTATGGGAAGGACTCAAACTCACACTCTCATGCCCCTAACCTATTGAGCGATAGCTGTTGGGGACTATTTAGAACCTTGTTAACTAATTGTTTCAAGGGTTGAGATCTAATTGTTATGGATGGCTCGTGAAATAAAATTTAGGGTGTCAGGTGATCTCATGGGCAAGATTTCCCATGGGTTTCATGCATGAGAGCCTAGTGAGTTGTTTTAGGACTCTTATTATAGGGATTGGGTAATTAGGATTTTTAATCATAACAGGAATATTATGCTAGTTATAATTTTAATATTTTACTTCGCATATAAGAGTTTATTCACTGAACTGAGATTACTGAAGAGTTTTTTGTGTATGTTTTTTTTTTTTTTTTTTTTTTTTTTTGTGGATCCTTTCTTTCTTTTGTTTTGTCTTGGCAGGAATGGATATGGACATGAATATATGGAGCGAATATGGACATGGTTACTAATACAACTATCCTATCTATTACATGAAATTCTCTGGTGCTCCTGTGCAGATGTCTCAGCGTGGTGCAGGACAACTAATGGGGCTTACCCATGGCCCTGCATTATTAAAATTTTATATAGTGGGTGGTCCCATTTGGATTTTTTAACCCTCCATCTTGGCCATGATTGGCCCCTAGGTAGGCTCCATTGCGTGTCTTACACGGTCTCCTGTGTGAAACATCAGCAAGAGAGCACCGCCACCGCCCCATGAAATTTCATATTTTACTTTGGGATTTTCATAGAAAAGTACTAATTTTGTTTGTCAGAAATATTTCTAAATTAATGATCTCATTATGTACTTTCTTCTAAGGAAAGTAAACAGTGAGATAATTAATTTAGAATATCCATTAAAAAAAAAGAAATTAATTTAGAAATGTTTCTCACAAACAAAATAGATATAAATAAGTGTAACTTATCTGAGGATTTGGTTCAAGATAGATCGAAATGGAGAAACATAATTCATGAGAGCATCCATCTGATATAGGTGCATTAAGAATATACAAGTATCCAGGTATCAGTAGGATGGATCTGTTTAGGTGTGCACAAGACAAGGAAGCAACGGTCAGCTCTTATATGAGCACTATTGGAAACCATATGGTTTGGTGTCCCACTTTTAGAAGGAACCTGAAGGACAACGAAGAATCCCAGTTCATTGCTCTCCTTAACTCCCTGAACAGTTTAACCATTCAAAACAGCAGAGCAGATTCTAGGGTGTGGATTGCCTCTGAGAATGGATCATTTTCAGTGTTCTCTTTCTTTAAGAAAATCCTAAACAATCCCAGGGAAAGGAGCGGGGTGTATGGTATTTGGAAGTTGAAAGCTCCACCTAGGGTGCTTGTATTCGGGTGGCTTGTGTCATTATGAGAAGATGTAATACATAACACTTAGAGAGAGAAAGAGAGAAAGATCCTTGGCTGAATTTGTGTCCTTTTTAGGGTTCACTCATTCGCATTATATAAGGGTTTAATACCCTATTAACTGTCTCCTAATACAACTACAACTTCCTAAATTATAGCTACCCTAATATAGAAAGAGTACTTGACTAATTATAGCTTAACTAGAATACAATATCTAATTACAATACAAGTATTGGGCCCAGTTGGGCCTGCATATGATGGGTATGATTGACCCCACCCCCCACCCCCCCCAAATTGATGTTGGGGATTCATATAGCAACAAGTTGGTAACCAGAAGCTGATGTCAAGGCCGAAGAAGTCCTTTGGTGGAGATATCAGCAAACTGAAGCTCAGTAGGGACTTGAGGTAAAGAAATGACATCACGCTTAAATTCATCCCGAATAAAGTGATAGTCCACTTCAATATGTTTGGTGCGTTCATGGAAGACATGATTTTCAGTGATCCTGATAGCCCTAGTATTATCTGCATGCAAGGAAGTAGGAGAAGATAAAGTCGAGATCCGAGAGAAGTCCCCGGAGCCATAAGATTTCAGAACATGCAGAAGACATTGCCTTAGATTCAGCCTCTGTGGAAGATCGAGAAACAAGCTCTTGTTTCTTGCATTTCCAATAAATGAGAGAATTTTCGAGATATATGCACCAACCAGTAGTAGACCGACGAGTATCCTGACAGCCTGCCCAGTTAGCATCTGCATAAGCGGTCAACTGAGAGACTTTTGGATAGACCTTACTCAATTGTAGATTGACCTTTACCGGTGTATCAACAGGTGAAGAGCCATGGAGATCAGCAAGCTCAATAAGATCAGAAGTGTATTTGTGTTGATTAAGAAACAGGCCTTTGGGAGATTGGTGCACTTCCAACCCCGAAAAAATAATGCAGGTGGCCTAGATCCTTCATATGGAAAGAATCCCTGAGAGACTTTTGGATAGACCTTATCATACCATCATCAGTGCCAGTGATAATAATATCGTCAACATACACAAGGAGAACAGTAACACCAGTGGATGTTGTTTGTAGAAAAAGAGATGGATTGTAAGGGCTTTGAGTAAAGCCATTCAAGCATAGGCGACCCCTAAAAGTTTTGAACCGGGCCCGAGGAGCTTGCTTCAGACCAGAAAGAGGCTTCCGTAGGCGACAAAAAGATTTATTAGATGGAGAGGTGACTCCCTGTGGTATCCGCATATAGACCTCTTCTTTCAGATCCCCATGGAGAAAGGCATTTTTGACATCCATTTTGTATAATGGCCAAGATTTAGAGGCAGCAATGGCGAGAAGTAGCGGAACTGTAGTCATTTTTGCCATAGGTGCAAACGTCTCCTCGTAGTCAATCCCATATTTTTGCTTGTTGCCGAGTGCCACGAGTCTAGCTTTGTGTCTATCCAATGAGCCATCAGATTTAAGTTTAATTGAGTAGATCCATTTGAAACCGATGGGTTTAACTGCTGAAGGACAATCCACAATGTCCCATGTGTGATTTTGATCTAATGCATCCAATTTTACCTTCATAGCCTGGTTCCAACTATCATGTTGTACTGCCTGCAAATAAGAACTTGGGATAGAGATAGAAAAAAGTGTTGTCATCAAGGAAGTGTGGGTGAATCCATATCGCTCAGGTGGTCTAGAAGTTCTTGAGGAGCGACGCAGGATATGAGGAGCATTGGAACCCGTTGCCGGCGGAGGATCAGGAGGACAGGCATTTGCAGTGGTAGGTTTTTCCCGACGATGATAAACAAAGTCAGGATGAAACTTAGTAACAGTTGTTTGATTTGAAAAACCCGGTAAGAGAGTAGGTGAAGATGGATGAGGACCATCCAAGTGAGGATGGAAAAAATACTGATTTTCAAAGAAAATAACATTGCGAGAAACCCTGATGCGACGACCAATGGGATTATAACAAACAAAACCTTTTTGATTAGTGGCATAACCCAGAAATGCACACCGGCGAGATTGTGCTGTTAATTTTGTTCGTTCTGTTGGGGGTAGATGAACGAAGTAAACACAACCAAAGATATGTAGATGATCAAACACAGGATGATGACCCAATAGTTTAAAATGTGGTGTGAATTGAGCAATTGTTGGTGATGGAAGATGGTTGATTAGATGTACTGCAGTGGTGAGAGCTTCAGCCCCAAAACGAGAAGGAACTGATGATTCAATTAGTAGTATTCTAGTTACATCAAGAAGATGCCTGTTTTTCCGTTCCGTGACTCGATTTTGTTGTGGAGTATACAGACAGGTACACTGAGAAATGATTCCTTTAGTCTTTAGGAAAGATTGAAAATCATTGGAAACATACTCTCCCCCTGAATTTGAGCGCGAAGTTTTAATGCATTTTGAAAATTGGGTTTCAACATAGCTAAGAAAAAATTGAAATGCATTAAGAGCATCAGACTTAGAATGCAATAAATAAACCCAAGTAAACCTGTTGTAGTCATCAATGAATGTAATAAAGTACTTGAAATGTCCATGGGAAAGGTGAGGAGCAATGCCTCAATTAAGTCAAAACATTCAGTGCTCCGTGTGGTGGTGCGAAAAAACAGGAGACATTGTAATTATTCTCAACAAGTTGACCAACAGAAACTAAATTGGTAGAAAGATGAGGAGACACAAACATTGGTTAGTGGTAATGGACCAGGAGTATCACAACAGAGGTGATGGAAAGATGGTCTCCATTGGCAATTTGAACAGTAAGAATACCATTGTAAGGAACAACATGCTGTAATTTTGTGGGTGAAGATGTCATGTGGTTACTTGCGCCAGAATCTAAGTACCACGTATGAGAAAGAGACGAATCAGTACCTGAGATGTTCATGGATGCCAAGGCATTGATAATCATTTGATTTACCATTTCAGGAGTGAGAAGAGCTGAGGACGCAGAGTGGGATGAGGAACCAGGCTGTGAAGAAGAATCAAACGGTAGGGAACCACCGAAGTCAGAAGGTGCAGATTGTTGAGAAGTCACTGTGTAAGCACTAGGAGTTGACTGTACATTGTAAGTACCAGGGGCTGATGGCGCATAGTGGCGGGAAGTAGAATTTCGAGCCTTGTTCCGACATTCTTCAATAATGTGACCAATAGTCTTACAATATTTGCAGATTTTAGCCTTGCATTGATTCGCATAATGACCGTATTTCTTATAGTTATAGCACTGAACTTTGCTGATGTCCCGAGAAGGCGGTCTAGTTGTAACGGCATAGGCAAGTGGAGCCTCGGTAGATTTTTGTTGCTCCATAGTCGTTTTTGTAACCAGATGTTGTTCCTCCTGCAAAAGTTTCTGAAAACAATCATCTAAGCTTGGAAGAGGAGCCCAGCTCATTAAGTTAGATCTGACGGTCTCAAACTCTGGACGAAGTTTCATGAGAAACTGGTCCCGATGGCTATTTTGTTGTAAGGGAAGTAATTCTGGTAGGAGTGCTTCAGATACAGTGGCAAACTTGATCTCATCATATTCCGACCACATTCGTCGAAACCCATTGTAATATGCCTGTATAGACAGGGTGCCTTGAGAAAATTGGGAGATGTCGAGCTCTAAGTGAAATTGTCGAGCAGCATTACCTTGTTGATAAATCTTTTTAAGATAATCCCATATCTCACGGGCAGATTTGCAAAGTTTCAGATTGAGAATAAAATGAGGTTCAATAGAGCCTAGTAACCAAGTTTTGATTTTAGCATCCTTAGTTTTCAAGGCTGATATCTTCTTGTCGTTGTCCTCCGGTTTAGGTTCAGAACCATCCATGTAGAGCCCCAGAGTTCTTTCCCTTCTAAATAGATTTGAAACTGGAAGGCCCACGATGTGTAATTGTTCTCATCGAAACGAACTAGGGCAATTTCAGATTTCTCCATTAATAGCAAAGTAGTATGAATGCCAAACAATATACGTGGGAGCCAACAGTAGGTTCATATCAGTAATTGGTGATGCAGTACGTTGGCCCCACCAAGAGATAACAAGGAAGGAAGAGCATCAGTAGAAGCAAGTGGCAAGTAGCAACTAATTGGAAACAGCAGCAACAACTGGAAACAGCAGAGTAGAATTAGAAACAAACGAACTTGGAAATAGCAGCAGCAGCAATTGGCAGTAATTTGAAAACAGCAGCAATAGTAGTGTATGCAAGTAGAATTGCTTTAGTAGCAAGTAGCAGCAGAACAGCAGAGAAACAAGTAGCAGCAGATCAGCAGAGCAGCAAGTAGCAGCAGTTCAGTCAAAACAGCACACAGCAGTAGCAGTAGCAGCCAGACGTCCTAGTCGTCAGGGGAGAATCCTCCACGTGGGCCCCACCAGGTGATCTTTGGACAGATCAGAGGCAAGGGATGATAGGAGTGACAATTTCCTCAACTGATGGAAGAGGTACTCCTCAAAACGGATCAAGATTCGAGATTCTAGACGGCTTGGATAGAATCTCTTGGACAAAATTGAAGAAATTAGCAGATGGCCTACCTCTGAAGAGCAAAAAGAATCTGGAAAAATCACCAGAATACTTGATAAATCCGGTTGACCATCCTGGGATGAATCTGCAGAGGAAGATCTCAGGTGGGCCACGGCTGATCAGAGATGATCAGGGGTGATCAGATGATGCATTGAAGCCTTCCAGGATTGGGAAGACGACAAGAAGGATCTACAGATCCTTGTGTTGAAGAGATTGACCCACTAGGACGTATAGATCACCATGCTCTGATACCATGTCATTATGAGAAGATGTAATACGTAACACTTAAGAGAGAGAGATCCTTGGCTGAATTCGTGTCCCCCTTTTAGGGTTCACTCATTTGCATTATATAAGGGTTTAATATCCTATTAACAGTCTCCTAATACAACTTAAATCCCTAAATTATAGCTACCCTAATATAGAAAGAGTACTTGACTAATTGTAGCTTAACTAGAATACAATCTAATTGCAATACAAGTATTGGGCCCAGTTGGGCCTGCACATGATGGGTATGATTGACAGCTTGCTCTTAGGAAAAGGATCCCTACTATGGACCTTTTGAGGAGGAGAGGGATGACGATAGTGAATGGCTGCCTTATGTGCTTGAGGGACGAAGAATCCGTGGACCATCTCTTGCTATATTGTAAATCAGTTCAAACTATTTGGATGGCTAGCCTTATGTGTTTTTTTTTTTTTTTAGAGCTTTTCAACGTTCAAGATGAAGATCCATTTACTGGAACCAAGAAAGATGAATTGGAAGTGTGCGTTCTTTTACTGATGAACTTGAAATGGTACCAAATCCCACGCCAGTCAGCTTATATTTTACCACATTCAATTACTTTTTTTTTTTTTGAATGTTAACTTTCATTGATCAAACTTTACAGTACAAGAGGGAAATACTGAAAAGCCAAAAAGGAAAGAAAAGAGAAAAACAAACCAACACCACCAAAAATAAGCCCACAACCACAAGAGCCAGAAGATAAAGAAAGGAGAGAAAAAACAACTGTAGCAACAAGAAACATTAAAGGAAGACCACCTCCCTCCAATTCCTCAAAATGATATCAATAGAAATCCCATGAAATTTATGAAGGAAGGACACCCCATGAAGTGACGGTGAATTTGATCTTGTACGCAAGATCTTCGGCCGAGATGCTTGGAGTCCTCAAAGCATCGAGAATTCCTCTCCTTCCAAACGATCCATAAAAGTGCCGGGAAGGCAGTTCTCCATGTTTGAGATCCTTGAACTATGCAGAAGCATATAATAGATCTCACAAAAGCATACAAGAGAGAGATGAATTGCAAGAGAATTTTTCTGTATTTCATTGTATTGATGATGGGTACATATATAACACTGTAGCCTAAATTAGTGGATCTGATTAAGATCTGATTACAAGATTACAGGCATAGTTAAGGAAACTAATATCTATCTAATATCTAGTGACAACTCATACAATGATGAATTATGACTTGTGGGCTGACCCATTGGTCCAGCTGACCTGCTGCTGACCTGCTTCTTTACATCTTCACACCCCCTCTCAAGCTTTGGATGGGAGAAAGTGACCATCCAGAGCTTGGGAACTAGCTCTGAGAAAGGAGATGTGGAATGGCTTTTGGTGAAAAAATCCGCTATTTGGGCAGCCGAGGAAATCTGGAAGAGTTGTATAGTACCACTCCGAACATGTTGACGAATGAAATGACAGTCAACTTCAAGATGTTTGGACTGTTCGTGAAAGACATCATTTGATGCCAGTTTCTGTGCACTTTCAGTGTCCGTAAAAAGGGGTAGATTTAGGAACTAGAACTCCTAAATCCTAAAGTAACCAGCGAAGCCAAATAATTTCAGTAGTAGTGTGAGATACAACACGATATTCAGCTTCAGTGGATGACCGTGAAACAACTTCCTGTTTCTTGCTCTTCCAAGAGATGAGAGAGGAGCCAAGAAAGATGGAGAAGCTTGTGGTAGAGTGCCGATCATTGACATCTCCTGCCCAGTCAGAATCAGAATAGCCATGCAGAGTCAGATTCTGATTGGAGGAAAGAAGGTGGGCGCGGTTGGAACTTCCTTGTAAGTATCTCAGTATGCGCAGGACAGCAGCCCAGTGAATATGAGTGGGTCGCGCAACAAATTGGCTTATCACATGTACCGCATAGGCAATATCTGGTCTGGTAATGGTCAGATAAACCAAGTTGCCGACCACTTCACAATAACGAGTTGGATCAGAAAGTAGATCTCCATCAGTAGTTCGAAGCTTCAGATTATGTTCAATCGGAGTAGAGACGGGCTTAAGATCTGTGAGTCCAGCCCGTTGGAGAACTTCATTACAGTATTTCGTTTGCGACAAAAGGTATCCTGTGGGAGAGTAGGCAACCTCAATGCCCAGAAAGTACCGCAGATGACCCAAATCTTTCATCGCAAACTGTCGATGAAGAAAACGCTTCAAGGATAGAATACCAGAAGCATCACTGCCAGTGATAATCATATCATCAACATAGAGTAACAGGAAAACACAGCCAGATCGCGAATAGCGAGTGAAGAGAGCGGAGTCATAAGCACTCTGAGAAAAACCAATGCTGATGATGCTGGTGCTAAACTGTTCAAACCAAGCACGAGGGGCTTGTTTGAGTCCATATAAAGCACGTTTGAGACGACACACATAATGAGGAGGTCTCACGACGCCTGGAGGAGGATGCATATAGATTTCTTCCTGAAGGAATCCATTCAAGAAAGCATTCTTGACATCGAGCTGAAAGAGTGGCCAGTGTCGAACAGCGGCAGCAAAGATAAAAGTACGAACAGTTGGCAACCGGAGCAAAGGTCTCCTCATAATCTACCCCATATTCTTGTGTGTAGCCTTTGGCCACCAAGCGAGCCTTGTAACGATCAACAGATCCATCAGATTTGGTCTTGATCTTAAATATCCATTTGCAGCCGATAGCCCGTTTCCCTGAGGGAAGAGGAACAAGATCCCATGTTTGAGTTTTCTGCAGAGCTGCAAATTCTTCTGCGATGGCAGACCTCCAGTTCGGATGAGCAATGGCCTCCTTATAGGATTGTGGTTCTGCCAAGGTATGAAGTGCTGCAAGGAAGGACTTATACGATAGAGAAAAATGATCAGTACAAACAGAGCCAAATCTAGAGGGAGGGATTCTGGTGCGCACTGGATACCTTTGAGTTGGAGGAGGATCCTGCACATCTGGAGCAGAGGAGATAGGCCCATGATCAGAAGGAGGAGGTGGGGCTGCAGATTCTAAAGGAGCAGACGGAGGTTTGGGACGACGATGATATACCTGCAGGGGTGGAGGAGAAGGGGTATCGGAGGGAAACAAGTCTGGAAAGGGATCAAGAGGATAGACTGTAGGTTGCTCAGGAGAAGGGGATTGTGTAGGTAATGTATAGAAAGGTATATGTTCCAAGAAGTTGACATTACGAGAGACCCGTAACCTATTTGTTTTAGGATTATAGTATCGATAACCTTTCTGTTCGATGCCATACCCTAAGAAAACACAGACTGGATTTTGGGGAAAGTTGGTTCTCTCATTAGCATGTAACAGAACAAAACAGGTGCAACAAAAAACTTTAACATAGGACAAGTCAGGTTTACAGGAGAACAATTTTTCATAGGGAGATGTGCCAGATAATACAGAGGATAGTGTTCTGTTAATCAGATAGATTGCAGTCAGGACTACTTCCCCCAAATATTGCAGAGGAACATGTGAGGAATAAATCAAGGATCTAGCAGTTTCTATGATATGTCTGTGTTTCCATTCTGCTACACCATTTTGCTGTGGTGTGGCAGGACAGGATAATTGAGCTAGAGTCCCTTGACTGGTCAGGTAAGAACGGAATTTCTGGGACATGTATTCTCCCCCGGAGTCGGACCTGAATATTTTAATCCTCGTATTAAATTGAGTGGAAACCATGGTGGAGAAAGCAGTGTAGATAGTGTATAACTCAGAACGGTTTTTCATTAAATACAACCAAGTATATCTAGTGAAATCATCAATGAACAACACATAATAAATGGAACCACCTTTCGTTGGCTGAGAGGCAGGTCCCCCAGACATCATAATGCACCAAAGCGAAAGGAGCAGTAGTAAAAGAAGTGCTTTTATTATAAGGGAAAGCATGTTGTTTACCAAATTGGCAACCAAAACATGAAGAAATGTCTGATACAAAAATGTTGTCAAATACACCACTAGTAAATAAAAACTTCATTTTATTTAAAGATAAATGGCCTAAACGAGAGTGGCAAAGGGCAAAGGGTGATGTAGATGAAACGAGTGCGGCAGGGGATATGCTGGAGGATGGAAGATGTAGTGAGTGGAGATAGTAAAGTCCTCCTGACCTAAGGCCGGTCCCAATCTGTCTCCCGGTGCGCGGATCCTGCACAGAACAACCAGTAGAAGAAAATGAGACAAATCCAGATGAAGTCAATTGACTAACAGAGATTAAGTTGATAAAGAGGTGAGGAACACACAAAACATTAGGGAGAGAGATCAACTTATTTGAAACGGAGCCAATAAGAGAGACTGGGAGAGGAGTGGCATCAGCTGTATGGATGGTGAGAGAGCTAGCAGGGGTATTATGAAGTTTGGAAACATCATTTGTCATATGATAGGATGCACCAGAATAAAAAATCCATGCAGAATCAAGAGTACCCGTCGGACCAGAAATGGTCATGGCAGAACCAGAGGCTGAGGGTGTAGTGGCCGTCTGAGAAGCAGAACCAGTGGAGGAAGCCAGAAACAACTGTTGCATGCGCTCATCAACCATAGCCTGAATCTGAGATGTAAGATCCATTTGCGGAGGCACAAAATTACCATCTTCAGCAACATTGGCCGCGTAGGGTCGCTGTGGATAAGAGTGCATGGGACCACGATTGGGCTGCTGACCAGAGTGTTTGTTCTTATTATTTGGCCTTTGAGGTCTGGTAGGGCAGTCCTGTTTCCATTGTCCTTTCTTCTTACAATAATTGCAAAAGTCATTGGTACCAGAGGGAAATGAGCGATCATTCTGTGGGGTACTAACATTTGCTAACAGTACATGTGTGGGTTCGACATGTTTCTTCCTTGTAAGAGAAAGCTGAGTTTGTTCTTCTGCTAGAAGGTCCGACAGTGCCGTATCCACAAAAGGTAGCGGTGACCGATGTAATAATTGACCGCGAACATGTTCAAAATTAGGGCGGAGGGCCATAAGAAATTGAACTAGGCGAGTCTGTTGCCTATAGACTTCAAAAGTATGAGCATCATCAATTGTTTTAAAATTGGGTTCCATTAGAGCCAGTTGGTCCCATAAGGCAGTCATTTTGATGAAGAAATCATGAATGGAGTCATTTCCTTGGTCTGCATTTTTAATGTCCCATTCTAACTGATACCTCTGAGCAGCATTAGACTGAGTATATAATCGTGCTAATGATCCCAAGCGTCCTTAGGATAATGGAATTTAGCCAATTGATTTCCAATAGATGGATTGACTGAATTGGCAATCCAAGAATTTATTTTTTCGATGGAAGCTTCCCATTCCTCAAACTTAGCATCCTTACTATCTGGTGGAGGGATCTGCTGAGCAACATATTTCCACAATTTTTGACATTTGAGGAAATTTTGCATGAGATGGGACCAATATGGATAATTTGAGCCATCAAGTATGACAGTAATACCCGTGACAGGTCGATCAGAAGACATAGGAACAAAACAATTTGCTCACAGATGCAAAATAGAAGAAATCCAGCCCAGAAACCAAGTCAGATTTGAAATCCAGCCACAACAACTATCCAGATCTGAAAAATTCCAATATAGGAGGTCCAGTGGACTAGAATATGAGCACATATGAGTGCTATGGGCCTCACTGAGTGATCAGATGACATATCGCAGCTACAGGATGCAATCAGATTGCAAATAGCCCACAAAATGGGCCAGGCGACCTAGAATCTGGCCACGGATATGACCTGTGGGCCCCACTGGATGATCAAGAGGAAGATCAGATCACACTGTGATCTCTGCCTCAAAAATCCGAAACTCCCCAAGGTGGAAGTTTGATGAAAGCTTGAGAAACCGAAATGCTAAACGGTCTTGATGAAAACTATATGCTCAAAAGAGAGAAGTACAAATCAGAGAGATTGGCCTACCTCATATGAAGCAAAAATCTGAAAAAAAATGTGTAGAATTCCCAGGATAAATGGACGACCAGTATGGGGAGGTTTTCTGATGCAGAGTGATCAACAGGTGGGCCACCTTTGATCACATCAGGTTGAAGGCTTGATCCCAGACGAAAAGGACTGTCTCTTATGCTTGAATGGGTAGACGATCAGAGCTCTGATACCAAGTTTGAGATCCTTGAACTATGCAGAAGCATATAATAGATCTCACAAAAGCATACAAGAGAGAGATGAATTACAAGAGAATTTTCTGTATATTTCATTGTATTGACGATGGGTACATATACAACACTGTAGCCTAAATTTATGGATCTGATTACAAGATTACAGGCATAGTTAAGGAAACTAATATCTATCTAATATCTAGTGACAACTCATACAATGATGAATTATGACTTGTGGGCTGACCCAATACATGGGTTGTGGGCTGAGCCATTGGTCCAGCTGACCTGCTTCTTTACATCTTTACACTCCACATAATCCTTCCTTTGATTGATCCCACCTCCAAAAACCATGCCTCAAACAATCCACAGATGGATCTAGGAAGACCCAACTACAATGAAACTGGGTTAGAACTTCATACCAAAGCCCTTGTGCTCCTTTACAATTCAATAAGAGATGATCAATTGTGTCCTCATCTGCTAAGCACATAGGACATGCATTGACTACGATTTTCCTACGCCGGCGCCGGTTATCCATAGTCAAAATACCACCTCACAATGCCAACCAATTGAACACCATGACCCTTAGCGGAATCTTCAACTTCCAAATTCTATGCAAATGGTTTATTGGAGAATGGCCCTTTGACATAGCCGCAAAGAAAGAAGATACCGAGAAGATTCCTTCTTTGGAGGCTGTCCAAATCCTGTTATCTTCCAAATTTTGATTAATGGAGACTTGGCTAAGAATGTCGCGGATGGAGGAGAAAATGTTCTACTCGGTCTCTGTGAGAATTCGACTAAATGTAGGGCCCCAACTCACCTCCTCATCAATGCTACTTATATAGGAAGAGACTGTCGCTTTACGATCTCTAGCAACTGCAAACAAGCCAGGGAAAGCTTCAGCTATGGGTTTATCACCAACCCAGTTATCTAGCCAAAACAACACTTTCTCCCCTGAGCCCACTCTAAATTTGATGTTGGCAACAAAAGCATCTCTAGACGAGACAATCCCTCTCCATAACCTAGAAGCACGATAATTAGGATGTTGGATATCCCAACCATCTCTCAAAATTCCATATTTCGCTAGCATGACCCACTTCCACAAAGAGTCCTCATCTTCCCTAATCCTCCACAACCACTTCCCTAGAAGAGCACAGTTCATCTAACGGATAGGTCTTAATCCTAGACCCCCTTCCTTCTTCGACCTACATACATTAACCCACTTTACCAAATGATATTTCTTTGACTTGTCCTTACCATGCCACAGAAAGTCTCGCTGCAACCTCTCAATACGGTCTGTAATTAATGCTGGGCACTTGAAGAGGCAGAGGAAATAGATCAGAAGATTGGAGAGAGCAGATAAGATTAGAGTCACTACCTCCCATGGACAGATAGTTCGCTTTCCAAGTAGACAACTTCTTTTCAATCCTCTCTAACACCGTGACCTAGACAGATTTCAGAGAGTTTCCTCTACACAAAGGAAGGCCGAGGTAAGTAGCGGGAAAAGAGCCAACCATGCACCCCAAGATACCCGCCAAATAAGAAATGGTAGAATCATCCACCCTCACTCCAAGCAATTGGCTTTCGTGAAAATTCACCTTTAAAGCCGACACAGCTTCGAAACACAATAGAATGGCCTTGACATTCTTTACTTGGTTTTCATTGGCATCGCAAAAAATAATTGTGTCATATGCAAATTGAAGATGAGAGATCACTGGGGAATTTGGAGCAGGAGCGAAGCCTTGAATAAGTCTCCCCACCGCTTCTTCTGTAAGCATCCGACTAAATGCTTCCCCCACGATGAGAAATAGGAATGGAGAGAGTGGATCCCCTTGTCTTAAGCCTCTTTGAGCAGGAAAGAACCCTTTAGGAGACCCATTGATAAGAATGGAGAACAAAGAAGAAGAAATACACTCAATAATCCAACCTCTCCATCTTTGACCAAACCCCATTCTACGAAGCACATATTGAAGGAAGCCCCAATCCACCTTGTCATAGGCTTTCTCTAGGTCCAACTTACATAGCAGGCCTGGCTTGCCTTGTTTGAATCGAGAGTGCACACACTCATTTGCAATAAGAACACCATCCAGGATTTGTCTGCCACGAACAAAGGCGCCTAGAGTAGGCGAAATGATAGAAGGAAGGACTTTTGAGATTCTACTTGCCAACACTTTAGCTAGGATTTTATAGGCACTTCCTATCAGATTGATAGGTCTAAAATCATAAATGTTGTCAGCACCCGGTTTCTTAAGAACAAGAGTTATGAAGGAGGCCCCTAAATTTTTAGAGCTTTTTTTTAGAGTGGAACTCAACTAGGAAAGCCGTGATATCATCTTTGACCTCATTCCAGAAAGTTTGGAAAAATACCATTGGAAAGCCATCGGGGCCCGGAGCTTTATCTCTCCCTAGGGCAAAATCAGCAACGTGGACTTCTTCTCCAAAAGGCCTCTCCAACCAAGAAGCGTATTCATCCCCTAAAGTGGCAAACTCCAAGTTATTCAATAATGGACGAACCATGTCTTCTTTAGAGTAGAGTGAGTAGAAAAAATCCAGAATGTGCCTGATGATTTCTTCCTTTCTTTCTAGCCTCTCTTCCCCATTCATCAGTGTGCTGATTCTATTGGATCTCGATCGCACCGAAGCCATACCGTGGATGAATTTTGAATTTCTATCTCCATCCTTCAACCATTGACAACGAGATCTCTGCTTCCACTTGATTTCTTCCTCTCTCACCTTCTTGAGATAATCCTCTTTGAGATGTAATCTTCTCCCAAAGTCATCTTCGGAAAGAGCACCCAGTTCTTCTGACTTGTCAATAGACTGGATTTTGTCAATCCTGGGCCTCCAGGTCCAATATATCAGGCCCATTTACATACTAGTTAGTTGTTAGCTATTAGTATGGATCTAAGTCCAAGTGTAATTAATGGATAAGCATTGTTAGAATGTAATCAGGGATTAAACCCTTTAAATATAGCTCTCAGTCGACCATGCAAGGGACGACAATTAATCTCCATTTCTCTCTTATGCCTGTCTCTTCTCTCTAAAATGACATGGTATCAGAGCTCAGCCGATCACCTGTGATCCTCTACAAAGTCATCTTCCAAGCATTGGAAGCCCGTCTGTGATCATCCTCTTTAGCCGGATCATCTCTGATCATCGCCGATCACCTGTGGCCCACCGGAGATCATCATACTAGAAACTGACGGAATCAGTCACCAAGCTCGCCTGTTATTCCTCTTATTTATCACAATTTTTCCAGCAATTTTGTCTCATCAGAGGTAGGCCATCTAGCATATTTTGTGATGGTTCAGTTTTATTAAGAAGTTTTCAGCACAGCCGTCCAAGATTGTGGATTTTGATCCGTTCTAGTGGAACTTCTTCCCATAGTTGCGAAAAATCCTTGTTTTTTCATCCCCAGACTCTGATCAGATCTCTGATCATCCACTGGGGCCCACGTGGACATATTTCCACTAACGTCCAAAGACGTGTTGCTACTTTCTGCTCCCAGTTGCCATTTTCTTCTTCCTGTTGCTGTTTTCATCTTCTATTTGTTGCTGCCTGTTGCTGTCCTGCTGTTTCTGCCTGCTTGCTTACTGTCAAGTGTTATGTTACTGCCTGTGTGCCTTTCTATTGTTGCTGTTACTGTTGTTGCATCTCCACTGCCTTCTGTGCTCTGTTCTATTGGTAACTGTGTTCTACTGCTGGTTTCTGGAGAATACACTCCTCTGCTATCATGGATAAAACTGATAAATCAGATCTCTCTATTGTTAAATTTAATGGCAAAAACTATGTGTCTTGGGCGTTTCAATTCCAGTTATACCTTGAAGGAAAGGAACTGTGGGCCCACATCGATGGATCTGAAACAATCCCTGCTGATGATGCCAAGAAAATTCTTTCTTGGAAAACTAAAGATGCAAAGATAAAATCTTGGATTCTTTCTTCTGTGGAACCAAATTTTATTTTATATCTACGACCATGCAAGACCTCAAAGGAAATGTGGCAATATTTGAAAAAGGTCTATTATCAAAATCATGCTGCTCGTCAATTTCAACTGGAATTAGAAATTGCAAATTACTCCCAAGGGACGCTTTCCATCCAGGATTATTACTCAGGATTTCTAATCCTCTGGTCCGAATATGATGAAATCAAGTTTGCTACTGTCTCTGAAGCGCTGCTACCCGAGTTACTTTCTTTACAACAAAACAGTCATCGGGACCAATTGCTCATGAAACTGCGCCCTGAATATGAGACAGTGAGATCCAACTTGATGAGCCGCGCTTCTCTCCCCAACGTCGATGACTGTCTTCAAGAAATTCTACGGGAAGAACAACGCCTTGTTTCCAAAATTGCAATTGAACAACAGTGCTCCACTGATGCTCCGCTTGCCTATGCTGCTAAAACCAGGCCTTCTCCTCGAGACATCAGTAAAGTACAGTGTTACACCTGTCAAAAATATGGCCATTATGCAAATCAATGTACGCTGAAAGTCTGTAAATATTATAAGGCAGTTGGTCACGTTATTGAAGAGTGTCGGAAGAAGGCTCGCAATTCGGCTTCTCGCCCCTATGTGCAGTCAGCTCAAAGTGCTTACACGGCTACCACCCCACAATATGCATCTTCTGAATTCAGTGGTTCAATGTCGTTTGATTCACCATCACAGCCTGGTTCCTCATCACATACACAGTCCCCCGCTCCAATTACTCCGGCTATGGTAAATCAAATGATTATCAATGCCCTGTCCTCTATGAACATTTCAGGTACTGGTCCGTCCCTTTCTAATACATGGTGTTTAGATTCAGGGGCTAGTAATCACATGACCTCCTCACCCACAAAACTACATAATGTTGTTCCCTACACTGGCACTCTTTCTGTTCAAGCTGCCAATGGGGACCACCTTCCCATCATCTCTGTGGGTGATAACCCTGGCCCTTTTCCATTAACAAATGTTTTTGTGTCCCCTCATCTTGCTACCAATTTAGTTTCTGTGGGTCAATTAGTTGAGAATAAATACAATGTCTCCTTTTCTTCTTCTGGTTGTGTTGTGCAGGACCAGGAGTCGGGGGCAGTGATCGCGAGGGGGCCTAAACGTGGCAGACTTTTTACCTTATCAGTCTCTCCATTTCTTCAGAATAAACCTTGGCATCAGTTGTTTTGTTTTTTCCTTCATAATAATTCTCGGTTATGGCATAATAGACTTGGTCATCCGAATGCTGCTACGTTGTCCACTTTGTTTCAAACTGGATTATTAAATAAACCTCTTGATTCTGCTTCATTTGAGTGTGATGCTTGTAAATTAGGAAAAAGTAAAACTTTACCTTTTTCTAACTCTACAACTCGGAGCAATGAATGTTTTGACTTAATCCACAGTGGTGTTTGGGGCATTGCTCCTACCATTTCTCATGGTCATTTCAAATACTTTGTTACATTTATTGATGATTACAGCAGGTTTAGTGTTTATTTGTTACATTCTAAATCTGCTGTTCTTAATGCATTTAAAATTTTTCTTAGATATGTTGAAACCCAATTTTCCAAATGCATTAAAACTTTGTGATCAGATTCAGGGGGGGAGTATGTCTCCACTGATTTCCAATCTTTCCTAAGAAGTCGAGGAATTATATCTCAACGTACTTGTCTATATACTCCTCAACAAAATGGAGTCGCAGAACGGAAAAACAGGCATCTTCTTGATGTCACGAGAACGCTTCTCATTGAATCATCTGTTCCTCCTCGGTTTTGGACTGAAGCTCTCACCACTGCAGTGCATCTCATAAACCGTCTTCCATCACCTACCATTGCCCAATTAACACCACAATTTAAGCTTTTTGGTCAACATCCATCGGTTAATCATCTACATACCTTCGGGTGTGTTTGTTTCGTTTATCTGCCTCCCACAGAGCGCACAAAATTAACGGCCCAATCTAGCAGGTGTGTTGTTTTAGGATATGCAACTACCCAAAAGGGTTTTGTTTGCTATGATCCAATGGCTCGTCGCACCAGGATCTCTCGTAATGTTATTTTCTTTGAAAATCAATATTTTTTCCAAACCCACTTGGATTGTCCTTCTCCATTTTCAACTTCTTTGTTACCTGGGTTTTCCGAATAAACAACTATTACACGATTTAATCCTAATTTTGTGTATCGTCGAAGGGAAAGAACTACCACTGCAGATGCCCACCCTCCTGATCCTCCTGACAAATGGTCCCACATCTACTGGTACCTTGCGTCGCTCCTCCAGAATTTCTCGACCTCCTGAGAGGTATGGATTTACCCATGCTTCTTTGATGACAACACTATCCTCTGTTTCCATCCCAAGTTCTTATTTGCAGGCTGTGCAACATGATTGTTGGAACCAGGCCATGAAAGAAGAATTAGATGCATTGACCCAGAATCACACCTGGGATATTGTGGACTAACCTTCTTCAGTTAAACCCATCGGTTGCAAATGGATCTACTCGATCAAACTAAAATCCGATGGCTCCTTGGATAGACACAAAGCTCGACTTGTGGCACTTGACAACCGACAAGAGTATGGCATTGACTATGAAGAGACATTTGCGCCAGTTGCAAAAATGACAACTGTTCGGCTCCTTCTCGCCATTGCTGCTTCTCAATCTTGGCCATTATACCAAATGGATGTCAAGAATGCCTTTCTACATGGGGACTTGAAAGAAGAGGTCTATATGCGGATACCACAAGGAGTCACCTCTCCGTCTAAGAAGTCTGTATGTCACTTACGCAGATCTCTTTACGGTCTCAAGCAAGCTCCTCGAGCGTGGTTCGAAACATTCAGAGATTGTTTAGGCACAATTGGCTTTACTCAAAGTCCGTACGATCCATCTCTTTTTCTGAACCATGCATCTACTGGCTTTACTGTTCTCCTCGTATATGTTGATGATATCATTATCACTGGCACTGATGATGCTATGATAAAATCACTCCAAGCCTCTCTTCGTGATTCATTCCATATGAAGGATCTGGGTCCTCTACATTATTTTTTGGGCTTAGATATACATCAGTCTCCAAAAGGCTTGTTTATAAATCAACACAAATATGCGACAGATCTTATTGAGCTTGCTGATCTGGATGAATCTTCCTCAATTGATACGCCGCTTGAAGTCAATCTTAAGTTGAGTAAAGATGGTGGAGATCTTCTTCCTGATCCACATACATACTGGAGACTCGTCGGCAGTCTTGTCTATCTCACCATCACCAGGCCTGACATATCTTATGCTGTCAATCTTGTCAGCCAATTCATGACGTCTCCTCGCCACCTTTTTCTGACAGCAGTGAAGCGCATTATCCGGTATTTATTGGGTACTCGAGCTCGTGGTTTATATTATCCAAAGGATAATCGTCTACTTCTGACTGCTTATGCAGATGCTAACTGGGCAGGATGTCCGGATACCAGACGGTCCACCACTGGTTGGTGTATGTACCTCGGTCAATCTCTCATCTCTTGGAAATGCAAGAAACAAGAACGGGTCTCCAAATCTTCCACAGAGGCTGAATATCGGGCTATGTCCTCTGCTTGTTCTGAAATCTTATGGCTTCAGGGACTTCTTTCGGAACTTGGATTTACACAGGCCTCTCCCACTTCCTTGAATGCAGATAATACTGGGGCAATCAGGATCACTGAAAATTCTGTTCTTCATGAACGCACAAAACATATAGAAGTTGATTGCTACTTTATTCGAGATGAATTCAAGCGTGATGTTATCAGTCTACCTCATGTCCCTACAGAGTTTCAGTTTGCAGATATCTTCACTAAGGGGCTTCCTCGGCCGCGACATCAGTTTCTTGTCTCCAAATTGCTGCTTTATGACACTCCCGCATCAATTTGAGGGGGGGGGGGGGGGGGGGGGGTGTCAATCCTGGGCCTCCAGGTCCAATATATCAGGCCCATTTACATACTAGTTAGTTGTTAGCTATTAGTATGGATCTAAATCCAAGTGTAATTAATGGATAAGCATTGTTAGAATGTAATCAGGGATTAAACCCTTTAAATATAGCTCTCAGTCGACCATGCAAGGGACGACAATTAATCTCCATTTCTCTCTTATGCCTGTCTCTTCTCTCTAAAATGACAGATTTCATCAAGGATTCTAGCTTTAGCATTCCCCACCTCCTCTATGTTATTGGCAACCCAAGATTTAATTTTGTCTTTCAACAGCTTTAATTTAGCGCCCAACTGATAACCAGCCCCACCCTGCCACCCTTAATTTTGCCCACCAACCTTTAACCAAAGATAAAAAACCTTTATTCTCAAGCCAGGCCAGCTCGAAGCAAAAAGGTGCCGCGCCCCACCTTTCTGGTCTAGAGTCAAGAACAGTCGGACAATGATCTGAAGTCGACTTCGGGAGGGCCAATTGACAAACCTCCGGGTACAAATCAAGCCAATCTGTTGAGACAAGGAATCTGTCCAATCTTGACATTGAAGGTGGTGTTTGATGGTAGCTCCTCCTAGCCGAAGATCGATAATGGAATGAGAGTTAATCCAATCTGAGAATAGGCTCATAGCAGCAGAAATATGCCCTCCTCCTAGCTTTTTGCTTGGGAAACGAACAACATTCCAGTCACCTCCCACACACCAAGCTCCATTCCAGCTTCCTCTAATTGAGTTCAACTCCCTCCAAAGATCAGGTCTTTTAGAATTAGAGTTGGGCCCATACACCGAAGTTATCAACCACCTCTTGTTGGTAGCTAGATCTTCAACTTCTGCAGAAACAGAGAATTCCCCTTTAGAAGTATTGGAGACTGCCACATATCTTGAGTCCCAGAGCAGGAGGATACCTCCCGCCGAGCCAACTGCATCAATAGCAGTCCACCTCGCAAATTTATTGCCCCACACTTCTCGCACAATTTTATCAGACATAGAGCTTAACTTCAATTCCTAGATGAGAGCTATTTGCACTTTATTGCTGCGGAGAGTTTCCTTGACAACCAATCTGCGAGCAGCCCCTCCCAAACCACGAACATTCCATGATAAGATCTTCATTTATAACCTGAAGCTCCCTCCTGAATTTTCTTCTTCCTTTTGCTTCTACGTAGCCCGGCCTTTGAAGAACCCCCACCCTTGTCATAATTAATATAACTTGCCAACCTTGTCAACTCTCTTCTTACTGAAGCTTGAATGTTCTGATTTTCCCTCTCCTGTGCAAAAGCCAGCAAATGATTCCAACCCTCCTTTATGTTATCAACAGAGATCCCTACTATCTGGCCACATTCTTTAATTTTGGAAGGCAACCAGTCAGAATTGAAGCCACCGACAGAGGGAGTATGTCCTTTCGGATCCTCCGCACATAACCCCCTAGGGTGCAAACCAGAATGGGGTTGAACTAATTGAGAGTCATTCATCTTAGAATCCGACCTATATCCCTTGGATCAGTTTCCGGAATGGAGTTAAATACTCTTTCACAACTTACCGGAGAGGATCCCGAAGCCGTCGATGGAACGCTGAGGGCCTTCTTCCAGCCACCTTCCACACCTTGCGTGATGACTAAGACCCACCTGGCGTCCTGCCTTTCTAGAAGAGGCAGAGGACTCGACTGTAGGCCTTTCGATAGAACACCACAAAACGTCAAGGGTGTTAATTCCTCTATAAGCTGAGAACCCCGGTTATAAACAGATATAGGAGTGGGTTCCATGTCGCAATCGTAAGCACATGCCTCCTTCATAGGTGAAGAGAAGTCATCCGAGTCTGACGAGTATAGAACCAACCTTTTGATAGGGGAGAGGACGTTTAAGGATTTTTTGGATTGAGAAGAACATTCAGGGCTCTAGTTGTTGAGCGCCACATGTCCGGACGAGGTGGTGGGAGTGTTGAAGCCAGATGTGTTAATCGGTGTTGTAGTTGAGGAGGGGACGATCTGCAACTCCCCGCTAGCCTCCTCCCAATCTTCTAGGGCTACCAGAGGTGGGGTTGGATAAGAACTGAAAGCATCAGGGGTGGACCTCTCCAACCATAAAAGAGCTCTTGGACCGGTATAGCCTAGAGACGATGCATGATCTAATTCAAAGCCTAGATCCAGGCCATTACCCAAGTAACCCGAGTCCAAGTCAAGGCCCAGTTCGTCTGACCGACACTGGAAAATGAGATTGAACTCATCTTCTGAAGAGGGAAATTTGAAATTTGAAAATTCGTCAGTCAGCCTCACGTCATCATCGTCTTCTTCATCGACGGATCCAATGTTTGCAATCAACGATCCTCTCATGTTGTTACTGCTGCGGCCAGGAACCCCTTCTAAAACATCGCGTACAGCGTCTTCCTCCACAACCACAGAAGTCATCAGATCGTCAAACCAAAGAGAGTTTTGTTGGTAGTTGAACATCACCTCCAAGCATAACCTTGACCCTTCTGAAAACCAGAGTCTCTTTGTCAATGGTCTTGTCAACCTCGAGAGTACGACCCAGACAGTCTCCTAACTTGCGGAATACACTCTCTCTCCAAACGTGTATAGGCACACCTTTCATCCTAACCCAGCACCGACGAGGAGGTCTTCCCACTACCTCCATGCATCTTTCAATAGCCTGAAATGGGGAAGAACCCAGATTATTCAATGCACATCTAAAGGCGACATCAACCTCCGCTTTAAATGCAAACCACATCCAAATTGCCCAATCGTCCATCAATGCTAGCCGACAGGCAATAAGCCACAGGCTTTGGCAAGCCAATTATCCACCCTCTAAAGACTATCTCTGTTCGAGGTAAGGAACCCAACCAAGCCTCTCCGGAGGTCCTTTTTTCCCTCTTTAGAGACCCAAGGAGCAACTCTAACCCCCGAGCCAAAGCTATCCTTCATAGTCCAGGCTTCTACATGGAGAGTAGAGGGAGAGGCAACCACCTCAGCGAAACTCTTCTGACACAGAGTGGGAAGCCCACCAGACACATGTAGAGGAGCCAAATGGGAAATCCCACCTCCACGATCTACTTCACTCACCCTCTTCTAATAAGGTGGAGGAGGCAACTGAGCTTTGGAAGTCGAGGTAGCAAAATAACAATCTTCACTTGAATCTTCTTGCGCCCACCCCCCACCCCCACCCCCACCCAAGATTTACCATTATTATCGGTAATGGCCCTGTTTGCTTCCTTGATAGATTTGTATCTCACAAAAGCAAAACCGCGTCCCATACCTGTGCTCTTGTTTGTCGGGATGAAGGAGTCCACTATTCGTCTAGATCTACAGAACATAGCTTCCAGTTCCACTTTCGAGATCGTTGGTTTCAAATTAGAGACAAACAGAGAAATGGAATGATTCCTGAGGGAAATGATTTCTTTTGGCAAATGAGAGACCTCCCGAGAGTGACCACTGCCTGCTGCTCTTCTAGTCTGGCGCCTAACAAATCTACCTGCTAATCCACTACCTTCTTTCTGAGTCTCACCCATTCTTCTTTCCTTGGAGCTACTGTTTGTCACGGTCGAATTCGGAGAGGGGAGGAAGAGGAAGAGGAAATAAAAAACAGACATGGGATTTTAACACAAGAACAAGGGGAAAAAAATACAAGCAGAGTGGAGGAGCGTAGAAATGGAAAGAGAAGTGGAATCCTCAGAAAGCGTGGAAAAAGGAGGAGGAAAGTCACAGCATCATCCAAACAGAGTTGTTACAAAGGGATCGAAGGGAAAATCCTGCAAGGGATGCCTCTACTATTCCTCAATCCGCAAATCCAACACTCAAAACCCTCTCTGCGTCGGCGTCAGCAGAACCCTTCAACAAGGTATCGCTGGGTGTTTTCAGTGTTGAGGACGGGGGTGTTGAACAAATTTTTGCTGATAGATTTCGTCCTTCCCTGTCACCTCGTTTATGGGTCGCAACCCCTCCCTATTCATCCCAGAGAGATTTTGGAGAGAAATTATTGGGAATCTCTCGGGGCGAAACTCGAGCGGGGCATTGCATTGAATTACCACATTCAATTAATTGTAGCTGTAAATTTGTCCCCTTTCTTTTGAATAAAAAAAAAAAGAATTCAAATTAGAACTGGTGGCTTTATTTTCCACCTCACTCGAATGAACTCAGTGATACCCTCATAGCAAGGATGCCTTTAAAATTTTTTTTTTTTTTTGGGTGACATTCTCCGTGAGATGCATCCATAGGAAAATGGGCTTTCAGTATAGGATACAATAATCAAGGATGCCTGTACCATATTACCAATAATCATGGAAGAACTCGTATGCTGATGTGTTTGAGAAGGATGTAGGAACAATGCGTATTTCCTGAAGTTTTTTTAGCAAATTATTACAAATGAAGGCTAGGGTGAGCTGATTTTAAATAATTGCACAAGAAAGTAACTGCTATGAATATAGTTAGTTCTCTTGTATTATCATGTTTTTCTAGTGGGCTTGTTCGTTACGCTTCCTGCAAAACTTACATATTTGAACTAAATTTTCATCTGTTTAAAGAAATGCTTATTCATCATTGAAGGATTTAGAAGGTAGAAATTCAGTTGGTGACAAGGTTGTGCAAGATGGTGATGTTGCTGGACAAGCAAATGCTGCCATGGAGATTTCTACATCATTACATAGCAGGGACGAAGCCAAAGGGAATTCATTGGAGTTGTCAAAGCGGGTGACCAGTGATGAGGACAAGTCATTGTTGCCTCAAAAGAAGTCAAAGAAAGAAGCAACAGAAGGCATCTCAAGTCCAACTGCATTCCAGGAGGTGACATCTGGTGGTGAAACCCTTAGGGAGGTAGATTCTGATTTTGCCTCTCAATTCATTTGATTGTAGACATGAACTACTCTTATTCTTTCTCAATGAATGAATACTTTGCTCAGATGTTGAGTCAATATCAAATTAGTGATTCGCCTAACACCCAAGTACGATTGCGAGGGAAGATGCTTGCCCATAGAAGAAATGCCTCATTAATTAATTCGGTAAGCCTTATAACTTAACCCTTTTGTATGATAATGTTATTTCAACAAGTTATCTTACTGGTGAGTTGGTGTTTCTTATAGTAGAGGACAAAGCAATGGCAAGCCAGAACTGAAGGTGGGTTGTCATTTTCTCCACTTATTGGCTGTTATTTTCTGTTGCTAAAATTTAGTCTCTTCACAACGATCTATAGGAATTAAGCATAAAGCATTGTCTGGTGGAATGAGTGAAGTTGTTTAATAGATTGCCTGATGAATGAAGGTGAAATGCATGTGGAAAGGGTTTCATGGCGCTCTCCATAGGTTGTGGATGGAATGGCCATGTTAAATGACTTGGCATTACATCTAAGGTGAGGTTCCTAATCATCGATGTTTTTGCAGGTGAGCTGAAAGTTCATGAAAACCACAATGTTAGAAAGCCCGAGGAACAGCTAGGCAATGTGGGGGATGAGCAGTTGAATGAAAAACTTCATGCGCCACAAACTGAGCCAGTCACTCCAGTAGGTTTATGGGATAAGGATTTGCAAACCCAAGAGAGGGCCTCTGTCATCAGGTCGGAGGAAATTTCCAATGAAGCTACTCAGAATAAAGGAGATGAGATTATACATGAGGAGCAGCAGAGGAGTCCTCATCAATCATCCCACGACAAGGTTAGAAAGCCCGAGGAACAGCTAGGCAAGGTGGGGGGTGAGCAGTTGAATGAAAAACTTCATGCGCCACAAACTGAGCCAGTCACTCCAAAAGCTTTATGGGATAAGGATTTGCAAACCCAAGAGAGGACCTCTGTCACCAGGTTGGAGGAAATTTCCAATGAAGCTACTGAGAAGAAAGGAGATGAGATTATACATGAGGAGAAGCAGAAGAGTCCTCATCAATCATCCGGGGATCACGATGAACAAAGAAAAGTGGAAAAGGCAAATGCCGTTGATCCTTCCTCCAAGGAACTTTCACCGTTGCCTTTCGTCAAGATCTCTCCCGTGTGGGAAATGATGGAGTCTAATGTAGTATTCAATACAATTCCACAAAGCCCACATTTCCAACCACTCGAGCAGTGCTCTGAGGTGTTTCGTGAAGGAATGGCTATAGGACACATGGTCACTTTTGCTAATGTGGCAGATGCCATATGCAAATTGCATCTTGGTGATCATAGGAGTGCTTTTGAAAATATGCTCAAGGACCTTGCTGAATTGGAACGGCACGGTTTCGATGGTCAGCTTCTACGAGTTCGCATCGAGCGACTGTTATGGTTAAAAGATAGCTTTCTGCAATCTGAGGACAAGTTGGTAGAGACAGAAGTGCATATCCGCGGGCAACAACATCAAAAAGATAACCTGAACACAGAAATTGACACTCTCAACAGGGACATTGCGATATTACAAGAAAAAAGGGCGTCAGTTATAGAGACGAGGAAGAAGACTGAAGAAAACATTGAGCAGCTGCAGCAGGAGGTGCAAAAAGCGAAGGAAGCTTCTTGTCTTGCCGAAGAGGACTTTAAAAAGGTGGCCACAGCTCCTTGGAGTGCTTAAAAACACCTGTTACCTCCTCTTTTGCTGTTGGCATCATGTGTACGGTGGAGACTCCTCTACTTAAATAGTATCTGGGGTAAATCTATCAACTATGATCTCCTCACAGTAGTCTAGTTCGAGCATAGCTCCCATTGTTGGGATCCACTCTAGAAAGGTATGTACATATTTAGATTACATATGGTCTAAATGTCATTACCCATGATTTCAGATAGATGGTTGGTCCAAGTTGTTGGTTATTTGATGGTTGTGATTATCAGATTAATGAGTTGCTCGAACTCGCTGCAAATCGTGGACTTTCAAGTACTTTTGTGATTGTCACTGAAGTGTGCCTCAGATTTTGTAGTGTTTTTCAATTGACTTTGCTTATAGCTCATGATCCATGTCTTGATCTATAGTTCCGTTGAAGTTCTGTATATCCATGTTTCTTTTGAAGTATGGTCTCTTGAAAATATTTGGGCCCACAACAATGAAAACACGGGCCCAAGTTTATATTGTTTTCGAATTACAATTTAGGAGGGCCAATCCATTAGGAGTTTAATTTGTTATTGTTTGTATTATTATATGGGCCCTCATCTCCAAACATCTATACCATCCTATTTGCTTGATTTTTTTTTTAATCTTATTTTGTGTGGTGTGGATGGTTCCTGAAGCTGTGTCCGTGATGGTTGATATATGCTTTTAAGTGACCATGGGCAGTTAATCTCTTCTAGTAAAGCAGGATGAAATTTAATGCACTTATCTTGTGATCACATTCCCTATGGACTGAAAATGAAATTTAAAGGAGTGCTATGCAAGTGATGGAACTCTTTAGGTCTTAGGGCCTGTTTTTTTACAAGAATTTATGACAAGAAAACCCGCTACGCTATCTGGGAATTCTAGAATTCCTGTCACAAAGAGTACATTTGCCTACTTAGTATTGAAGTCCCAGGAGTTTACTGTTTTGGAGGCATCCATTGAATGAGTATTGAAGTCGCGAGTAATAAAGGGTTTAAGGTGGAGATCTAGACTTCACTTGGGGTATTTTATTATAGGGTGATGAGTAGATATAAAAGAAGGGGGATTATTTGATGCCCTTTTAATCATAACCTCTCAGCCCCTTCAATAGAGAGGCATTGCTCGTGAATCGAAGGAATTCAATATAGGTTAAACAAAGGATCCCCAACCGACCCTTTTCCAAATGTATAGTATAGATATAGGGATTTAAAGATGAATTTTTAAGGGTCTGTTTTTATCCAGGATAAAGAGAATATATTAAAAAAGAAAGGGGAAAAGTTTAACAAGAGGTTAACAAGATCCAAAAAAGAAGGAAACAACATAGCAAGAACATGAACAACAGAACCTTGTAAGATCCAATTAGGTTTATTTCAGGATTTTCCTCATCCAAGCATAGGTCCTCTATAATTGTCCTTATTAAAAGTGGACCCCAAATGCTCCAATAGCACCCTATAACTTTACCTCACTTTACTTCAATCCACCATACATCCAAACACACGCTATAAGTAGCAGCAGATTCTTCCGAATCATCCCATATGAGAATGGCATTTTGAAGCATCTGTGTTGGGACCTGAAATGCAGTAGAAGGCTTTGTAAAGTCAGCTGGTAGCTTTTGCTCCTGAATGTAGTCATGTTTAATTTTGAAGGGTCCGTTTGTTGGAACCCTGGTGAACATTTTTTATTATTAAAAGTGGGGCCCCAATGCTCCAATAGCACCCTATAACTTTACCTCTCATTACTTCAATTCACCATACATCCATACACGCTATAAGTAGCAGCAGATTCTTCCGAATCATCCGATATGAGAATGGCATTTTGAAGCATCTGTGTCGGGACCTGAAATGCAGTAGAAGGCTCTTGTAAATTCAGCTGGTAGCTTTTGCTCCTGAATGTAGTCGTGTTTAATTTTGAAGGGTCCGTTTGTTGGAACCCCTGGTGAACATTTTTTTTTTACAGATGCATTGATGTGGGTTTACTCGTTTAACCCGTTTGTCTACATGGAATTGAATTCCTGTGATTGATGGTAAAATGGGATTCCATTGCAGGATTACTAAGGGGCAAGTGGAAATCTAGCAGTTGGAAATGGAAGTCCAGTAGTAATTTTTTATTGTGTTTGGATTTGACCAGAAAAAACAATCTAGGATAATATTATTTTATTCTTTTAAAAAACGAACTTTTAAATGACTAAATTTAATTTCAATTTGGTTTTTCTTTAGGAGTTGTTTGTCCTCTGCACGGAAAATATGAAAAAGAGATTTACATATGTAAAGTTTATTCATGTGAAATATATTACCATGTTGGAAAGCACCGTTTCACATGAGTAAACAGTGAATGACTAGGATTACATGTATAGACTTTTCATATATCTCATAATCTATGAAGATCTAGGACATGGAACTAAATGTTTCTGGATTTAATGTGTCAATAAAAAACTTGAATGGTTTGGATTATAACTTTGGGCCAACAGGAATCTTAAAAAATAAAATGTGATGATGAGGTTTATTACCACGACATCTCCAAGGTGGAAATTGCACCTGTGCCTATTCTCACATTCATTTGAATGTAGCACACATATAACATTTATACGTACATATGTTTGTTTGCATTCATTTATATATCATATGAGTAAAATGGATGTGTGAAATTGGTGCAATAATATAAAACTCCATACCAGCATAGGTGATCAATATGTTTCATACAACACGTCACGGGCTCAAATCCCATCAATGACATTTTATTATTATTATATTTTTCTTGTCCTATGTGTTAGAGATTAGTATTTTAGATAAGGATTGATTTGGTTGTTAGAGATTTTAGGTAATTTGAATTTTAAATAACTGTTGATTAGAGTTGCTCTTCATTATATAAATTGAGAACAATTCTCAATTGAATGTTACGGTGGAATTTATGGAAAGAAGTGGTTCTTAAAATTCTATATGGTATCAGAGCGGGTTCCGATCCCGTTGTTCTTGTGTAACCCATGTGACAGGTTGGGCACTTGGGCCTGCACGTGAGGGGGAGTGTTGGGAAGTCTCACATCCCACATCGCCTAAGTAATAGGCTGGACATGTCTTAATATACCTGTATGGGCCTTCTACCTATCAGCTTAACTTGCGCTTGACCAATATGAGTCCACCACTGGATTTCTTCCAAGCTTAATTTTGATGAAGATGGTGAGATCGTAGAGGATGGTCAGTTCTTTTATTGAAGAAAATTGACGGCGATAATCGCAAAAGAAGAATCATAGCCGGCTTGATCGCAAGATCATCGCCGGGCCTAAGCTCTGATACCATCTAAACTTTCAAGAACATCCCCCTCAATTACATGGTACTTTCTGAGAAAGTATCTGTGATTGTGAACATGAAAAAGAAGAATCCTTTGATCTAAATTTTATAATACGATCTTCATTCTTCTTAGTGATCACCGTCCGTCCGTGGATCCATCACTATCGCAACCCGCTCCTTTTTTTAGTTTGTCAGTGCCGGTGGTCTACTGGATCAGATCTATGGTGATTTCTTCCAGAGCTTCGATCATGCGATTTTGATGAAGATGGTGAGATCGTAGGGCCTTAGATGGATGGATATGATGCTTATTTTTTTTTATTGATGGTGTTGATTGCGGAAGCAGGATTGTACCCCGGCAACCATGTGATTGTGGGAGGATGTTAGAGATGATATTAGGTTGGTTGGTTTGGTTATTAGAGATAAAATAGATATTTGTTTGAGATTTTAGGATTGCATTTGAATTTGAATAATATTGGTTATTGTTATGTATAAATTGAGAGGATTTCCTCTCTTCATAGTTACGGTGAAATTATGGGAACATGATGACTCTTGAAAGTATATATGGTATCAGAGCTTGGGCCAGTGATGATCTTGCGATCAAGCCAGGTACAATCATGCTTCCGCAATCAACACCATCATTTTTTTTCTTTTTCAATAAAAAAACTAATTAGCCTCTCCTATCCATCCATCCATCTAAGGCCCTACGATCTCACCCTTCATCAAAATTGCACGATTGAAGCTTCTAGAAGCAAGCGCGATAGATCTGATCCAGTGGGCCACCAGCACTGACAGACTCAGAAAGGAGTGAGTTGTGACAGTAATGGATCCACGGACAGACGGCGATCACGATCAAGCTTGGTGCAATCTTGCTTCCGCAATTAACACCTGTTGACACAAAAAAATGTGTCACTTTGCTTCTTCAAAATCCAGGAAGCTACATGAAGTCGCAGCCTGCCATAAATAGGCAATGCTACTTCCAAAAAATCAAATCATGTTAGAATCAAACAAAAACTGCAAGATCCTTCAAGACAGCCAAAAGAGCAGTACACAAGAAGTTTCGGGCCATTTCAAAATCATTTGGCCTAACTTCGCTTCTCCGGCAGCTGAAAAGGAGCTCCCAGCGGCGAAAGCATCGGAGACACCAAATCTTCGATCAAAGCCGATGGATGGTCTCAAAATACATCCAAAAGGCTCCACGTCAAGTTCCGAGTCAAACCGACAATGTTTGACCCTACATCAACCCTCTAACACCTAAATCAAGCCTCTCGGCGGCGAGAACCACCGAGTCCATCACTCATCAGATAGAGCACATGGATGGCTTCAAAATGCTTACAAAGGGCTACACGTTAAATTTCAGGTCATTTCGACAACATTTGACCAGACTTTGACGCTCGGAAGCCAAATCAGGCCTCTCGGCGGTGAAGCTCCCCGGGACCATAGTTTCCAAGACAGAGCCTGTGGATCATCTTAAAATGACTCCAATAGGTTTCCTGTCAAATTTCAAGTCAATCGGACATCGGTTGACCGCACATCAAGCCGCGACATCTTCATCACGACAAAAGCAAGTCTACTGGTGATAGGACCCCAAACGGCTTCAAAACTCAAACAAAAGCCTATAGTTGGTCTTATTTATTGCTCAGCAGGCTTCACCCCAAATTTCAGGTCATTCCAACATCGTTTGACACAGTTTCAGCTTCTGACGGAAAATCGGCAACTCTGCACGACAAAGTCTTCGGCTTTCTCAGAAAATTGGAAACTAGGCAAAACAAAATGCAAGGATTCTCATCAGGTTTTCTACAGGGAAATCAAGCCAATAAATGATAAAAAATGTCAAAAAAAAATACAGAAGAAAAAAGAATAAAAAAACAGCAAAAAAGGACACAAAACGAGACAAAAGGGGGGAAAAACCCCCCAGGGTCGCAGGCCCATGCGACCCTGGCCCAGGGTTGCCAGCCCCTGCGACCTTGGGGCCCGGGATCGCCGGGAAGGCCCAGGAAACCCCTTTTTCATCGTATTTTCGCGATTCGAAGCATCCGGCCTCTGGTATTTTTCAAAATTCATACTTTTGAGACACCAAATCCACTGACATACGTCAAAATCACGGGTCAATCATTAAGAGTATCGAAATCAAACATTGATCGCCAACTGGTCAACCAAAAAAAGTGTGCTTTCTACCCGACCGATCGAGAAATCGACAGGACAGATGGTACTGACCCGCTGTTGGCAACCAATACTTGATGTTACATGGTCATCCGATGTCAATCTACATGAAGATCCATCGATGATCATCACTAGAAGAATCCCAAAAGACGCGGCACGACCCGCGACTCTTCAACTGCTCGGCGACCACTTAATGCGATTAATTGACTAGCTTTATTGCAGTCATTAATCCATTTCTTTGGACGGCCCAATCAGAAGCAAGCATCCGGGAGTTACAAGTCAAGAGATTCATGACATTTAAACCATGAAACTCCTCCCATCATGGCGATTAAATGCCCTCAATCTCCTCCGGCCAATCAGAAGCCAAGAAAAAGGAGTTACAAAATAAAGGAATTAAATCCTGTAACTCCTCCCATTATGCGGCTTAATGACAATAAAAGCCCATAAACTCTCCTAAATGGCTACCAAGAGCCTATAAATAGGAGAGCACTCCAAAGGAATCCACATTAGAAAAATCAACAGAGATCGGAAAAACAAGATAGATCCCAGATCAGAAAAAAGCACAGAAATCCAGAGAAAGAAAGAGAAAACTCTGTGGAAGTTTTACACCGACCACCGCTACAAGGTGACAAAAGTCCCTTGGGGGGTACCCCCCCCCCCAAGGTCCTTGCCTTCTCCTTCAACCTCCAATGGCTTAGACGTGGCTTTTCAGCCCGTCTACTTAGTTTTTTTTATTGGACATAAGACCTCCTTTTGGTCTTTGTCCTCTAAAAACCTGAGGTTATAGCCAAGCCAAGTGAATCAATAGCATCCTCTATTCTCATCTGCATGGATGATGGCGAAGTCCACATATGGCTTGCGACCGTTAATCTGAACGGGTCCCCTATAATCTCCTGAGAAGTTAGATCCTCCTTTTCTTGCTTTTCATTGTAGTTTGTATTTTTTCAAAAGAGACAAAAATCACAACTCTTGTCTTTCATTATTGATAAGAATTGTAAATCGGCTATAAACGCCAAAAATCGGCTATAAACGCCAAAATCAGGCTATAAATGCAAAAAAATCGCCTTTCACGGCAAATCAAGAAAATGTCTCTTTTCTTTAATATATGTACAATGGAAAACTTGAAAGAAGTTGATTTCCTTTTTACTTGCGAAGGTTAATCTCCGGATCACCACTTGCAATTCCAAGTAAAATAGAAAATCTGGCACACCCACACAAAAGAAATGTTGATGCATGCCTCTGCCCCCCGGTTACGAAAGGGTCGGACCCAAACGGACTCCCATGTCTGCCGACCTCGGTAGAACCGAGCAGAATGCGCTGGTCCATCAAGCTGGCACACCCGGTGGGACTCGTTCATTTGAGAACATATGATGCTAGAAATGAAATATTTGCAAATCATATCTATTGCTCCATGCTTATACTTCTTTTCTTGATTTCTTGGCTACTTTCTAATTGGTGGCCTATGTTGGATTCCGCATCTAATAAAAATGAGAGGAGATTTTTTAGAAATTTCTAATTCTTTGAATTTATTTCCACTCTTTCTCTTTTCAAAAAAAAAATTATTAGATTTTTCATTTTGGATTCAAAATTGAGAAACCTTGATCCTTTCTTATCGTTCATCGCGCTTGCAGAAATGTTGAGCCTGTTCGACTAAGGTTTTGGGTCATCGTTTCTCTTCGATGAGTTCATTAAAGATCTAAAAAAAAAAAAAATCGGATTTTTCATTTTGGATTCAAAATTGAGAAACCTTGATCCTTTCCTATCGTTCATCGTGCTTGCAGAAATGTTGAGCCTGTTCGACTAAGGTTTTGGGCCATCGTTTCTCTTCGATGAGTTCATTAGAAAAAAAAATAAAAACAAAAAATCGGATTTTTCATTTTGGATTCAAAATTGAGAAACCTTTATTCTTTCCTATCGTTCATCGTGCTTGCAGAAATGTTGAGCATGTTCGACTAAGGTTTTGGGCCATCATTTCTCTTCGATGAGTTAATTCAAAAAAAAAAAAAAAAAAAAATAAGATTTTTCATTTTGGATTCAAAATTGAGAAACCTTGATCCTTTCCTATCGTTCATCGCGCTTGCAGAAATGTTGAGCCTGTTCGACTAAGGTTTTGGGCCATCGTTTCTCTTCGATGAGTTCATTAAAGATCTAAAAAAAAAAAAAATCAGATTTTTCATTTTGGATTCAAAATTGAGAAACCTTGATCCTTTCCTATCGTTCATCGCGCTTGCAGAAATGTTGAGCCTGTTCAACTAAGGTTTTGGGCCATCGTTTCTGTTCGATGAGTTCATTAAAAATCTAAAAATAAAAAATAAAAATCTGATTTTTCATTTTGGATTCAAAATTGAGAAACCTTGATCCTTTCCTATCGTTCATCGTGCTTGCAGAAATGTTGAGCATGTTCGACTAAGGTTTTGGGCCATCGTTTCTCTTCGATGAGTACATTAAAGATTTTAAATATATATATATATATATAAAAAGAAGACATAGAACACTAAGGTTAAACCAACTGCGTTCTTTGATCATGGTTGGTTCAAGAAATTCCTTGTCCAGAGTGTGGAGACAGCTTGACTGTTCTAGGCAAGGGTCCTCCAAACGGGTTCATTAAGTAATCCTACCCTTACCTGGGGGCAATTCTATCAATCGAGATTTTATAAGACCGGGTTAGGAGGCCTATGTGTACTCTCTCGTCTTTTAAATAAAATTTTTTCAAAATAAAATTTTTTAAGATAAAAAATAAAAAATAAAAAATTTTTCAAAAAAAAACCTTAAAAAAAATAAAAAAGTAAAAAGTAAAAAAATAAAAAAAAAAGATTAAAAAAAAAATCTTGGAAAAAAAAACTTCCGTCATTTTGGGTTTAGGTTGGAGAAATTTTGGTCTTCTCTTTTTTTAGCACTGGCGCTCGTGGAAATCGCTGAGCCCGTGTTCAGATTGGAGTGCTTTTTGCTCTCTTTGATGAACCCGATATTGGCCTTAAAAAAAAAACTCGTCATTTTTGGATTCAGATCCGAGAAATTATAGTTCATTTCCTTCTGAATACTGGCACTCGCGGAAATCGCTGAGACCGTATTTGGATCGGAATATCATCTGCTCTCTTTAATGAATCCAATCTCGACCTTTCAAAACAGAGAATCTCATCTCATGGATGCGGTCTCAAAACATTTGTGTCTAGCGGTACTAGTACGCCCTTTTAGGGTCTACTATATTCGCGACCGGCACATTTGTAACTCCAACTTTATATTCTTCTTACCTCGAGCAAGCTCTGCTTCTCGATAAGTCGAATTTAAGTTCACAATTACTTCTAGCAGTCACTGGGACGTTCATTCTGGGCTTCCATACCTGTGATCAGAACAATTATACCCTCTATGGCTTTCTGCCTTCTTCATATTGCTTGGGTCATCTTCCTCGAGCAATTTGAAAAGACAAAACCATAGAACTTCCCACTTATGATCATTATATTCTTGTGATTACTAATGGATGTGGTCTTGTTTCAGAAACTTTTCGAAAACTATCAATGGTAGCTTCACTAACCATTACCTTCGACGAGAACAAGCACCAACTCATGCTTCAATAAAAGCAAACTACGCGCACCTATAAGCGCCCCATCAGCTGCCGAAGCGTCAACTCCCTCGGCAACTCTCTGAACTCCGGGTCGACTTCGACTCCCCGGACCATCGTCTTTGGGATGCTGGGACCATTCCCACTTCCCGAAGAACAAACTGCTTCTTCCAAGAAGCAGAAACTCGCCTCTCAACGTGTCACTACCGTGACACCAAAGGCGAGCACCAGAAGGCCCGAAGCCCGTGGCAGCCCCACGAATCCTCGACCCGCAAACGACCAAGTCTATCCCAAGACTTGGTCCCCAAGACCTTCACCAAAACAAAGAAGGTCCCAAACATCCACCAAGCCGGTAGTCCTGGCCCCACTCAAGGAGAACTAGTTCTACCCTCTTGCCCACATGAAAGGGGAGAGACCCATCTCCAATCTGACTCTCAAGTCAACCCAGCATGAGCCGGCTTGTTCCTATAAGCCCAAAATGAAGTTATGCATCACAATGCCTCTGTAAGCACCTGCTAATGCCTACAAACCTGCAGTTCGACCCTTCATCTCTACAGGGGCCGAACTCCAAAAAATCAAAGCTTCACTGCAACAGGTGAAGGACAGGGTTCACATCCTGTCCTTGCCCAACTATAAAGAAGTCAGGCTCGGCTGCTGCACCCGAGGGAGCACATCCTTCATCGTCAAAGCCCAGCCAGAGCTGACCGAAGCTCAAATTGCTCGTCGTATACGCCGCCGCGCGTCGTATCGGCAAAAGAGACTAGAGAAGCAAAGGACCCAGCCTCCTACACTTCAAGTCTCTTCCAAATGGGTCGAAAAAGAAAGACCCAACCCAGTTGCTGCCATCCATATGGTTAGAAAAACCAGAAGACGCCAAAAGGACCAGCCAGACAGCACGTCATCCACTTCAAGATCCTGACGGGAGCTATCGCGGATCAAGATGCACTCATTATCCGCCTCTTTGCAAGTACCCTAAAAGGTACAGCCTTCAATTGGTACTCCACTCTGCCGGAGGACTCCATCCAAAACTAGGCCATGCTAGAGACACGCTTCCTGACTCATTTCAAAGGTGAGGATCATCCCGCTACTATGGCTCAGCTGTGCGGCCTAAAACAGGGGGAGAATGAGTCAACATATGACTTCATTCATAAGTGGAAAGCAATGGCATACAAATGCTTTGATGTGTTGCCACAAGCGTCGCTAGTCGACATCTGCCGAAACAACATGAGAACCAGAATCCGCTCCATGATCATCGGCAACAAATCAAAGAACCTGGGAGAACTCCTAGAAGCTTCCATGGAAGCTGAAACGGTGATTAAAGACCTCAACAGTCAGAAATAATCAAGAAAAGAGCCAACCGCCATTGCAACCTCAAAACCAATGAAGAAAGAGGTCCTCAATGTGCAGACCAAGTCAGCTCCTCAGCCACCAAAGAAAGCTGAAAATAAAGCTGCTGGTAAGAGACCTGAACTCTCAGATGCCTTCAAAGAACGAGTAGAGAAGAAATACCCGTTTGATAAAGATGTTGATGAAATCTTCGGGGCTCTTGTGGCAAACGGCAAGCTCACCTTGCCTGAACCAAAAAGACCGAGTGATGTTGGCAAAACCAACGATCCTCGATACTGTCCATACCATCAGATGATCTCGCATCCTCTTAATCAATGCTTCGTTGTGAGGGAGAAAATAAATGAGATGTGGAAAAATAGAGTCATCACCTTTGACAAAAACTATGGGTCTGCCTTGGTCAACATAGTGACATGTGGAGAAACATCAAAATCACCGAAGAAGAAGATCACTACTTCCTTCAAGGTGATAAACACAATCCAAGTGTCCGAGGAACTGGTTCCTTACCCAACACCAGACGGACAACCCATATGGGTATATCCCGATCTCCTGGAAGATGAAAATTGGGAGGTCGTGAAAACAAAGCCTACAGCTCAACAGCGAAGGCAGGCTAGGAAATATTTCCTCAAGCTCAAACGGCAAGAGAAGACCCAGCCAAAATAAGAAGTCAAAGAAAAGGCAGAGGCTTCCTCTACCGCTTCATTGGAAGTAACAAAAACATCCATTCCAGAGACTTCAAAGGGGGTAAGAAAATTCACTCTCAGTGATTTCATGCCACCTCAATTCAAAGAAGCCATGCAGGAGGCATCATACTCTTGCAATTCGGTAGTTGGATTCTCCATTGATGGATATGAGTCCAGCGACACCGATGATGGATTCGAATCCAGCTACACCGACGAGTGGGAGGAGTCCCTTGAAACAGGAGAATATCCCTCTGATAAAGAATGAGTTCCTGAGACTCATCTCATGCCAGTAATCTGGTATAACCCCCTACAGCCGCAAGGATCCTGGTCTGATGATGAAGAAGATCAAGGGGCTGTATAAGAAAATGCTGCTGACCCAGCACCCCTCATTGCTCCAGTGGAAATCAACAATGTTGAGCCACAAAGAGTTGATGAAGAAGAAGATTTGGCTCCTATGCCTGATCTTGAAGAATATGCAAGGTTCTTGCAGCGTCTCGCTCTAGAACAAGAGCAGGACCGCGTCAACGAGCTTCCTCGCAATCCAGAGCCTGAAGTCCCTGAAGACCATCAGGTACATCCTCCCTTAACTCCTGAAAATGGAGAAAATTGCTGGATAGACGATCCTCTTACATCCGAGGATGAGTCTGACTTCGATCTGGCAACGTCTCCGGTCAGAGCTTCCTGTAATGTGATGATTCGGGATTATAGCTCTTTCGAAGCATCGTCTGATGAGATCACTTATACTCCGGCGATGCCTAGCAATGTATCTTCTGGAGCCACCTCATCTCACGTGACTTTCACTGAGACGACACCCTCTCAGGTTTCTTCTCCTGAGACTGTGACTTTAAAGTTCACACCCTTCCTGACTGAAGAATTCCCAGCTATTGATGCTTGGGACGATGAATTGGTCAACGAAGAAGAAAGGTTGCTGGATGCTGTTCAGGACTTATTCCCGGAAAATGCTCCGTGCAATACAATCACTGAGGATGGCAACTCTGCTGCAGATACATCGTCAGTAAATGAAAAATGACTGCCTCTTGATCCTGAAGACAATCTTCCAAACGAAGACCCTTCTCAAGAAGCTCTTGAAGTTGGTAGAGGCACCCGCTCTGGCCAGGACTACTACAAAAATTACAACCAATCTTCTTTTACATATGTAAATCGTTCGGGAAAAGATGTTGTAAGCGCCCCTAGTGGCAACAATGATGAACATGCAGGCCCTAAGGAGGCTTTCAAGTATGACTTGATTGAACACTTCAAGCACATACCTGCATGTTTGCATATCCTAGATTTGTTGCGAATGTCTCAGCACACTCGTGATAATCTCATTTCAGAATTACAAAAGCTAAATGAGGATGTCGACAAACATGCCCCGCAAGTCCTCCAAATTGAAATGGATTACCGGGTCAAAATCTCAGAAGCTTCCTCAAAGGGTGAAAAGAAGAAAACTGAGGGATCATGGATTGAATGCCTCTCGGTTAATAAAGCAGCCAATGCAACCATCGCCTTCACAAAGGACGACCTCCTACTTGGCGAAACAAGGCATAACCGACCCCTGTACTTCACAGGGTACATCAAGGAAATGCCTATGCACAGAGTTCAGATCGACCCAGGTTCTGCACTCAACCTCATCTCCACATCGGCTCTCGTAGAGTTGGGCATCCCACCCAGCAAGCTGAGCCACACATCTGTATCTATCTTTGGATACGATGGGAGTACTCAAAGGCCTATCGGCAAAATCAGGTTCAAGTTGCAGATCGGTGATCTTATCTCTGAGGTCACAGTGTATGCAATAAAAACCCCTTCATGCTACAACATCCTTCTCGGACGCCCTTGGATCCACGAGAATGGTGTTGTCCCTTCAACTTTACATCAATGCATCAAGTTTGTTGGCGACGATGGCATGATACATCGAATCTTTGCGGACAGAAAACCCTTCAAAGGTAAAGAAGTAAACTTTGCAGACTCACAAATGTATGAAGGTGAAAAAGAAGAAGAGGAGAAGCACACAGCACCCTTTGCCGAAAATCTCCAGAAAGATAAAGGCAAGGCTCCTCAACAATCACCGGAAAAAAACAAACCATCCGGTAAATCTGAAAAGAGCATTCAAACTCCCTTCATCATCTCCCTCAAACCTTCAAAGCCTTTGGTCATCACAACTAAAGTGAAGAAGGCAAAGCAAAGGCCTGGGGGCAAATTTGTTGTCTCTTTCGTGTCTATCATGCAAGACACGGATTCGGATTCAGAGCCAGAAGACGACACATCGTCAAGCCAAGCTGACACTCAGCAAGTTCAGCCTGCTCTTACTCCAATGGAGATAACTTCTGACATAGAAGATCCTACGTCAGCTTCCGTCGTTGTTCCAGCGACTTCAGTAAAGGAAAAGCCGATATTCTTCCATAGATCGGATGCTTCTTCATCAAACTCCGTGCTTGAACCTTTCCAAAATGAAGGTATGCCCCAACTATCCTTATATAGTTTTGTGGCACAAGCTATTATGAAGAAAATGGGCTATGACGCTCAAAACCCAGTCGGTTTGGGAGAAGGCCATGGTATCCTCACGCCATTGGGGCCCCTCTTGACCAAAAGCCAGCTAGAAGATTGGAGACTCTACGGCTATGTAGAAAAGTCTTCACATGGGCTAGGGTACGATCCCGACACTCCTTTGAGACAGTTGACACAAAGGCTTAAAAGTCAATTTACTGACCAAGCCTCAACATCTCAAGTCCATGAAGACATCGATCTCCCTGGATATCTCTTTGTGAGTCACTTGACAAAGATCCAGGAAGCTCATCCAATTGGTACGATTTCTCTGACAATGAAGAGGAGTTGTCTGATGGCACAGACATGTGGTCTTCTGACCTAGAAGAACCCTCATCTCCAAAAGAAGTACCCTACTTCGACCCGGTTTCAACAGGCGATTGGGATCATCTTATAGCAAACCTTGAGAAAATCGCAGATCAAGAAGACCCGTGGAAAGGAACAAAACCTTGGTCTGGAAATGCCCTTGAAACCCCAGAAGGTTTCGTCGAGCTGGAACCTCCGAAAATATTATGGAGGAACCACATTCGAACCTTCCAACAGAAGATCCTGTTCAAAAGATAGACTTGGGAACACCTGATAACCCACGTCCTGTATTCATAAGCAACAATATAAAGGATGATGAGTTACCCGAGTATATCGCCTTTCTTCGTGAGTTCGTTGATTGCTTTTCATGGTCTTACGCTGAAATGCCTGGCTTAGACTCCAAAATAGCAGTCCATAAACTCAATCTTCAAGAAGACATCAAGCCTGTCAAGCAAGGCCAAAGAAGATTCCGTCCAAATGTGATGGATAAAATTGAACAAGAAGTTCAAAAACTCAAAAGCGCCGGCTTCATCCGTGAGGAACAACATCCTGAATGGTTGGCCAACACTGTCCCCGTGACAAAAAAAAAAACGGGCAGATCAGGGTCTGTATTGACTATAGAGACCTGAATGGCGCATGCCCTAAAGATAATTTCCGCTCCCCATACCAGAGGTAATGATTGATAATACCTGTGGATTCGAGCGAATGACATTCATGGATGGTTTCTCTGGCTACAATCAGATAAAGATGCATCCTGAGGATGAAAAACATACATCCTTTCGGACCCCATTTGGCGTGTATTGCTACACTGTCATGCCATTTGGTCTGAAAAATACTGGTGCCACATATCAGAGGGCTATGATGAAAATATTCCAGCACAGTCTACCTGGTCTCGAGGGTCAACCTCTTGAAGATCCTTGTCACAAAAGCAGGTTCACTCAATGCCCGACTGGCAAAATGGTCCACCCTCCCGGTCACAATTTGATATTAGGTATGTACCACAAAAAGCAATCAAAGGGCAAGCTCTAGCGGACTTCCTCGCAGAGCATCCATTGCCTAAAGATTCTCCACTCAGAGATGATCTCCTAGACGAACCAGTCTACAATGTGGAGACTTTCTCACAAAATGCTTCTTGGGACATGTACTTTGACGGTGCAACCAGGACAAATGAAAAAAGACAGCTGATCTTGGGAGTTGGCATCCTCTTTGTTAGCCCCGACAAATACATGATTCCACACCATTTCTCGCTACTGGAACCATGGACAAACAATGCAGCTGAATATCAAGCTCTGATCCTAAGATTGGAACTCGCCGTCGAATCCGGTATCACCATGCTGGAAGTCTTTGGAGACTCTCAACTGATCGTCAACCAGATGAATCAGAAATTTGAAGTCAGGAAGCCTGATCTGCTGCCTTACTACAACAAGGCACAATCACTTCTACAAAAGTTTGACATCTATCACATCACCCACATTCGTAGAGGTGAAAACATACGTGCAGATGCCCTGGCTGGACTTGCCGCATCTATGGCAATCCAGGAAGGGGAAAACATGCAAATCACAGTGTGCGAAAGAAGAATCCTTCATCTTCTTAACACACGAAGCAGTTGCTGAATGCCACCAAGTGGTTGGAAGTCGAATTTCAATCCTTCAAACTTCAATCGGTGACTGGAGGGATCCGTTCATTGATTACATTATGTTCGAAATCCTACCTGAAGGTCCAAAAGAATTGGTAAGCATCCAAAGGCGAACCCCAAGCTTTCATTTGGATATTCCTTCAAAAATCCTTTACAAGAAATCCTTCAACGGAGTACTTCTACGCTGCTTGTCACAACAAGAGGCTGAAGAAACACTCAAAGAAGTTCATGCTGGTCTTTGCGGAGCTCATCAGGCTGGTCCCAAGCTCTATGATCAGATAAAAAGGTTAGGTTATTCTTGGCCTACCATGGTAGCTGACGCAATGCAATTTGCTAAGCGCTGCCAACAATGCCAATTCATAGAGATTACATTCACATGCCTCCAGAATGGTTACATCCTACAGTGATTTCATGGCCTTTCGAAGCCTGGGGTATGGACATCATAGGTCCTATTTCTCCCCTTTCAAGCAAAGGTCATCGCTTCATCTTCGCCGCTACAGATTATTTCTCCAAGTGGTCAGAAGCATTTTTGCGCTCAACGAAATGAACACCTCATCAGTCCTTTAGTTCCTGCGCACCAACATCATTTGTCGTTTTGGCATACCCAAAAGATTCGTCCATGATAACGGACCATCGGGATCATCGATTCTACAGGTTCTGCGACAAATACAAAATCCAAAGCTATCATTCGACTCCATACAATCCGATAGCAATTGGATTAGCAGAAGCTTTTAACAAGACACTATGCAAAATCCTCAAGAAGATAGACATTAGTCATAAAAGAGACTGGAGCGACAAAATGTCTGAAGCTTTGTGGGCCTATGAACCACCGTTCGAGGACCAACCCATTGCACACCATTCTCCTTGGTCTATGGATGCGAAGCTGTCGTGCCCTTGGAAGTACAAATTCCTTCCTTGAGGGTATCCTTGCAAAATGACATGACTCAAGAAAGCAATGTCAAATTGCGACTCTATGAGCTGGACAATCTCGATGAGAGATGGCTCGAAGCTCAACAAAGCATTGAACTTTACCAAGCATGCATGGCATGATCTTTCGACAAAAAGGTTAGGCAACGCGCCTACAAAAAGGGTGACTTGGTTCTTGTGGTAAAAAGACCAATGGTCTTCGCTCACAAGTCCAAAGGCAAATTTGAGCCAAAATGGGAGGGACCCTACGTCATCGACAAGGTTTTTTCCAACGGCGCATACGCACTCCTAAACATGGAAGGTGGCAGATGTATGCTGCCCATCAACGGCAAGTTCTTAAAGCGGTACTACCCTTGAAGACTTACCCAACTGGGTAAGAGCAATGCTTGTACGGCCAAAACCGGTTTCCAGGTACACGCTCGCTAAACCCACCTTTTTTAGAATTTTCATGTCAAATGTTGAAATTTCTAAAAATTTAAACAATGTTTACTTTCATCGTTTCATTGTTAAAAAATCCAAGTTTACGAACCTTTCCCTAACTTGACCAAAATTCTCAACCCTTGAACCCAAAATTCATGGTTTGAAACAAAATCCGGATTCAGGGATTTCCACCCTAGTCCACCCTACCTTTTACGCCTAAATGGTTTTAGGTCAAACTTATGACCTCGTGTCTTTAAACAAAAAAAAAATAGTTTTTCAAAAAGCCGCGGGGAAACGACGCTTAGTCAATACTCGCACAAATCGGAAGCATGCGAACCACGTTCGACACTTCCAAAATAGCTAGGAAGCGACATTTCGTCGATACTTGCAAAATCCATAACTGTGGAGATACAACATTTCAATTGATATCCACAACCCAAATTTCAAAGGTTCTAAAAAAAACCCTAAAAACCATGGAGACGCAACATTTCAGTTGATATCCATAACCCAAAGGTTCGAGAAAACCACAAATTTCAAAAATCATGGGGAGACGTTCGTGGGGAAACGACATCAAGTCAGTACCTGCAAAACCAAAATTTGTGAAAAGCAAGGATGCGACATTCCATCGATACTGCACCCAAATCCGCGAGGATGCGACCATTCCATCGATACTCGCAACCGAATGAGCAAAGATGCGACATTCCATCGATACTTGCAAGAACATTCAACAGGGAGGCAACTTTTAGTCGATACTTGCATTTTTGAAAACCAAACCGGCTATAAATGCCACCAAAACCGGCTATCAATGCCATAAACCCGGCTATAGATGCCACCAAAACCGGCTATGAATGCCACAAATCGGCTATTAATGCCACAAAAAAAAAGATGGCTCTCATGCCAAAAATCGGCTTCCATGCCACAAACAAAAATCTGGCTTCCATGCCAAAACAATCATTTGACAAAAGATTTTTTACAAAATGACAAGCTTTTGATCAATTCCCATTTAGCAATCACTTTCATCATAAAAAGATTTAAGTGAGCGTAGGGAAAAAAATAAACACATCCGATTTAGCAATTACTTTCATCACAAAAAGATTTAAGTGAGCGTAGGGAAAACAAAACAAAAAAAAGTAGTACCAAAAAATACATGCGGTACTAAAAAAAAAGAACGTGTTCACAAGCACTACAAAAAAAAGAGAGTACCAAAAATACATGCGGTACCAAAAAAAAGAAAAGAAAGTGTTCACAAGCACTACAAAAAAAAAAAAAGAGTACCAAAAAATACATGTGGTACCAAAAAAAGGGAGAACGATAGTTTCTGTTACAAAAAAAAAAAAAAAAAAAAAAAAAAAAACAGGAGCTCAACCAAAAATGGTCTCCAGCCAAGATTTCAGCTCCATAAGTAAACTTTTGGCCTCAGCCGTTAGGGATTCCAAGGCACGCTTCTTCAGAAACTTGCCATGAGATGCTGGAGAATGCTGCAATCCTTCTTTCACACCGGGAAGCTTATCCCGAGCAGTTTGTTCTCTTGAGACCTCCTTTCAAGAACTCGATCAGCATCTACAACCCGGCGAATCAGAGCACTCTCCCTGTCGCGAGCCTCTATTATAGCAGCCCACTTGGCAGCGACTTGTGCCTTCAAATGCTCAAGACGTTTCTTGGCCTCATCGACCTCCCTATCAAGGATCTTAAGGTCATGTGTCAGCCCATTGATGGCTAGCTCTTCTAAGTTCTTCTCTCGGACTATCTGCTTCCTGCTTTGTGTAGCCTCATCCAGGTCAGACTTAGCCTTATCGGCAGGGTCCAGGAACATCTCCTTGAAGAACTGGTCATCAGTAAAACCCATGGTCTCAAACCACTTGTCACCCAGCGCAATGATCCTATCAACGATCGCCCTGGCACCTGTGACATCCAGACCAGCCTCTTCGGCATCACCGAGAATCTCATGCACATGTTGGATCATGCTAAATCCGGCATCCAAGTGTCCAGCAAGGAGAGTCTCAATCCAAGAGCTCAGAACCCGCACCACCACCTTCTTCGCAAAAAGAAGAGATGGCCCAGCTGAAGATTCGCCCCGCTCCGTCTGTCGGCTGCCCATGTCATGCCCCATTGGAAGAGGAACAAAGGAACTCTTTCCAGTTGGAGCTGCTGTAGAAGGAATCTCAGCACGACGTATCTCCTC
>CM022947.1:50148332-50200348 GCA_012931725.1 Litsea cubeba | reverse complement strand
TTGCTTCTGATTGGGCCGTCCAAGAAAATGGATTAATGACTGTAATAAAGCTAGTCAATTAATCGCATTAAGTGGTCGCCGAGCAGCTGAAGAGTCGCGGGCCGTGCCACGTCTTTTGAGATTCTTCTGTTGATGATCATCGATGGATCTTCATGTAGATCGACATCAGATGACCATGTAATTTCAGGTGTTTGTTGCCCAACAGCGGGTCGGTGCCATCTGTCCTGTCGATTTCTCGATCGGTCGGGTAGAAAGCACACTTTTTTGGTTGACCGGGTGGCGATCAATACTGTCTTCGATACTCTTGATGATTTACCCGTGTTTTGGACGGATGTCAGAGGACTTGGTGTCTCAAAAGCATGAATTTTGGAAAGTACCAGAGGCTGGGCTCCTTGAATCGCGAAAAAACGGCGAAAACCGGGGTTTCCGGGGCTTTCCCGGCGACCCCGGGGTCCAAGGTCGCCGGCGACCCTGGCCCAGGGTCGCAGGGGCCTGCGACCTTGGGCCAGGGTCGCAGGGGCCTGCGACCCTGGGGGGGTTTTCCCCCTTTCGTGTCCCGTTTTGCGTCCGTTTTTGCTTTTTTTTTTATTCTTTTTTTCTGTCTGTTTTCCTTGACATTTTGACCATTTATTGGCCTGATTTCTTTGTAGGAAACCTGATGAGAATCCTTGCATTTTATTTTGCAAAGTTTCCAATTTCCTGAGAAAGCCGAAGACTTTGTCGCGCAGAGCTGCCGATTTTCCGTCAGAAGCTGAAACTGGGCCAACGATGTCGGAATGACCTGAAATTTGGTGTGAAGCCTCCTGAGCAATAAATAAGACCAACCATAGGCTTTTGTTTGAGTTTTGAAGCCGTTTGGGGTCCTATCACCTGTAGACTTGCTTTTTGTCGCGACGAAGATGTCGCAGTTTGATGTGCGGTCAACCGATGTCCGATTGACTTAAAATTTGACAGGGAACCTATTGGAGTCATTTTAAGATGATCCATAGGCTCTGTCTTGGAAACCATGGTCCCGGAGAGCTTTTGTCGCCGAGAGCTCCTTTTCGGCTGTCGGAGAAGCGAAGTTAGGCCAAATGATTTTGAAATGGCCCGAAACTTCTTGTGTACTCCTCTTTTGGCTGTCTGGAGGAATCTTGCAGTTTTTGTTTGATTCTGACAAGATTTGATTTTTGGAAGCAGCATTGCCTATTTATGGCAGGTTGCGACTTCATGTAGCTCTTTGGATCTTGAAAAGGCAAAGTGACTTTTTTGGTGTCAACATTTCATCATCAAAGAAAGACGCAACTTCTCCATTAGAGCACAACCGAGCTCCAAAGGTATAATCTACTTTCTTGTATGTTGTAGATTTATTTGTTGCTTGTTAGTTGCTATTTCTATCTTCTAGATAGAGTTATTTATTGATCATGATGGTTGAGATTCAGGGTATGCATCTTGGATTGGTTTTTGTTGCCTTCTGGATAGATGATCCCTGCATCAAGTGGGTTAAAAGTTTTTGAAATCTATCCTAGAGGCCCACCTATTTCCAACAGTTGCACCTGTGTCTGGGAGCCATTCACCTTCATTGGGTGTATTGAGATGAAGTGCAGCTAGTGCCTGAGGAACTTGATCATCCTAATAGCTGTTATCAAAGCGATGCCAACATTTAAGAGCATCATTACCTCTCTTTTTGCAAATCTGGCATTGAAGAGGAGTGGATGTGTTTTGTCCAGACTTTGAAAGGTGTCTTGGTGTCATGTATGATTGAGGATTGCGTTGGGTGTATGGAGGCTGTGAGCTAGCTTGAGTGAAACCACATCCTCTTGAGGTAAAAGAGGGATTATGTCCATGCTTCTGGTGATAGCGTGGAGTCGAATGCTGTCCAATGAATGCAAGTGCGGGATTTGCATTTTCGGACAATTGGGTCTTGTTACGTAATTCATGACTATGCAGTAATGGAATCAAATCATTGTAAGAAGGAACATGAGGCTAAAGCATAGCTGTGGAAAATGATTCATACCGTGGTCCTAGACCATTCAGAAGCCAAAATACCTTTTTCTAATCAGGTATTGGTTTGCCAATGGCGTTGAGTTGATCACAAATTGATTTGAATTCCCTGATGTAGTCATTGAGTGAAGTAGACTCCTTTTTCTTCTCTTGAAGCTTGAGTAGTAATTCAAATTCACAGCCTGAGAATCTTGTGAATATGCATTGGATAAAGCCTTCCAAACATCAAACGAAGTGGTAAGGCCGACAACAGTCCCGAGAGCTACTTCTGAAATAGTAGCTGTAATCCAGGCTTTAACTAGGCTATCTGTGCATGTCCATGCTGCCAGATCTTGGTTATTGACATCATTAATCTCACCTTTGTTGGAAATAGGTGGGCCTCTAGGATAGGTTTCAAAAACTTTTGACCCACTTGATACAGGGATCAATTATCTAGAAGGCTCTAAAACCCAATCCAGGAAGCAAACCCTCAATCTCACCCATTATGATTAGTAAATACAATCTATCTAGAAGATAGAACCAGCAACATATAAGCTACAAATAAATCTACAACATGCAAGGAAGTAGATTATACCTTTGGAGCTCGGTTGTGCTATAATGAAGAATTTGTTACTTTCTTTGATGACGAACTCTTTCGCGAATCAAATAGGTTTCTCCAAGACCCAATGATCTTCCACGCTATGACCCGTATCAGATTCTCTTTTTCTCAAGAAGATGGTGGGATCTTCAAGAGAAAACCACTAGGAACTCAAAGGAGGAACTAGAATGAGAACTAGAAGAGGGAGAGGAGAAAGACATGTGCAACTCTTGCACAATCAAGGCTTGGGTGTGAATCCCTATCAAGGAATATGCATGGGACATCCAACCATTAATTCATCCTCTATTTATAGCCATTAAGCCACCTCCTCTTTCTAATTGAAATAGAAGTCTTACTTCTCTAACAATTAGTAAATCTCTTCTTTTACTAATTAAAATAGAAGTCTTACTTCCACAATAATTAGTAACTTACTATATCATAATTAGAAGTCTCACTTTAAATATGATTAGTAACTTTCTAATTCATTTCTAATTAAAATAGAAGTCTCAGTTCTACTCAAATTAGTAACTTACTATTACCACTATTAGAAGTCTCACTTCAAATAGAAATAGTAACTTTCCTTTTAGAGTTCGACTACAATTAGTATCTTTCTAATAATTGGGCTAGCGTGGGGACCACTAGGGATTCCTTAGAAAGCTGGCTCCAACTGGGATACGTGACCCCACATCTCATGTGTAATCTGGGCCCACAGTTAATTGCAAATAACTCCACTATATAAATGCAATTGAACTCTAGTCTTAGGAAATTACATAGAAGACCCTAAACTTCAACATTACCACAAGTAGGCCCCTCTATCAATATCCATTGATCAATTGGACCTGTCTTCCAAACTTAGATCCATATCTTATTATCCTTGAGCCCCAATTAATTGTAATGATCATAGGTACCTTTCCAATTAAATCTTAATCGGAATGGGTGCGCACTTACTAATGATAAATCCATTAATTGGCATAAGGGGATATTAGAGATAGATTCCATCTTGACTATTGAATGTTCCCACAGATCTACTACCACGTACCCAAATCACCGAGGTGTTGACCTACAGTTGGCCTCACTCATAGGTGACTCAAAGCAAATGAATAGATAGAAACTTGAATTCATTAATGTCCCGGGATTGAGAGCCTATTGCTAGGAAATTATGAGAGCAGACCTTAAAGTAAAGACAGTGTTAATAAGGTGTTTCTCATGGTCCTTCAATACATCCAAAGTACCAGCATTATGATCCAGAGTCTTACATTCTGATGATCGAGACAAATCACACTATCTCATAGTGATCAAAGTGCTGCAACCTTGTTAGTATGAGATGTCCAGTCTCATCACTGGTTGTGAAGATATTTAAGTATAAGATTTGTCACACATGTCTCCCGTATGTGGATCTCATCCATACACATGTGTTACATCTAATATACTTGTGGATTCCGGTTCATCTCATGAACCATCATGTCATTCGTATTGGTTATGTGCAAATATATAATAAATCACAATTCATCTCATGAAATGAAAGCATGTATATACTGATAAAATAAAGAAATCAATCAATTTATTATATCATCTACTGAATTGAATCCATAAAACTAATAACCTTCAGGTGGTGGTGTGTGTCCTGTGATGAAACCGAGTAGATCTTGACTTTCAATCAAAGATAGTACTTGTGTTTCCCACAAGAGCTAGTTGGAAGATGTGAGTTTCAGAGATATGAAATTGGCTACATTGAGGTTAGCAGGATATGGATATTTTGGAAGAGATGGTGCAGCCATTTGATGGAGATGGTAGAGACGTGAGACTTGGATTCTTTGGATTGCAAAGGATGGACGTTGTAGCAAGACGCAGTGTGAGGACGTTTGATCAGGTCCAGGATCTCAGTCGATCAGACTTATAAGCTCTGATACCATAAAGATAACTGAGATTTGATTAATTGTGTAAGTCTCTTGACTACTTTTCATTAGAGATTTTAAAGTATATATATAGAAGTCTGTACAATGTGGTTGTTATAGGAGTATGGGATCTCTTGCCATCTGTATAAACAAATTACTGACAAGAAGATGGGAACTCTGCCATCTGTATATGACCTGTTCTATGCTAATAGATTTGCTTATAAATGTATGTATTTTCATTTAATGAAAGTTACGGTGAAATTATGGGAAGGAACTAATTTTTGAAATTCTATATGGTATTAGAACTTGGGCTCAGCGATAATCTTGCGATCAAGCCGGATATGATCCTACTTCCGCAATTATCATCGTCAAATCTTTTTATTTCAATAACAATATTGAGCATCCTCTCTTATCTATCCATTTAAGCCCTATGATCTTATCATCTTCATCAACACGATCAAAGCTTCTGGAAGAAATCGCGACAAATCTGATCTATTGGGCCGCCGGCACCGACAGACTCAGAAAGGAGTGGATTGCGACAGTGATGGATCCATAGACAGACGGCTTCGGCACTTAATCTGGAAATAGTAGGCTGCTATTTAGTGCTCCAAGAGATGCAATTAGCGCCTAAGAAGGTGCAATAATTGGTGGTGGAATGTCTTGTAGTTGGACAACCAGCACAGTCGGCATAAGAGAATGCAAAAGTGTAGGCTGTTGTGTTTAAGAATGCGAAGACCTATGAAAAGCATGCCTTTTACATACCTGAGAATTCTTTTAACCATCTAGAAGTGTGTATTTGTGGGAGCATGCATGTGTTGACAAACAGTATTAACCGCAAAACATAGGTCGGGTCGAGTGAGGGTTAGATACTGAAGGGTGCCAACAATCCTTTGGTATTCTATAGCATCAGGAAAGGGAGCATCTCCATTGGCAATAATGGCTTGTTTTGTTGCCATAGGAGTAGCAATGGGTTTATGTGTGGGGAGATTTCCAGAGCTACAGGATTAAGCTAATCACAGCCATCAGATGGGTTTAAGCATCCTCACGTGCCATCCGCGTGCCGTCTACGTGGCACCGATCTCATCCCGGCTACCAGGACATAGGCCTTGGCCGACATCAAGCATCTCCGTGCAACAAATGCCGAATTGGCCCACCTCGGGCGTCATCTCGGCAAGGAGTCCACATCGGCAGGGCCACCCCGGATGCCATCTCCGCAGAGAGCCCTATCTCGGCTGAAGCCGCCTCGGCTGAAGAAGCCAGGACAATAGCCGAAGGGCAGAAGGAACCTTCATTTGCGCCCCTCATCCCCCACGTCATCAGGCACGTGGAGGGATTGGGTCACGAGCTAGTGGGACAGATATGACATCCAGCCGCCCACTATCTTCACCAGATCGCCACGTGGCAGCATCCAGCGGCTGAGGCCACATCAGGGCAAGGCCCGAGGGCAGATCCGCTGGTACTCCTACCGCCAAAGGCGCCCAACACAATCTGGCCCAACAAGACACGCATTTAATGCAATGTGGGCTGACCCGACTGGCATTAAATGCTGAGTGGGCCGGATTAGACTGCATTTATTACTTTGTGGGCTGATCATGACTTTCCAGTCAGATCATGGGACCCACACCAAGATATTCTCTGAGAGATACGATCCAAACCTCTATAAATAGACCTCCAAACACCATGCAAGGTACGCACAATATTATTCACAGAGCCCTTACTCTGTCTCTCTTCTCCCTCTCTTCCATTGTTCCAGTTCATACACTGACTTTGGCATCGGAGAGCCTTGCGCCGCTCAGGCCAGGGTCCTCTGACCGTTTGCTTCTCCCTTTCAGGCTCTCGGACGGCATCCAGACATTCCAGACACCATCATCTTCCCGGATAAGTCCTGTAAGGCACCCTCTTATTGTGGGTCGTAATTTTCTGCACCTACAGTTTACATTCAGCCATGTTTGTGCTATGTAGTAAATCAATCATATATTTGGACTGAGATAGGAAGATGCCACCACTAAATGGCTGAACCTGTATACCCAAAAAATAGTTTAGTGGACCAAGGTCTTTTATGGAGAACTGAGTGCCCAATTGTGATATAAATGCGTCCAATAAATTGGATGTGCTTCTTGTGAGAATTATATCATCAACGTAATCCAGTAGAATCATGAGATGAAAATTGTTATAGATTATGATCAATCTGTTAGGATGTTAGTGTTGTTAGGATTATCCTTATCCTTTGGATTTGGTTAGTTGATATTTTATAAGTAATCTTTTCACTTAATGAACTCACGGTAGAATTATTGGAGTATTTTGATTCTTGAAAGTTTATATGGTATCAGAGCTTGGGTTCGGCGATGATCTTTTGATCAAGTCGGTTGATATTTTATAAGTAATCTTTCACTTAACGAAACTCACGGTAAAATTATGGGAGTGTTTTCATTCTTGAAAGTTTGTATGGTATCAGAGCTTGGGCTCGGCGATGATCTTTTGATCAAGCCGGGTATGATCCTACTTTATCACCATCAAATCTTTTTATTTCAATAAAGAAATTGAGCATCCTCTCTTATCTATATCCATTTAAGCCCTACTATCTCATCATCTTCATCAAAACTGCACGATTAAAACTTCTGGAAGAAATCCCAACAGATCTGATCAGTGGGCCACCGGCACTGATAGACTCAGAAAGGAGCGGGTTGCGACAATGATTGTTCCACAGACGGATGGTGATCCCAAGAAGAAGATATGATCATATTTGCGAAATATATAGAATTTATCTTTTATTTTGAGATCTAGAGCTTCTATTTTTAATGTGAACAATCGCAGATCTTTTCCATGAAAGGATCATGTGATTGAGTGGGAATGTTAGAGATTAGTATTTTAGATAAGGATTAATTTGGTTGTTAGAGATTTTAGGTAGTTTGAATTTTAAGTAATTATTAATTAGAGTTGCTCTTCAATTCTCAATTGAATGTTACGGTGAAATTTATGGAAAGAAATGATTCTTAAAGTACTATACTATGGGCCCCAAATTCTTGATCTGAGTCATTTATCATTTTTTTATGAAACTAAGAAACCCCTAGACATTTTTACTCATGTGAAAATTGTGGTTTCAAACTTCATGCTCACGTATAAAACTTACATATGAACCTTTTATATAAAAACCCATTTTCATACTCCATGCCAAAATAGGCAAACGAGCCCTAAGAGGAAAGTGGGTGTTTTCTCAACCCTTTCAAGGAAAAGAAAAATTATCCTAGTATTTGCAAATATTAAGAGAAGACTTACTTCTATTTAAAAGAATGAAGGAAACCTGAATAGGAAAAAGAGGTTTGCCTAGAGAAGTTCTTCTCCACCCAATTTTTCTCATACAAATAGGCCACAAGAGAGAGTTATTACTTATAAACGACTGTTATATGGTAGTTTGCTCCTATATGCTCTTCAACATATTTGGTTGTTATATAATCTTCAACCCACATTATTGGAAGAAAATCTCGTACATTATGTACATGCCCGGACTGTGGACTCCACTCTTTCATCATTACAATTGCATAAGGTATGAAACAAAGATGTGCCAAGCTACTATAGGGATATTATGGTTATGACCATTGGTTTAACTGTGGGAATTAAAAAAAAAAAAAAATCACCAAGATTCAATCGAGCCTAGTCTAGTAATCCATTGGACCTGCTCATGAGTAGATAGGCCTAAACCCACTTAGCCACTAAGCCCGCTCTCGGACCCATGTTTTGCCGCCGTTAATTCCCATTAGTCACGTGCCATGCCCATGATATCGTATAATTTTGATGGGCTTAAGCACAACAAACGTTACAACATGCTTACTTTGGTTCAAGCCCAACTAATTTATTAGCCATCATTAAAATTTCCATGTTTCGCGTATGGTTGTGTTAGCATGATTGTCTATATTATCCTATTCTTCGTTGAACTCGAGTCCCCTGCAATTTGTCTCATGCCTCTTCATTTTGGGCCCAAGTTCATGCAACTAGGCCCTAGTTAAATCATGCAAAAGGCCATAATTTTTTTTTAGGAGGCCTCCTCTTTTTCTTTTTTCTCAACTAGGAGTGGGCTTCTGTTGCGACCCCGGATCAGGTTAGCACTAATTTCAGTCCGTAAAGTGGGATCGTGGCGGTGCACACAGGGTGGGGTAAAAAGTTTAGCCCGGTTTTCGCAATGAGGATCTCACACATGCCTCACGAATTTCAAAGTGATGTATATTCAGCTGAAACTTGTAGTGAATCATCATACTGATAATCATAACAATAGAATGAATGACAAATGTCAGAGTGACGCAGTAACATAAGTGGCATTCCCATCAAAAAGCTAGAGTTGAACATTTACACAAAAGACAGTTTTAATTACATAAAATCCCAAAGAGAGGCCAACAAAGGCCAATACCTCAGAAAACCCAAAATAAACATCATAAACTCCCCAAAACATGATCAACCCCTACGCCCGATGTCTAAATGACACTGTTAGCACACCACTCGCCTACGTACTGCGGCTTTTAAGCCACCTCCGCAAGCTCCTCCGCAAAGGCAATGGTGGTAATACCTACAACACCAAGTACTTGAAAGTCCACGATTTGCAGCGAGTTCGAGCAACTCATTAATCTGATAATCACAACCATCAAATAACCAACTTGGACCAACCATCTATCTGAAATCATGGGTAATGACATTTAGACCATACGTAATCTAAATATGTACTTACCTTTCTAGAGAGGATCCCAACAATGGGAGCTATGCTAGAACTAGACTACTGTGCGGAGATCATAGTTGATAGATTTACCCCAGATACTATTTAAGTAGAGGAGGCTCCACGGTACACATGATGCCAACAGCAAAAGAGAAGAGGTAACAGGTATTTTTAAGCACTCCAAGGAGCTGCGGCCACCTTTTTAAAGTCCTCTTCGGCAAGACGAGAAGCTTCGTTCGCTTTTTGCACCTCCTGCTGCAGCTGCTCAATGTTTTCTTCAGTCTTCTTCCTCGTCTCTATAACTGACGCCCTTTTTTCTTGTAATATCGCAATGTCCCTGTTGAGAGTGTCAATTTCTTTGTTCAGGTTATCATTTTGATGTTGTTGCCCGCGGATATGCACTTCTGTCTCTACCAACTTGTCCTCAGATTGCAGAAAGCTATCTTTTAACCATAACAGTCGCTCAATGCGAACTCGTAGAAGCTGACCATCGAAACCGTGCCGTTCCAATTCAGCAAGGTCCTTGAGCATATTTTCAAAAGCACTCATATGATCACCAAGATGCAATTTGCATATGGCATCTGCCACATTAGCAAAAGTGACCATGTGTCCTATAGCCATTCCTTCACGAAACACCTCAGAGCACTGCTCGAGTGGTTGGAAATGTGGGCTTTGTGGAATTGTATTGAATACTACATTAGACTCCATCATTTCCCACACAGGAGAGATCTTGACGAAAGGCAACGGTGAAAGTTCCTTAGAGGAAGGATCAACAGCATTTGCCTTTTCCACTTTTCTTTGTTCATCGTGATCCCCAGATGATTGATGAGGACTCTTCTGCTTCTCCTCATGTATAATCTCATCTCCTTTCTTCCCAGTAGCTTCATTGGAAATTTCCTCCAACCTGGTGACAGAGGTCCTCTCTTGGGTTTGCAAATCCTTATCCCATAAAGCTATTGGAGTGACTGGCTCGGTTTGTGGCGCATGAAGCTTTTCATTCAACTGCTCATCCCCCACATTGCCTAGCTGTTCCTCGGGCTTTCTAACCTTGTCGTGGGATGATTGATGAGGACTCTTCTGCTGCTCCTCATGTATAATCTCATCTCCTTTATTCTGAGTAGCTTCATTGGAAATTTCCTCCGACCTGATGACAGAGGTCCTCTCTTGGGTTTGCAAATCCTTATCCCATAAACCTACTGGAGTGACTGGCTCAGTTTGTGGCGCATGAAGCTTTTCATTCAACTGCTCATCCCCCACATTGCCTAGCTGTTCCTCGGGCTTTCTAACCTTGTCGTGGGATGATTGATGAGGGCTCTTCTGCTGCTCCTCATGTATAATCTCAACTCCTTTATTCTGAGTAGCTTCATTGGAAATTTCCTCCGACCTGATGACAGAGGCCCTCTGTTGGGTTTGCAAATCCTTATCCCATAAACCTATTGGAGTGACTGGCTCAGTTTGTGGCGCATGAAGTTTTTCATTCAACTGCTCACCCCCCACATTGCCTAGCTGTTCCTCGGGCTTTCTAACCTTGTCGTGGGATGATTGATGAGGACTCCTCTGCTGCTCCTCATGTATAATCTCATCTCCTTTATTCTGAGTAGCTTCATTGGAAATTTCCTCCGACCTGATGACAGAGGCCCTCTCTTGGGTTTGCAAATCCTTATCCCATAAACCTACTGGAGTGACTGGCTCAGTTTGTGGCGCATGAAGTTTTTCATTCAACTGCTCATCCCCCACATTGCCTAGCTGTTCCTCGGGCTTTCTAACATTGTGGTTTTTGTGAACTTTCAGGTAACCTGCAAAAGCATCGATGATTAGGAACCTCACGTTAGATGTATTGCCAAGTCATTGAACATGGCCATTCTATCCACAACCAATGGAGAGCGCCATGAAACCCTTTCCACATGCATTTCACCTTCATTCATCAGGCAATCTATTAAACAACTTCACTCATTCCACCAGACAATGCTTTATGCTTAATTCCTATAGATTGTTGTGAAGAGACTAAATTTTAGCAACAGAAAATAACAGCCAATAAATGGTTTGTCCTCTACAAGAAAATAACAACCCACCTTCAATTCTGGCTCGCCGTTGCTTTGTCCTCTACAAGAAACACCAACTCACCAGTAAAATAACTGGTTGAAATAACATTATCATACAAAAGGGTTAAGTTATAAGGCTTACCGAATAAATTAATGAAGGATTTCTTCTATGGTCAAGCATCTTCCCTCGCAATTGTACTTGGGTGTTAGGCGAATCACTAATTTGATATTGACTCAACATCTGAGCAAAGTATTCATTCATTGAGAAAGAATTAGAGTAGTTCATGTCTACAATCAAGTGAATTGAGAGGCAAAATCAGAATCTACCTCCCTAAGGGTTTCACCACCGGATGTCACCTCCTGGGATGCAGTTGGACTTGAGATGCCTTCTGTTGCTTCTTTCTTTGACTTCTTTTGAGGCAACAATGACTTGTCCTCATCACTGGTCACCCGCTTTGACAACTCCAATGAATTCCCTTTGGCTTCGTCCCTGCTATCTGATGATGTATCCATGGCAGTATTTGCTTGTCCAGCAACATCACCATCTTGCACAACCTTGTCACCAACTGAATTTCTACCTTCTAAATCCTTCAATTATGAATAAGCATTCCTTTAAACAGGTGAGAATTTAGTTCAAATATGTAAGTTTTGCGGGGAGCATAACGAACAAGCCCATTAGAAAAACATGACAATACAAGAGAACTAACTATATTCATAAGCAGTTACTTTCTAGTGCAATTATTTAAAATCAGCTCACCCTAGCCTTCATTTGTAATAATTTGCTAAAAAAAAACTTTCAGGAAATTCGCATTGTTCCTACATCCTTCTCAAACACATCAGCATGAGTTCTACCATGATTCTTGGTAGTATGGTGCAGTCATCCTTGATTATTGTATCCAATACTGAAAGCCCATTTTCATATGGAAGCATCTCACGGAGAATGTCACCCCAAAAAAAAAAAAGGTTTTTAAAGGCATCCTTGCTATGAGGGTATCACCGAGCTCATTCAAGTGAGGTGGAAAATAAAGCCACCAGTTCTTATTTGAATTCCTTTTTTTTATTCAAAAATAAAGGGGACAAATTTACAGCTACAAGTAATTAAATGTGGTAAAATATATGCTGACTGGCGTGGGATTTGGTACCATTTCGAGTTCATCAGTAAAAGAATGAAGAATGCACTTCCAATTCATCTTTCTTGGTTCCAGTAAATGGATCTTCATCTTGAACGTTGAAAAGCTCTAAGAAAATACAGGAGACTGCCTCTCACTGTTCTTGTTTATGGCTCTAGCAGAAGATTGAGGAAGATTGCTGGAAAATGCCAAAGGAAGAAATGTTTTGCATAGTTCATAGTGGAAAGGTGAGGCCTGGAAGTTACTTGTTGACTATTGCAAGGATGTTTAGGTTGAATCTTCCACACAATATCAGGTCCACCCTATGATACCTGGATACTTGTATATTCTTAATGCACCTATATCAGATGGATGCTCTCAAGTTGCTAACCAATACACCCAAAATGGCTAGGCATTAAAGGTGCGGCAAACTACCTAACACCCGGACTCCAGGCACACGACCGCACAAGATGTGACATGGAGCCTTTTTGCCCTACCCACATGTGCCTGTACACAATATGCGGCATGGGGCATTTTTTGCCTGCGCGGATTGGAACCCGGGACATGTTGGCTCTAATACCATCTCAAATTGCCAAACAATGCACCCAAAAGCCTAGGCGTTAATGGCACGGCAAACTAACTACTTAACAGATACAATTCTCGTTATGGTACTTGATACAACACTGATGCTTTTGGCTACAAGTTTGGCATATCCTATTGTTTTAAGTCCATTATTTAATATTAGTTCAAACTATTTTCTTACTTTTAAGCATAAAAAATGTTAGAGAAGAAAGTAAACAATCATCATCATCATCATCAAAGCCATGTCCCAACTATGTTGGGGTCGGCTACATGAATTCTGTTGCTCCATTTCGATCTATCTTAACCAAATCCTCATATAAGTTGCACTTCTTCATATCTATTTTGTTTGTCAAAAATATTTCTGAATTAATTTCTCTTTTTTTTATTTTTTTGAATGGATACTCTAAATTAATTCTCTCATTGTTTACTTTCTTTTAGAAGAAAGTAAATAATGAGATCATTAATTTAGAAATAATTCTGACAAACAAAATTAGTACTTTTCTATGAAAATCTCAAAGTAAAATATGATATTTCATGGGTTGGTGCTCCTATGCGGATGTTTCACACAGGAGACGGTGTGAGACACGCAATGGAGCCCACCTAGGGGCCAATCATGGCCAAGATGGAGGGTTAAAAATCCAGATGGGAGCACCTACAATATAAAATTTTAATAATGTGGGGCCATGGGTAAGCCCCATTAATTGTCTTGCACCGCGCTGAGACATCTGCACATGAGCACCAGTGAATTTCATGTTATAGATAGGATAGTTGTATTAGTAACTGTGTCTATATTCGTTCCACATATCCATGTCCATATCCATTCCTGCCAAGACAAAACAAAAGAAAGAAAGCATCCACAAAAGGAAAACGAAAAAGCTCTTCAGTTATCTCAGTTCAGGTAATAAACTCTTATATGCGAAGTAAAATATTAAAATTATAACTAGCCTAATATTCCTGCTATGATTAAAAATCCTAATTACCTGATCCCTATAATAAGAGTCCAAATACAACTCACTAGGCTCTCATGCATGAAACCCATGGGAAATCTTGCCCATGAGATCAATGACACCCTAAATTTTATTCCACGAGCCATCCATAACAATTAGATCTCAACCCTTGAAACAATTAGTTAACAAGGTTCTAAATAGTCCACAACTGCTATCGCTCAACTGGTTAGGGGCATGAGAGTGTGAGTGAGTCCTTCCCATAGAATAACAGCAGCAGCACCAACAACAACACCACCAAGGTTCTTAATAAAGCATAACTAAATCCACATTTATGACATATAGGAAATAATTGTGGTCACGGGGGGATTTGCACAAGGTGGGTTTTTTGTGAACCCCTTTGGGATCTTCCAAAGTTATTGCACAAACCAACGATCCATACCAAACAGAAGTCCCATAAACCGAGAATAGTAATCTTGGAAGCTCAAATCACCTTGGAGAAATTTTAAACCGGATCGGCATGCTTCAATTTCACAATTGTATTCCCTACGCCACGCTGGCTAAATAGAGGTCTCATTCTCACTCATTCAAAAGTTCTTAGCGAAATAGCAGTCTCATTCTCACTGACTCAAAAAACCTCTTTAGAAAGAAAAACCAATGTGGTTACTAGGAAAGCAACATAAGGATATGAAATTGGTCAATTGGGGCACTCAACCACCATACTGATGGGCTGGATCTACACTGGGATCTATTGGAATTTGGAAATGGCACTCTAACTAGGCGAGATGGTGGGAAAGCTGCTTCCGGGACCGTACAAACAGGAAGGAATGACGCTTGCAACCCCTCTTTATGTATATTAAAAAGAGCTATGAGTTCTAATACAATTAAAAATCTCTCTTCGAAACCTTGCATTCAATTATGCTTCTGATGTTCGGACTGAAGTCTTCTATAACCTTAATGTTGACATTCATGCAAAGGATTGAAGAACTTCAGAGACTCAAGGTTTATACTCTACCCAACCCCATGAGAATGACACAAGCACATAATAGGGGGCCCACATGGGACCCACCAAAAGCATGCATGGAGTAATTTCTATGGGGGTTTGCACAAAACCAAAGTTGCACAGATCCCTCCTCGAGGCAACTTCATTCACTATTACGGGGTGTTTGGAAACAAAGTATTTTAAGAGTTTTTGCTACATCATCTAAATATAATCTATTCACCAAAAAAGGTGTTTCGATATCTTAGAAAGTATCTAACAATATCCAACTTTCTTTCAAAATTCTTCATATTAGATTATTCAAGGATATGTTGTATAAAATAATCTTCGGTTAACATCGATGATACTTATAGTGGGCCATTATAGGTTTTAACATCAATGATCCTTATAGGAGTGCAATTATGACTCCCAATATTAGATTGGCCCATACTGCTTACAAATTTACGGGGGTCCTATAACCATATCACAATTATGTAGTCCTTGTAAATTATCAATATTAGGTGGGTCTTACTAATGTCACACTAAGGGGCTTTCATCGTGATAACCAAACTTAGGTGGGTCCCATACCACCAAAATTAGCTAAGTTCCATATTAAGTACCAATTGTGTGATTGCAATTATTAGTTTCCCATCATTAAATGGGTCCCACTATTTAATAGCTCCCCTTGTGTTAATAATATGACTACCAACATCAAATGGGCCCCACAACGACTTCTCATAGATGGACTCATCAATGATGTCTGACATTAGATGAGGTTTTACAGAAAAAAAAAAAAAAACACACACACAAAGGAAGAAAAAGACGGTCATTTGTGATAATCATGATTAGATGCATGGTTATCAACATTTGGTGGACCTACCTTAATTAAATGCCATTGCTTGGATCTCTTGGTTTTAACATTTAATGCTTTGGTTTTTTAACAATAGATGGGTCCCACCGTGATTATTAATATACGTGATTACTAATTAGCAGGTCCTGCATTGGGTCAATTGACTACTTTCATTCAATTTCTTATTCGGTATATCATCTTGTGAGTTGTTTATAAGTTGCCAAACACTTCAAAGGTATATTGGAATTTGTGGAAATTGTTCAACGCCATAAGTGACGCGATATAATAATATGAAACTATTTTCTTCTATGATAATGAAATCTTACAATATTTAAACTTGTTGATATTATGTTGTACATTTACCCAAACACCCTCTTAGTTAGGGACATGGAAGATTTATTTCCTTCGTTTAGCTTTATTAGAATCCGTAACAGGTGTTCGTCTTTAACAGTCGAGATTTACTTTCAGCAAATGAATGATTCTGATTAGATTTAGGATTTCATTGCTTTAGGAAATAACTTCATTACAACATAAGGGCCCATCAGCCTTGGTAGCTTTTTGGGATATCTATTTTATTTTGAAACCTGTATAAATTGGTGCCCCTTACTGCGGGAAGGAATCTCCGAGTTTCTCAATGAAGCTTTGGGCGTGAGGCCTCCATTGATCTCCTCTGCCTTTCCATTAGAGCACTACGATCATGGGGTGACAGCTGCTTTACAAAACTTCTGTTTAAGATCTTCTATAACAGCAATTGTTACTTAACAGGTTCCCCACAGTTTTTATCATTAGTCCTTAAGTTGATATCTAACCTTCTTACTGCTTTAGATCTGCAAGCTTTTTGTCCTGTTAATCAGTATCTATTCAACTGTGCGACAAAGTTATAACAAACAATGGAGGCTCTAATTTAGTTTGAATACAAGGATCTGGACTTCTACTATCTTCTCTCTGAACAGCCGTAAAATTGAACAAGATGGGGCATAGTCTCTATAAGCAAGAAGGATATTGCTTTCAGATTCTTTTCCACTCCATCAAGATGTAAAGTGATGGGATACAATACAAGTACTGACTAGATCGAATTACATGTGATCAAACACAAAGTAAATGGGTCATGAAAACATTCAATAGAAAACAGAAAGAGATGCACTGGAGATAATGAAGTTCAAACTGTGCTATAAGATCATAACATGGAACCAGTATCATCACATGGAACCAGTAAGTTAAACTAACAAAATCTACAAAAAAAGGTAGATTCCGCAAATGATTTAGGACCTGATCATCACCTGAATTCAACAATGACAGTCTGAGTCACGTAACAATAATAGCAGTAGTAACAGCAGCAGCAGTAGTAATTATAAAAGCTGCTGTTATGATGGCAGTAGAAAGTAAGTTTTCACTCCCATTTCATTCGTTTTTGTATAACAGTGGATGTTCATGCATTATCAATTGGAAATAGCCAAAGGGGAAAAGTATCAAAATAGACATAAATTGTACAATCAACACAAAAATTCATGAATGCTGATGAACTTAATCAAACCAATAAAAAAAAAAACCATAGCTGAATCCAGAATGGATACTCAACATTACAGGATAGCCTTGAGTTTCCCTCTTTGAGGATACAATGTGCATTCACTTCATATACAGGAAAAATAAGGGAGGATTTGAAGGCAACAACCCAAAGAATTGAAATATTACTGGAAGTGTCGTACCTCAACTGAATTATGGGCAAGCCACAATAACATAAGTAGTGTACACAAGAAAAGAAAATTGTCTCCACATCTCATTAATTCTAAACATACTACGGATGCAACTTTGGCAAGGCCAACCCCTAGCCTGCATATCCCGACCTGCATGAAATGCAATTTGTGTTGGGTTTGTTCACACTCGGGTCAAGAATTTGAAGCCCGTGCATAACTCAAGTCACTCAGTCTCAGAGCCAGATGCGCAACCTGGGACCTGAATTACATAAATGAGCAGCGGCTGCATGAAAGCTGTCCATAGTTGTCAATTTCAATTTGATTCGGCCGAAATGGCAGGACAATTTGGTTTGAACCACTGGTTGAACCATAAAAAAAAAAAAAAAAAGAACTAAAAAAGAATTTGTTTTGAATTTCGGTCCATTTTGACAGTATTGTAGTATGATTAATAAATTGCATGCCTTATGGGTTGAGATTTTGTGTTACCATCCAAGAAAAAAGATGACAATGCATGTCTAATTTAACACTGTCACACACAAATATAAAGTATTCATTTGGCATGTAGAAATAACATATTACAATTTTTATTTTGTAGAATGAGTTAAGTGCAGATAATTTATGTTATTTTCAACTTTTAATTTGCTATATTTTTCAGAATTTTTATATTTTTCATATATTTTTTTTGAAAAAGAACTCTGAGGATCACAAAAACTCCAAATCGGCCAAAACATTTTAGTTTGAAGCAAAACCAAAACAAGGAATTTTTAGGTGTTTTCTTCTTTAAGATTTTCATTTTAATAGGAATGACTCGGCCATATATGAAGGGACCCAATATATATATAAAAAAAAAGATATTTTATATTAAGGTTTTGCCACCTTCCCTTGAATTTGGCCATCAGTGTTGACGTCCAAGTCAGCCCAAATTGCACTCAACTCAATATTGGCCTTCAGATTTTGTGGTGTCTGTCCTTAGTGCCTTACCCACATGTGATTTGGGGTGAGCTCAGAATAAGTACTCTGCCCAGCCGGTTCAAGTTGCAACCCTTATAAGTCAATGAGCAACAAACCAATGAGATGTTCTCAGAAGCATGCATTTAATCAATCATACTTAAAAAGTTGTATGAGATTATTTTATTTTCACCTTTATTAAAAAGGTATTGATGTATTCAATAGAGGTCAAGTCCAATACGGACAATATGTATGAGACAATATAATTAATTTTTGGGGATAAAAAAACAGAGGTGTGTGATTTGTATATTCAAGTATCATGTTTCTACAACAATTGCTATGCATGCACATCCCTTCCTGTTGGTTTGTCATCCATACCATGCATGACTTCCTTTTCTGGCGTAGGTACATAGATGACTAATTTACCCATCAGCAGTGAAACTGATAAATGTTATATTCTCATGTGCAAATGGTCAGTCTGATTTGTCATAGCAGTTGGTCACACTTTTGCTCTGAACTACACCTCAACTATGAAGGCCTGTAAATTGTATGTAATCATCTGCTGAATGGATAATTTAATCTGGTCATTATGTGACTTGCTACACTTCACAATATTAGGAGCTTGTTTCCTTTTTTCAGGCATGGCCTATTAAGACTAGCATGGATTTTGGAATGTTTGAGCTCAGCTACCTTTTCAATCCTCATCAATTGCTCCTTAATAGGTTTCTTTTCTGCATCTAGAGGTCTTCGCCAAGGGGATCCCCTTTCCCCCTTTTTATTTGTCATCATTGGAGAAGCCCTTAGTCGCATGTTGCATGCGGGAGTCAATGCAAACCTTTTCGAAGGCTTTCGGCCAGCCAATACCAATTTGGAGATTTTCCACCTCCAGTTTGCAGACGACACGCTTCTATTCTGCAATGCTATTGAAGGCCAACTTCGTAATGTCTTTTCTGTTTTGAAGCTGTTTCAGGTCTTCGGCGTGAGTTGATTGGTATTAAGGTGAATGAAGATCAACTAAATAGGTTGGCTAACATCTTTGGATGCAAGGTTGTAACACTCTCATCCACTTATTTGGGCCTCCCTCTTTGTGGTGGGACATCCACTAATTCCCTTTGGTCTCCGGTGCTAGAGAGGATGGAGAAGAAGCTCTCCCTTTGGAAAGCAAAATACTTGTCGCTTGGTGGGAGGGTTACTTTAATTAAAGCTGCGTTGACCAATCTGCCAATTTACTTTATGTCCCTTTTTAAATGCCCGGTGGAAGTTATGAACCGCATTGAGAAAATGCAACGTGACTTTCTATGGCATGGAAAGGAGAAGAAAAAATTCCACTTAATCAAATGGTCTCGAGTGTGTAAGCCAAAAAAGGAAGGAGGATTGGGGATTAGAGCTCTAAAGAAGTTAAATTCAGCTCTTCTTGGTAAATGGCTATGGAGGATAGGAGATGAAACTGAGGGGCTATGGAAGGAGGTCATCTCCACTAAATATGACATCTCTAGGAATGGTTGGTTCATTCAAGATCCTTCTCCCTGTTCTTCTGGCTTGTGGAAAGGCATTCTTGCAGCAAAGGAGGTGTATATGAAGCAGGTAAGGTTACGAGTGGGCAGGGGTGACAAAATTTATTTTTGGACTGATCTATGGGTTGGGGAGAACACACTAGCCTATACCTTTCCAGAGTTGTTCAGCTGTGCTACTAAGCAGGAAGCTAAAGTCATCGAATGCATGGAGAGAAAAGGTGATCAAATCAGCTCGGGACTTACGTTCAGAAGAAATTTAAAAGAGGTGGAGGAGTCCCAATTTTGCTCTATGCTAGCTATCCTTGTGAGTGTCTTCATCCCTAAGGAGAGCAAAGACAGAAGAATCTGGACAGCTTCCACTGATGGCCTTTTTTCGGTGTCTTCCTTCTCTTCGATGTATGAAGTGGTGGTAGAGAGCCATTCTCTTTGGGGCAGCTTGTGGAGCTTGAAAGCACCGCCTAGAGTAATAGCTTTTGGATGGATTACATTGCTTGGTGGGATACTAACAATGGACAACTTAGGTCAACGAAAAGTGATTGTAGTTAATGCATGTTCGATGTGCCTCGCCAGTGAGGAATATATAGACCATTTAATTCTTAATTGTCCCCTTGCCAAGTGCATTTGGAGATCTATTTTGTCTTGGTTCCATTCTTGTGGAACTCTGCCAAATTCTATCCCTTCTTTGTTTGACTTTTGGAGATTAAGGGTGGGCTCTAAAAGAGGAAGGGTCATATGGAAGCTCTCGTTCTAAGCGACAATTTGGTCCTTATGGAAGGAAAGAAATTTGCGGTGCTTTGAAGGAAAATCCTTAGATGCAACAAAGATAGTAGATAATGTCAAGCATCTGGTGGCTCTTTGGGTCTCCCCCCTACCTTTATTTAAAGGAATATCGATAAGCTCCATTATTCACAATTGGGATGAAGTGGCCAGATCCCACCCTATTGCTAGGCGCATCTTCCCCAGATGGCACTCGCCTCCACATGGAGCTTTGAAGCTAAATTTTGATGGAAGCGTTGTTGGTAATCCGGGTATGGCAGGTGTTGGTGGTGTTATCCGTAACGAAGATGGGATAATTATTTTGTCTTACTCCAGCCCAGCAGGTGTTTGTTCAATCAACAAAGCGAAACTACTTGCCTTGCACATTGGTCTTCGAGAAGCTTCCCGCTTACAACCTCAACGACTCCTTGTAGAAGGGGACTCTTCTTGTGTTATACAGTGGGTGACTCAGTCTTCTTCACCTCCGTGGTATCTGGTAGACATTATTAAAGAGGTGCTTCAGTGGTCAGGTGATTTGAACGTTTCGTTCAATCACATTATGAGATCAGCAAATGCGGAGGCGGATAAACTCGCAAAAGAGGGAGTTCTTAAACCTTCTTTGCTCATTTATGGCCCTACTTAAGTTCCTTTTCTTTTTGTTGGTGCCCGATGTTTTGGGTCGCAAATCTTTTTGTACAGCCTTCCCCGTGTTTTTGTAGGGGCTTTTTTTGGTCGTTTTAGCCCTCTTATACTGTACAGTCTTTGTGCAGTGAAAAGTCACCTTTTAAAAAAAAAAAAAGGCTATGGATTAGTTGATCAAGTTATATGGCAGCCAAGTGGCAATGAGTTGTGAAATCTGGATACTTCAATAAGCAAGGTATCATATCCAATACTTTAGCTTTTATGTGTAAAGGCCTTATTCCTGCCATATACATGACATGTCCCTGCTATATCCATGCCTTTCTAGGTATCATAGGCTACGAGTCTTCCATACTCAGAGATACTTGGAAAATAGGTAGAGTGTCATGACAAATTGTATCCTATGCAGGGCAGGCTTGAGTGGTTAGCTTTTCCACTAATCCATAGAACTTATAAGTTCAGCCCAGGCAGTATTAGTGACAGGCTAATGGTGATCACATTTATGAAAACATACTCAGATTTATGGACTTGTAGTTCACTTTGTTTTGACTTTGTAATAACAGTGTCAATTCCATCAAAAGTGCAATAAAGAAAATCTCTACTGTTAGAAGAGAAATTCAACCCAAGACGCGGATCTGCACCCATCAAAATGTCCTGCACTTCAGAGACTCACAAGTAAGAACCCAGAGAACGGATGAGACTGATAGATTTAAGATTGTGTAGCACCTAAGGACGGAACAAAGTGTAAACAATTTCCACTTGGGGTACATCCAACGGAGATATGATCAAACACTAAAGCACAACACAATGTATCAAAATTCTCAAATTCCTGCACCAAACCCAAAACAGCAAAAGAACAATGGCTGCATATAGCTTCTGTACGGGAAGCCACATGCACAGACACGCACAAAAAAACCACCACAGTATTCTAACTCATCTGAGCCTTGTGCATGTAGAAATGGAGCACACAATTGACAACACAGCATAGTATTCTATCTAACAAAGCACGCAAACAGAGCATAATATCTAACTCATGGAGCATGCACAGACATCATAATTTACAGCATCCTATCTCCCATGGACCTTGTTTGGATACAAATGGAGCACACAAAAGCATCGTGCCTGCCCCCCACAAACACACTCAAACCCACACACATACAAAAAAAAAAAAAGAATACACAAGGAGACCGGCATAGTAGCAATCTGGCACATATGGACATTGTGCCAGGGCAAAAGGAGATCAGATTTGTGGCCATACAGAACATCGACCAGATGTGTCACACAATTGGTGGAAAATTCCCAACCCTTTGTAATAGGTGAAAGACAGGTACTTCATCGACCTAATCCATGTGCCAAAAAAGGGAAAAAGTAATTAGCCTCTGTTCGGCTATTTCCATTTCCATGGAAATGTACTACATAAAATAAAACATAAAAGAAGAAGAGGTGTTTGTATGCACATTTCCATGTGGTGCATTTCTTGCCACATGTTACCTCCTTCTTCTTCTTTTTCTTTCTTTTTTTCTTTATTAAACTAAAAAAAAAAAAGCAGAGGAAATACTCTTTTTTGCAGCAATTTTTCAAAAAAAATATAACTTATTTCCATGAAAAATATCTTATTTTCAGAGAAAAAAAAAACATTAAAGAAACAGCTGCATTTCTTACACTCTTTTTTCCTCTGTAAACCCCCAAAACAAGTAGTAATTTTTCATGAAAGCATACCTTCCAATCATCCAAACACAGCGAAAACAACAAAGCTTATCCAAAGAAGCACCAATAAAAAAATAAAAACAAAACCATCATAACACTAACACCACAACCATATCCACATACATACCCGAGGAGTAAACCCCGAGGCATCAGCAACCCATTTCACTCCATCCCAGTGAAGATGAAGTCGCAGCTGCGACCGCTCAAACTCAATCTCCTCTTTCGAATCCATAGAATCCGGGAAACGGACCACATATCTTCTAGAAGAAGCGGTTGTTTTGGCATCGCTCTTCCTCACAATGTAACCCACCCACCAACCATCCAAATGAAATGCATCCACTCTCTGATTCAGTTCCAGCTCTACAGGTTCCTCAACAGTGGGGCGACGTGGCCTTAGCAGTGAACGGCTGATGACCTCTCGCAGGGGCGTCGTATCTTTCTCGTTACGAACCAGGTTTAGGTATTCAACTGTTACTCTTTTCTTCTTTCGGAAGCAGCGGACTATGGTGCCCTCGTACCAGGAACCCTTCATGCCGAGCTCAGAGCTCGTTACTTCCACTTCCCTTCCACGCTTCATATCCATATTCGTTATCTCGTAACAGCAGGAAAGCAGATTTCACTCTCACTGGGGTTAAAAGTTTTTTTTTGGGTAAATGGCAGCTAGGTTGAAAGTTTTTTTTTTTTTGGTAATGGTAAGCATTATTCATTCAAAAAGAGGCTACAACTTTAAAATAGGCCATAAATGATTATAAATAATTTTTCTATGAGATGAATTTATTGAGAAATCGTCTCTCGAAAGTCGAAAGTGCTTATTTTCTTTTGTCTCCACCATACTAAGGGCCCGTTTGGATGTTTACAGAATAAAATATTAACATATATAAATATTACAAGAATAAAATAATATAGAATAGAATAATGTAATATTATATTATTATAATATTTTTACTGTTTGGCAATTTTTGAAGAATATTACAGATTTTAAATTGAGCTATTTGGAATGTGCTATAATTAAAGTAAATTACATTATTAGAATATTTTTTTATTAAATATTTTAATTTATATTTAATTTACCACATCTGAATAAAAAAGTAGTGTGGTAAAGTAAAGTTCAACTGTCATATTTTTACCATATGTTACTTTTCTTTTATCACATAAAACCATGGTACAGCATACAAAAAACAACTACTTTATAACTCTCTCTCTCACTTTGGTATACCACATACTTCATCTTACCTTACTTTACTTCACCTTTTACCATGATATGTGACAATCTTTATTTTACTTTACTACACCTATAAACAAGTCACTTTTTATTTACCATATAAAACTATGATAAAATAAAGTAACAAAAAAAAATTATTTTACCATTCCTTCCCACTTTACTTCACCATATACTTTATCAAACATTTATTGTGTTGTGACATTTAATTTTACTTTACTTTACCATATATGTAAACAAACACATCATAATGGATTTGGTGAACTAAAGTCTTTACTTTACTCTGCCACTTTATAATCGTCATTTTAAAAGATTTATATCTTGTAGAAAGTTTTCTAAGGGGGGAGCTGTAGGAGATAATATTAAGATTTTTGAAAGAAAAAAAATCTTTTCTTCAAGTTTTTCATCAGTTACCAAACGCACAAGATTTTCTTCTTTAGAAAACGATAGATTATATTCTATAAAATATTATTTTCTTGTATTTTCTTGTGCATCCAAACAGGCCCTAAGAGGATGAAGAGGTAGAAGCAGGTTTTCCTTATTTGTCAGTCACAGCTAGAGGAACAATCTGCGTAGCCCGCTCAATTTCTTCTTGTGAGGAATTGGAGCTTTTGGTGAACTTCCTGTAATTTTTTTCGTGGGACTAGTAGATCTTCGACGAGTAATTTTCTTTTGTTGGAATCCATCATTGTGATAACCAACATGACTTCCTTCATTGGTTTTCAGAGAAGGATCACCTTTTGCAGCTATTTCTGTAGGGGGAGTAAGAGGGCCATTAGACTTTTTCCCATTATTTTTATCCTTTCGGACCGAGACTTATTTAGGGCTTGTTTGGCAAATCTTATCTTTATAAAACAGATCTATATGATATAGATCTGATTCAAATGGAGCGGTTTAAAATAGATGTTTTACAAATAGAACGTTTGGAAGGACAAAAAATATATTTAAAATAGATGTTCAAGAATCCAATGGCTCACAATTTTTCATTAATTTCTAGAGATCTAGACCAAATCAGGGGCTGAAATTTTGTGCCGAAATTTTGTGCCATTGTCATTTGTAGCATTCTGAAGAGGATCAGTGGTTTGGATCACTATTTTTGAGCCCACATAACTTCAGAAATTAAAGCCTTGGCTTCTTCAACTTTTTACAAATATCTCAAGATTCGAGACGTCAACGGCTCAAATATGAGCCCATACTCATGTTTGGGCATTAAAATATTTTCATTGGTTCAGATTATTGTTAATGGCCCAAAATCTAATAAAAAAAAAGAAGAAAAAGGGATAGGTACAAAATCACATTAAACATGCTGATTATGCCATGAGATATTCAACGGTCCACGATCTTTCTTTATTTTCTCAAGATCTAGACCAAATCAGGGGCTGAAATTTGTGGACATAATCGTTGTCAACATTCCGAAGAGGATCAACGGATCAGATCACACTTAGGGCCCCACAAAAATCCAAAAATTCATATCTATGATTCTGCACTTTTTTCACAAATATATTGAGATCCATGATGGAATCAATGGTCCAAATTTGGGCTTGTAGCCGTTTTTTATCTTCTCAAGAAGATTAACAGTTCAGATCGGTGTGTAGGGTCACAGAATTTAAAAAATAAAAAATAAAGGAACGGTGATACTTCCATCACCACCCAAGAGACTGTACATTTGCACCTCTATGCGCTTTAGACGAAATGGTCTTTTTGAAATCTGCTTCCATCTCACGCTTTTCAAAACAGACCTGTAACCTCTTTATGAGGTTTGAAATGGAGGTCCACAATTGAGTTACCCAACAGTCTATTGTCCTTTTCAAATAGTTTTAAGACATTAAGAGGCTGGCAATGGACTTGCAAAAACAGGCCCTTAATCTTTTAGCTTCGGATGACAGGTCTCGTCACTATGACTAAATGTGCTGCACTTTGTACACAAAGATGGCCCCCATGCATATTCCACCCTCTGCACTGTGGTTTTGTCATTATAGGTAATGAACACTTCGTCCAGTAATGTTTAGTCAACATTTACATCAATACACGGAGCTAGTTTGAAAGTTGAACTTGAGAGATGCATTTAACGATGAACACATGATATTTCTTCAGATCTACTAAATCACACCCAAAACTTATTTTTCTGCATCCCTTTATTTTAGGACCAATTTACCCATATCTGAAATTACCAAAATATGCATCATTTTATAGTTTCATAACTCACCTAATTTCTCTCTATGCTCACCCATCCCCACCTCCACCAGCCAAGCCACCACCCCCTCCCGCTGCACCGCCAGAGGGAGAGAGAGAGGGAAAGGGAGGAGGGGCGGCAAAGGGCGGAGACAGGCAGGGATAGGAAGAGAGAGACAAAGAGGGAGAGTGGGCAGGGACAGGGAGAGGGAGGGAGATAGGGAGAAGGAGAGGGAGAGGGACAGAGAGAGTGAGGGGGGAAGAAGAAGAGTGTACAAAGAAATTGAGGGTGGAGAGGTTTGGGTAATTTGTGAAAAAAAGGGATGTGTGGAGAGAAATTTTGACAATTTTTTACATAAGTGGAGTGTGTAGAGAGAAGGGATGTGAAAAAAGAAGTTTTTTGTGTGGTATTAGTTGTTGTTGTTTTTCTTTTCACCCACTATAATTTTATGTTACCAATATACTCCTGTGGTAAATTATCTAAAAGGACATCTATAAAAGTCCAACTTGTTCTACACTCACCCACCCTCAAACCTTGAATTTCCCCTCTCATTACAAAAACCAGCAACCCTCCTTCTTCCACTCATTCAGTCCCGCTCAACTCAACATTCATCTTACCCATACTATCAATATTCATCCCACACTCATCTCTCACTCATCTATCATTCTTCTTAGGGGTGTACATCGGGGGTTTGGAAACCCGGTCTGACCCGGTAACCCGACCCGGTCCGAACGTATTCGGGCGGGTGGAACATGGTCTTAGACCGGGTCACGTCTCACCCGACCCGGAACATACTGATCCAGACCGGGTCCCGGGTTAAGGGAATTTTTATAATCGGGTTATCGGGTCACCCGATGACCCGGTTATATAAAAAAAAATTTGCGAAAAGAGTTTTCCACCACTGCTTCGTTCCTAGATGTCGTGTCTTGGAACACTGTCATCACGGGCGGCGTCCAAAAGGGGAGAGACAAAGACGCCTTCAGATACTTCAATCTCATGCAATCCTATTACTCTCGTTATTGCTGTGATGATGAAGCATTTGGCGCTGATTCATACACTCTATCGAGCCTCCTCTCTTTGACTCATTGCTTGGAGAAGGAACCGAGCATTGGAAAGAAGCTTCATGAATCATGGGTATGCCATTAGGACTGGAATCGTCTCCAGCCTTTCTGTCTCTAATGCATTGATTACATTCTATGCTACATGGGATCAGCTATGGGATGCAAAACAGGTGTTCGATACAATGCCCCACAGAAATGTGGTGTCATGGACTGCGTCAATATCTGGGTTTGCTCGGCGTCGAGGCTATGAAGAGGAATCATTGAGGCTTTTTGTTCAGATGATGAGAGGCGATATTGGGCAGAAGCCCAATCAATTCACATTCGCCTCTGTTTTCAGCGCGTGGCGGCATTGCTTGGTTCTCTTAGGGAATTGTGATGATCTCATTTGCCCTTAAGTTGGGTCACGTTTTCAACATCCATGTCCAGAATTCACTAATTAGGTTCTACTCAGAATGTGGCTGTTTAGAAGACGATGTCTCTGCTTTTGATGCGTTAAATGAACCTGTTATTGTCTCTTGGAATTCTCTTTTGAAAGGGTACACCCAGCAAGGTAGAGGCGAAGAGGCGCTTCGAATTCTTGATGAGATGTGCAAGAAAGGCACTGCTCCAGACTCCATTACCTTCCTCTCTATCCTGTCTGCGTGCTGTCACGTTGGGCTGACGTCGCATGGTCATTTTCAATTGTAACCGGGTTACCCGGTAACCCGGAAACCCGGTAACTCGAACCCGGCAAAACCCGGTTATAGATAACCGGGCATTCGGTCGGGTTCCCAGAGTGCATAAAATAATCGGGTCGAGTCAAACCCGGTCCGATAACCCGGGACCCGTCCCGATGTACACCCCTAAATTTCTTCTTTTCATTCATCTCTTACTTTTCATCTCATTCATCTCTTCATCTTCATCTCATTCAGCTCTCATACTAACTCATTTATCATTCTTGAGCAATGCATAAGCAAATCGTGGTTTTTTTTTTTTAATAATTCTAGCAGCGAGAATGCGTGATTTCAATTTTTTTTTTCTTTTGTCATTTCAAAATGGTTCCATTGCAAGTTGTTCGGTCCTAAGTGGCCGAACAAATTTGAAATGTTCGGCCACCCAAGGACGAACATAATTAATTTGAGGATGATGCATCTACTCAATGCAAAAAAAGTGGGTCCAGAATGTATGGTAGACTATAGTAGTAAATTTATCACCCAAGAGATAATAGCTGGTTGGGTTTTATACTTGTGTGTGAAAGGGTATATGTTTGAATCACTTCTCTTGAAAAAAGAAATCTATTTTTTACTTCAGCCCAAAGTGGGCTAGCCCTGATTGGACTTAGGCCAGACCATTAAAACTGGGAGTTCAATTGAGCAATCAATTGCCAAATTGAACCTCAATTTTCAAACCAAATTGCATGAGCTTCATATATAGAATAAGAAGGCTTTTAACATCAAATCTAAGCAGTAGCTCAACTGGCTTGGAACTATATGTGTGTGAGAAAGTGCATCTGTTTGAATCACCATCCCATTAATAAATATATATTTTTTTATTAAATTGTATATCTTATTTAGGGGTGTTCATATTTTTTTTTATTAAATTGTATATCTTATTTTTTCACTCTCTTCGACTGAATCCAAGCTTGGCCCGTATCTTAAACCTACATAGTTTTTGGTACTCAAATTTGAAACATAAAATGCTGATAATAGGGGTGTTCATAGTCTAGGTTGGGACGGGCTGTGCATTATCCATGCCCAACTCTTTTTTAGACCGTTGGCCTGGGTTGGGATCGGTGTTCATTAGATAAGTGCTTGATCAAAGCCCGACCCACTTAAAAAAGATTAATCTTGAGCTTGTGCGGAACATTATATATATATATATATAATATTAAAGCAGCAGCCCTGTTTGTGGGAGAGCGACACATGACGCTCCCTCTTGGGTTTTGCAATGATATGTATGGCACACCTTCTCTATTGATAACTCATAACCCATTTGGATTTTTTTTAAAACTACAGTTAATTATCTCCATCATACCTTCATCAAATTTTAAACTTTACTCGACCGACCAATATCTATCCCTACTATCTCTCAAAATCAAATCCATGTTTCCCTTTATGTTAGGATATCTTTATATAATCTCTGCCATCTCTAATATTTCTGTCTAATCCAAACCCTAACATCTCTTTCTAGATTTAACCCAACAAATCTAGCATCAAATTTTTCGATCTTCATCACTAAAATCTCTCTCAAAATTAAATCTCTTATATAAACTCTCTACAAATCTGGAACAAAATCTCATATCACGTATCTACAAACTTGAAAGCTCATTAATGGTGCACATCATGTTATCAATGATTCAAATAGAAGTGTGGATTTCAAAAGTTGATTCCTAATTTGGCAAAGATCCAATTTCATAAGGCTTTTAAAGATTCCGACTCTTCAAACCGATTAATGGTTGAGACAGAGCTCTTCAATGAGCTTCTTCCCATCACGCAATGCTCTTCTCAAGATACGATTCTTTTGTTTTTATCAATTAGTAATGACACACTGTTGTGGAGTTTTTAGTTCATTGATTTTTTTTATTCAATATTTATTCATGTTTAGTTAGTGATGGAGTTTCACATTGAAAAATGAACTGTAAAATAATATCTAGATAAATGTTTCTTTTTATTTTTTAATATGAGATTTACTAAGTATAATGGGTTTTAATTTGATTATTAAAGAAGCTTCCAGTTCTCAACATTGATTTGCTTTAATGTTGCATTCCCAAGGAAGAACAACCGAAGAAATTACCAGTAGCTCCGAAAGGAATCCTTTGCACCCACAATTGTATCTCTTTCTTCTTCTCTTGCTTTTTTTTTTTCTCGATTGACAAACAATTATGTAGTGATCGTCGACATCCTACTTATTGTTAATAATTTGTATTTATGGTCCATAGGATTTTAACATGTGGAGTGTCATTGTATTATTTGGATTGTTAGATTTTTTTTTTTTTTTTTGTGGTTTTTGCTTAATCTTTTTACATGGTATTGTGGATTTGGATTCCAGTGCTTAACTCTCTTACCGTATGAAATGTCCAGTCTCATTATAGTGATTATTGATCACTCTAATTATTGTGTTTTTTTTTTTTGGATGCAAGCTTTAACACCCCGACCTCGCCTAAGTGTGATTAACATCTATTTAACCTTGATTAGGTGTCTAATAATTATTTTGGATGGTTTGTGATGGTATTAGGTAGATTAGTGGGATTTTGACCCAGCTGGGTAGATTAGCATTAGACCTAAAACCAATTGGACTCAATTTGACCCATTTTCCAGTTCCAACTCAGCACGAAGCCCTTTTCTCAAATTTCTTGCTTTGAGTGGGACTTGCATGCAAAAGACTCGGACTTTTCCACTTATAAGCCAGGCAACTCCATCGATCTCTCTCTCAATTCTCACCTCATTCTCTCATTCAACTAAGAGACCTCTGCTCTCCTCTTCATTCTTTCCATTAGCAAGTGCTATAACCCCATTGGAGATCTTGCAGGTGGGATTGGTAATCTGCAACTTCATCTTCTTCCTCAATCTCTCCTTGCATGTTGCTAGAAATTCTTCTCATCCTCTCTATCTTCAACTTTTTCTTCCAATCTCTTACTTTCTTGTGCAAGTAGAGAGTGCATGTGAAAAATCTCAAGACCACCATTTTCCCCATCATCAACAACATCTACTACAAGCTTTCTTTCATCTTATTTTAGCTTCACCCATTCCATTGGTAAGAAAGTCTCAAACTTATATTTCCTCTACTAATACATGTCTATTAGGACCCAATTGAGTTGCATGCATGCTATTTAGTTCTCATTATTGCATTTCACCATTGTAGGGTTTAGAGTGAGCTAGCATTTGCGGATTTTGGTTCAACTGAGTCAAGAAGAGGGTATTAGCTCGGGAAAGCACCAAATTAAGGCAAGTATGAGCAATTTTGATATATACATGTGATTAATTCATTGATTGAGCTATATGATTTCATTGAGTGCCAAATTCAGCCTTTTCATTGAATTAGATTTATAATGGAAAAATGGGTTTTATAATAATGTGTTAATGGAAGTTGAAATGGGTATATGAATGAAATGAAATATACATATGAGCAATGGAGGCTCAATTAGTGTATGAAATAGTCTATGGAATGACTTGGAAAGACTTAAGTGGAATAGGAATTGAAAATGATTCAAATAGAGTTTTTTTTTTTTTCAGGTTTTGATCATAGCGAATTCGGTTAGGTATCTGGTAACCGACCTCGACTTCGTTCAGCTTTCCATAATGCAGGATTTTACAGGAAATGCATAATACATAATTCAGTTAACCGAACTCTGGTGTTCGGCTAACCGAACCATGACCGACAACTGACCGAAATCACTCAGTCAGATTTCCAGAACGCTATTTTGTATAGTCTGACATTGTGAGAGATTCGGTCACCTGCTGGCTAACCGAAATAACCACACTCGGTTAACCGACTGGTAACTGAGGAGTGACCGAACCTTTCTGGGTTCCTTTTTAACCATAAATGAGGTCTTATTTACCTAGATTTTGTATATAACTATCTGAGTCAGCCCCGAGGATGACCAAGATGTGTACATCAAATGAATGGTTTTTTAGGGTGAGAAAAGACTGACCTTGTAGGACCATAAACATGGGACCATAACTGATTAACATAGTCCGATAGAAATTATATCACATGAGAAATCTTCGGCTGGGATCTTCTTATGTACTTATCCTTTTCGTTTACAGCTTCACCATGGGTGTTGGTTTAGGGGATACGTGAAAGTCCTTGTGGGAGTCCAAGATCCTAACCCTAGAGGGGGGGGTGAATAGGGTGAGCTACTAATAGTGACTAACTATGACCAATTTTAATTTCTTTACAAGTAACTAGTCACTAGTGATGATAACAAGCACAATGCGGAAGCTAAATACATACAATCATCACAAGAGCATGCACCACAACACAATATTTATAGTGGTTCGGCCAACGTGCCTACATCCACTACCGGCTTGTGCTCTCACACCCCACCGGATTTCCACTATTATGCTTTTCAAAAGGCTAAGCAATAACCTCTACAACTATGCTTTTCTAGGCTAAGCAATAACCTTTACAATGTTGTTTTTCTAGGCTAAACAACAACCCTTACACTATGCTTTTATATGGCTAAGCAATAACCTTACAATCAAATGACTTCTCTCAAAGAAAGTGTTTTCACAAAACACTCTAAGAGATTACAATTAAGCTCAAGGTTACAATGCCTCTTTAATAGGCTAATTTGAAAGTGAAAACTAAACTCACACAACACACTAATGAGTGCAAAGATGTATGCTAATGAGGTGTGTGTGTGACAACTTCAATCAAGTTTAAAAAGTAAAGACAAATGAATATATGCTCAAAGCAATTCTAAGATTAAAGCACATAGAAAGAATTGATTGAAGTTTAAATGCAAATCACATGAACAAATACTAACTTGTTGATGATTTAAAAAATAAAGGCTCACAAGTTGTATGAAATTAATTTGGCTTAAACATGTGATGCATTTTTAGTGTTGTTTTCAAAAACAAGATTTAACAAAGGTTTTAAAAAGATTGAAAACAACAATGATGATTCAAACAAGTTAAATTAACATGTTATAAAGAAATCAAAGTTTTAAACATAACATGTTTAACAAAGTTTAAAACTAAACTAAGTTTGAATCAAAGAAAAGAATTCATTACAACTTAATATCAAAGATTGAATGGAAGTAATGAATTCATTTCATCATAGTTATCATGCTAAAAACATTTACCAAAGATTTAAAACCAAGCATGAAACATATGATTAAATTAAGCAAAGCTTACTTGGAGATTTAACTTCATGATCCAAGCTTTAGCTTCCTTAATGACCTTCTTAATCCCCTTGGTTCATCCCCTTTATCTTCTCTTCAAACACCTCCAAGAAGGCTCCAAGTTTCCTCAAAAGTTCCAACATTTTTCCAAAGGGAATGAAGCCTTTTTATACACAGAAAACAGAGTTTCTGCGTGTCCCCGGTCGACCCCCAGCTTGGCTCGGTCGACCGACCCTTAACGGTCAGAAAAATGACCGTTGGAGAGCCAAACGGCTCTCTGCCCAGTCGACCCGCAGTGTACGCGGTCGACCGGGATGTGTACCCGGTCGACCGAGTACACTGGGCCCTGGGTCACTTTTCCCATTTTGCATACTTTTGCAATTTTCAAAGATTTTTGATGTGGGACTTGTTGGGGCCATTAAATCAAGCTTGAAACATGATTTAAATCAATCTAAGTATTTTTAAAATCATGAATCATAAAAAGCCACAAATCATTTGAAACTTTAAAACTTAGGCTAAGCTTGAATTTTGAAATTCCTTTTACAAAATCAATTGCATCCAAAATTAAAACCAATTCATGCATAAAACATGAGTTTTACCATATTTAAAAACAATGCATGGATAAAATAAGATTTCAATGTTTTCTAAAATAATGCAAGTGTGAGAAATCAAATGATGATTAAAATGATATGCATCCATCAAATTGCAATACACAAAATTCCTAACAATCTCCCCCTTTGCAATTTGATGGCAAACCTTAACTTAACACTAAACCTCACACTAAGTCTTCAGCTCCTTGGCTTGACACGGCTTGAAATCTTCGGATGCTCCTTCACTTAGCTTGGGCTTTAGCTCTTTTGATCTTCATTCTTCTTGTCCTTAGCTCCAAGCTTTCTTTCTTTTATCTTCTCTCCCCCTTAGACCAAGCACTCTCTCTCCTTGGTCTTTCTCTCCCTTTGCCATTGAATGCTCTCTCCCCCTTTGATCTTTCTCCCTTTTTGGGTAGCTAGAGCATTTTCTCCCCCTTAATCCTTTCTCCCCCTTTGCCATTAAATTGCAAAGGTAGCAATTGAAGAAATGTACCTACACACATGAAACAAGGAAAATACCTTTAGTAGCACCTGTTAACAAATGAAATCGAAAATGAAATACTTAACAGGCTATTATGCATGTGAGTAAGTTATAAGGGAATAGCAATGGTGAATTTGATCATCTCTAATGCTTCCTTAGAAGGTTTACTCCCCCTCAATCCATAATCTTCTTTTGTCATACTTTTGACAAGAATATAACTATTAGATGCAAGAAGAAGATGGTTTAACCAATTGAGGGATAACTTCAAGGGAAGGATTAGATACCAATTGAAGAGCAAGGTCAAAAGGTTAATCTATCATGGATACCAATTGAAATAAGAACCATATCAATTGAGATTTAAGAGTATGACTTATTAGCTCAATCACTCTAAAATGGACTTAAGGAATGTAACTAGAAGGATTAATCCAAGTTAGAGCTATCCATGATGATAAGGGGTTTACTAAACATAGCATCAAATAATATAACTATGAAAATCATATGCTATGTAAATTTTGAAATCATTTCACTCAATCATAAAATATGACTATCAAGTGTAAGATGAGTGAAATGAAATTCAAACCATGATGCCTACCTCAATCATTAACCAACCAAGATTATTAACACATAAACATGGTGGTCACGAGATTTAACCAAATAAGCAAGAGAGGTGGCAAACATTACCATTTATGAAGCTAATGGGATGTGACATGGAACAAAGACATATAACTATCAAGTTCAATCCAATGTACACAAGGTCTATTACAAACTCAAGATATGATACCAATTGGATATAAATACTAATTGAAAATGATATCATTTGATTACCAATTGAATATGAGACATGATAAAAGCAAGCATGTGACAAACACAAAATTCCAACAAGCATCATAAAATGATTATTCATCACTTTTAATGATATGACTAATGAGCATAGTGATGAACAAGAGAAATTGCATAAAAGATATAACTTAGTAGAACATGCAATTTTAAAAGTGTCTAGTCATATGAATTCAACATCTAAGAAATCCATCAAACAATAGATATAACTAAGAAATACAAGGAATGGATTTCAAGGAGGTTCATATGATCAAGCACACTACTATGAAGTTGAAACATGTATAAAGCATGATACCAATAAGAAAAATACACATGAATCAACATCATAACCATCCATATCATAAATAATGATTAGAAAGTACAAAGGATGGATTTTTGAGTCCTAGAATGGTGTCTTCAAATAAAACTAAAATCAAGCACAACCATACAAGGAACCAATAAACATTTGCATAAAAAACGAATGTAACTAAATGATCATAGATGCAAAAAGCTTAAAACAACATTCATTTCCATTTGAAATGGCATAATCAAATACAAAAAGAAATGACAACATGGAACATGCTTTGAAGAATATAACTAATGAAGTTTTAAAGCAATTCCATTCAAACAATCTTCAAATCATAAACAAAATCCAACAATGGACAAAATGAGTATGAAAATGAAAATAAAACATTTTTCAATTTGTATTCCAAAGAATATAACTACAAGGGCTCATACAAATTGAACATGTAGAAATGCAATACAAGTGATATAACTTAATGGGATCAAAAAGCAAATCTAACATGATGAAAATATAATCAAATGATTTTGAAAACCATGATATGTAACTAGATAAGTACATGAAGACAAAATCAATTGATTACTAATAAACATTGCATTTAAAGTAATGTAACTAAGAAAGAACAAAATGCAAATGCAATATGACCAACAAAAGGATTTACCTATAAAGGATAGGTTGGTCAATGAGGTCCAAGGCCTTAAGGTTTGTCTAAGTATATAACTTTGGGAATCCACCTAAGGTCTTGAGAGGGTTGGTCTTTGAGGTCTATCTTAAAAGTCTTACCAACTATTGGAGATTTGACTTGATAAATTTTCAATTTAGACTTATCACCATGATGTTTAGATTTAACTAAATTTGTCTTAGAATGGTGATTAGTCTTTTGAGGTTGGTGACTTTTCTTATTAGGGGATGAATTCTCTTTTCTTTTCTTCTTATTTCCTCCCTTAATTTGACTTTTGAATTTTAGATTTAACTTTGCAACTTTATTCAAAAGTTCTTTCATTTGAGTTATGGGAGGTAGGTTGAGAAGCTTTTTATTGATAGATTCTTTTAGAGTTGGTTTAACTTGATTAAACTTTTTAGAATCTATCTTAGGAGACTCCTTTTTAATTGGTTTAACTTGTTTAGTCTTCTTGGAGTCTTCCTTGATTTTAGTGTCTTATCCATCATAGAGTTTGATTTAACTTTCTTTGGTTCAAAGATGGGTTTAGACACATAGCTTCTTCTTGATTTGCACTCAAACCTAAAATGTCCTTCAATGCCACAATAATTACATTTAGACATGGGCAAAGAAGTGTGAGTGCTAGAGAATGAGGACTCACCTTTCACAAAAGTGTTGGTGAATTTAGGGTCATGAGAAATATTCCTATCAAATCCAAGACCCATCCTATCTCCTTTTGATTTACCCAATTTAAATAACTTTTCAAACTTTTCTTCACTATGGGTAAATTTGCACTCATATTTATGTTTGTAGGTTTCAAGTTGAGTGACTTGGTTTTTAAGGGTAGAATTTTCAAGTTTAACTTTTGTTAGTTCTTGTTCAATTCCCTTAAATTTATTTAGCTCTTCATGGGCAAGTTTTAATTCAAATTTAATTTCATTAATAACATTGGATCCAAGTTCTAGAGTGTTTATCTTAATTTGAGCATTAGATAAATTTTCCTTAGAGATATTCAACTTGGATTCTAGGTTGTTAATGTTTTCATCTTGCCTTTTTAATTGATCTCTTAGTTTTGAATTTTCCATATTAAGATTATCATAATCTATCTTTGATTCTCTTATGTCATCTTTAATATTAGATAGATTATGTAAAGAGATCATGAACTTAGATTCTACACAATTTATTAATTCATCTTTTTCTCTAAGTTCATTTTTAGAAGAGACTAATTCTTGGTTTAGGCTTTTAGATTCTTCTTTTAGTTTATTTTGTCTTTTAACAAGCTTTAAATATAAGGTATACAATTCATCATAGGCTTGTTCAATGTCAATTTCATTTTCTTCTTCTTTTAATTCAAATTGAGATTCATTAGTTTCAATGTTTGAATCTCCAATAGATGGAAGAATGAGGGGTCTAGAAGAATCTACCAAAGAATCTACACAATCTAAAATAGTGGAATCCATTCTAATGATTTTCATGAAAACACAACACTAGGGTTTTGACTCTAGGTTTTTATACCTAATCAAGAGTTCCAAACACTTGATCCTAATATAGAGCATGAGGCTCTGATACCAATTGAAAGTCCTTGTGGGAGTCCAAGATCCTAACCCTAGAGGGGGGGTGAATAGGGTGAGCTACTAATAGTGACTAACTATGACCAATTTTAATTTCTTTACAATTAACTAGTCACTAGTGATGATAACAAGCACAATGCGGAAGCTAAATACATACAATCATCACAAGAGCATGCACCACAACACAATATTTATAGTGGTTCGGCCAACGTGCCTACATCCACTACCGGCTTGTGCTCTCACACCCCACCGGATTTCCACTATTATGCTTTTCAAAAGGCTAAGCAATAACCTCTACAACTATGCTTTTCTAGGCTAAGCAATAACCTTTACAATGTTGTTTTTCTAGGCTAAACAACAACCCTTACACTATGCTTTTATATGGCTAAGCAATAACCTTACAATCAAATGACTTCTCTCAAAGAAAGTGTTTTCACAAAACACTCTAAGAGATTACAATTAAGCTCAAGGTTACAATGCCTCTTTAATAGGCTAATTTGAAGGTGAAAACTAAACTCACACAACACACTAATGAGTACAAAGATGTATGCTAATGAGGTGTGTGTGTGACAACTTCAATCAAGTTTAAAAAGTAAAGACAAATGAATATATGCTCAAAGCAATTCTAAGATTAAAGCACATAGAAAGAATCGATTGAAGTTTAAATGCAAATCACATGAACAAATACTAACTTGTTGATGATTTAAAAAATAAAGGCTCACAAGTTGTATGAAATTAATTTGGCTTAAACATGTGATGCATTTTTAGTGTTGTTTTCAAAAACAAGATTTAACAAAGGTTTTAAAAAGATTGAAAACAACAATGATGATTCAAACAAGTTAAATTAACATGTTATAAAGAAATCAAAGTTTTAAACATAACATGTTTAACAAAGTTTAAAAATAAACTAAGTTTGAATCAAAGAAAAGAATTCATTACAACTTAATATCAAAGATTGAATGGAAGTAATGAATTCATTTCATCATAGTTATCATGCTAAAAACATTTACCAAAGATTTAAAACCAAGCATGAAACATATGATTAAATTAAGCAAAGCTTACTTGGAGATTTAACTTCATGATCCAAGCTTTAGCTTCCTTAATGACCTTCTTAATCCCCTTGGTTCATCCCCTTTATCTTCTCTTCAAACACCTCCAAGAAGGCTCCAAGTTTCCTCAAAAGTTCCAACATTTTTCCAAAGGGAATGAAGCCTTTTTATACACAGAAAACAGAGTTTCTGCGTGTCCCCGGTCGACCCCCAGCTTGGCTCGGTCGACCGACCCTTAACGGTCAGAAAAATGACCGTTGGAGAGCCAAACGGCTCTCTGCCCAGTCGACCCGCAGTGTACGCGGTCGACCGGGATGTGTACCCGGTCGACCGAGTACACTGGGCCCTGGGTCACTTTTCCCATTTTGCATACTTTTGCAATTTTCAAAGATTTTTGATGTGGGACTTGTTGGGGCCATTAAATCAAGCTTGAAACATGATTTAAATCAATCTAAGTATTTTTAAAATCATGAATCATAAAAAGCCACAAATCATTTGAAACTTTAAAACTTAGGCTAAGCTTGAATTTTGAAATTCCTTTTACAAAATCAATTGCATCCAAAATTAAAACCAATTCATGCATAAAACATGAGTTTTACCATATTTAAAAACAATGCATGGATAAAATAAGATTTCAATGTTTTCTAAAATAATGCAAGTGTGAGAAATCAAATGATGATTAAAATGATATGCATCCATCAAATTGCAATACACAAAATTCCTAACAATACGGTGTACCGCGCGCACGCACACAAAGTGACACCAATGTAGCACATACATCGAATTACCTAAAACTACATCGTAATGGACGGTTAGAGACGGCAGGTAATTAGATTAGGATAAGCTAGTAAATTTCCTTGATTCCATTGAACGAATTGCATTGCATATTGATATCAACCTTACTAATGGGGCCGCGACGGCGCACGGAAGACAAGGACAGGTGAACCGTCGATCCACGCGCAAATTATTTCACCCACAAGATTCTGCTGTGTTAGATACTGCAGGGTCCTCAATCCACGAGGATCATCATGGCGGAAGCTTGCAGGGGCCATTTCAGGAATCAGGAATAAAAATCAAAGGAAAATGGCATCATTAAACTGGATAGCAGAAAAGAACTCATTTGATCCATAAATTAGCATTCAGGTTTATTAAAAGATTAAGTTTAATTACATCCTAGAATAAGGTCGTACAAAAACACCGCCCAATAATTACAAGTACAAAAGATGGAATTCCTCAAAATAACAAAAACCCAAAAGATGATGTTATGAGCTCCACGATGCTGGATGCTACTCTCTGTTGTCAGCTACCCATTCTCACATAACTAGTGGATCCTGTTGGACCACTGCAATGTCCAGCTCGGGTAAGTACACGAGCTCATTACCTATGGCATCAAGCGTAAATTAGATAGGAGTCTAGCAAGTATCCAAGATAAAAGGCATAGTTTGTAGGTATAAAGCATAGTATAAATACATGCGATGAATCAGAATATCAGTGACAGTGAGCTAGGCAGGTTAATGCATGAGAATATGATTAACAGAATCATAAAGTATGATTAATTCAGACTACTGACTACTTAGCATCCACTTCGCATAAGTCCTCGGAAGGGGGCAACCGCTAGGCCCTAACTAGGCCCGGCACGGCCCGCCCCAAATTGAGCCCGCCCGTGCCACGGGCCGGGCCGGCACCGCGGGCCGGCATGCCTTTTTTTTTTTTTTTTTCTAATAGAGTTATAGGCGGGTTGGGTTGGCCCGACCTGCGTAATTTGTATAGATTTTTAAAAATAAATGTGTTTGGATGAACTTGATCTCAAGATCTAATGGTTGTGAAAGATAAACACAACCACTAGACTACCTAACTTTTGTATACTAATATGTATTCAAATAATATTAAAACTAGTTAGATGAGGATAACAATGAATGTTAAACTATTAGTTACATTAGGATGAGAACTTAACCACTTTAGATGATGATGAGAAGCTAACACCTTTTTTATCCAACTTTTTACTCTTTCATTCAAACAACCTGAAATATAAAAAAACACATATCATGTCCTTTTTTCTACTCATTTTTCAGCCAAATTGAAATGCCATGGTTAAGGATATTTCAATTGAGATGGCAAACTCAATTTCTATTTTTTGGCTGAATTATCATACTTTAAACAAGAACTTAGCGCGGTTAAATATTTCTACTTTTATCAATAATCATCTCAAGTCTTCCAAATGACCCACCATGAAACCACAACCTTGGACTTCATTTTATTTAGATTTGCATCAATTTCTTTATTTTTTAGTTATGGGTTTTTAGTCTTAGTCAATAATTCTCATTATCTTTATCATGGTTACATATTTTTTACTTCTTTTTCCTAGTGTTCATATCAATGTAAATATATGGCTTCATGTGATGTGATCGAGAGTGGAGTTATAGGTATATGTGACGAGATTATATTGAACATAAATGACTGAGTTATAAACATATTCTTGTGTTTAATCCTAAGCTTTCCAACCTATAAAGAATCTCAACTTCTCAAATGCTCAGGGGTTCTTGAATATAGATGAATGCAGGTAGGGAATTTCATTTGAGATTCTCAAATATCTCTGAAGAAAATAAAATTATTGAAGGCAAGGGGCCGGGGCAAATTTAGTAAAGGTAAGTGTGTCACACCAAAACATTCCCCTTATTACTTCTCCCCAAAAACACATTGCCCCTCTTTATTAGTGTGACTAATTTACACTAAAGTCCTACCTTACCAAGTTATGTAAGTGTTTTTTTTTATTAGAAAATGCCTAGGGTTGTTAGTTGGCTGGGAATTAGATTTTTATAAATTTAAAAAAATATATAAAAAAATAAATTTTTTTGGCGGGCCAGGCGGGCCGTGCCTAGCGGGCCTGGCGGGCCGATCCTGGCGGGCCACAGGGGTTGGCCCACTAGGCTGGCGGGCCTGGCGGGCCATGCCTAACGGGCCAGCGGGCCTGCGCGGCTCGGCCCAGCACGGCCCGCGTCATGGGCCGTGCCCAGTGGACCGGGCCGTGCCGTGCCACGGCCCGTTGACTAGCGGGCTGGGCCGGCACGGCCCACTTGACATCTCTACCCCTAACGAACTGGCTGAGGTACCTCGGAACTCGTCCTGGAGTCCCTGTCACGGGAGTACCTGGTTTGCCCCGGACAGGATGGGTACTTAAGTGATACCGGTCATATACAAGACTACAAACTGCAGCGAGCAATATATATATATCCATATATAATAAATACTAGAATAACAACTTGGTGGTGCCGACTCAAGAATCAATGTAGAATGCAGGGTTCGGTACTTAATCAGGAATTAATGAATAATTCGGCATTTAAAAAAGTAAGTCGAGTTAAAGCGGGTTTTTAAACATTATCCCTTAAGTCCGGGAAATCCTATAGAAAAACGGGCAGCATTTCAGGTAAAAATAGGGGACCCAAAACGAATCGTAGAAAGGCAAGATGATCTGGCTAACTCAGAAGGGCAGGGCAACTAAATGCTTGCACACAAACCGAGAAACCATCTAAGGATTCGGGTACATCCAATGGTCAAGTAGGGAAAAAATCACGCACTAAGACCCAAGGATGTCCCGTAGAGCATAATGCTAGGGCCGGGTTGATTGAGTGCATAAAAACATGATAAAAGTATGAAATTTTTTATTAAATAATCGTCGACATGCAAGTACGGTGATTCCAGAATTATACGCTCAAACGGATGGATATTGTGTGTATTTTCATACACTTGATGCATTCGGAAGGTGGGAATACCCAAATCCCTAAGTTCAGATAAAAATATAAGCCACCGTGCTCCACATGCATTCACAATTGTTTGGGTATAAGTGTTAAACAAAAATTAATATCGTGGATGATTGGGGTACTGGGTTCATCATAGTCTAGGTCTCGATCTCTTTTTCAAGAAGAGAAAGTCTCATTAATATGTATATAAACATTTTGGGGCCTCATTACAATGCCCGGGTTTTTAAGTCAAGAATCTCTATTTTGTGGTCAGTGGGCAACTTTTGATTTCACCTAAACCTTGGCTAAATATTCAAATTTTGGTCTCAAGAAAACCTAGAAATTCGCAAGGGGTTAATTGGTTTAAATTGGTTAAAAGAAGGCCATGAATCCAATTTAAAACAATCTTCGCGGGTCCCGAGGGTGGGGCCCATCGGCCGTTGCATCATTGGCCGTTGCACTGCACACAGCAACTGTTGCTGCTGGCCGTTGGCCCAGTTGATGGACGGCAACAATGTTCCGGGGGCAGGGGTGGGTCCCTTTGTGGGCCTACTGAAACACAAAATCCTGATTAATTAATTTGCTAATTAATAAGTAACTAACAGATTAATAATAAATTATTAACAACTTAATAACAGATTAATTAAAATAAACATGATTGACTTTGATAGGGTAATCCCAAGCATAATGTGCTAATTAGCTTAAACACTTGCCTCAATTCAAGAATGATTCCAACCCTTACAGTTGATGGATAACGCCTTTTGCTTGGTGCTACCGAGGTTTGCGGACGTGGGAGTCTGTTTGATCAATCCTTTCGTGCCAGGAGGGCAAAAGCGTGCATCAACATTTTTTTTTGTGGGTGTGCTAGATTTTCTATTTTACTTGGAACTGCAATTGCTGATATGGAGATCGATCTTCGCAAGTAAAAAAGAAATTAACTTATTTCAAGTTTTCATTGCACATATATTTAAGAAAAGAGACATTTTTTTGATTTGCCGTGAAAGGCAATGTTTTGGCATTTATAGCCGATTTTTGGCGTTTATAGCCGATTTTGGCATTTATAGCCGATTTACAATTCTTATCAATAATGAAAGACAAGAGTTGTGATTTTTGTCTCTTTTAGAAAAATACAAAATACAATGAAAAGCAAGAAAATGAGGATCTAACGTCTCAGGAGATTGTGGGGGACTCGTTCAGATTGACGGTCGCAAGTCGTATGTAGACTTCACCATCATCCATGCAGATGAGAATAGAGGATGCTCTTGATTTGCTTGGCTTGGCTATAACCTCAGATTTTTAGAGGACAAAGACCACGAGGAGGTCCTATGTCCAATAAAAAGCTAAGTAGACGGGCTGAAAGCCACGTCTAAGCCATGGAGGCAGAAGGAGGAGGCAAGGACCTTGGGGGGTACCCCCCAAGGAACTTTTGTCACCTTGTAGTGGTGGTCGGTGCAGAACTTTAGCAGAGTTTTCTCTTTTAGATTTCTGATGCTTTTATTTGTCTGGATTTTCGGATTTTCTGAAGTGTCTGGAATGCTTGGGATGCTCTCCTATTTATAGGCCTTTGGTAGCCATTTAGTAGACTTTATGGGCTTTAATTGTCATTAAGCTGCATAATGGGAGGAGTTACAAGATTTATTTCTTTATTTTGTACCTCATTTTTCTTGGCTTCTGATTGGTCGGTGGAGATTAAGGGCCACTACAACAAAATACAGTTTTGCCAACGCAGTCACCGCGTCTGGAAAAACCAGAATTGTGTCGGCAAAGGATTTTCCAATGCATTTTAGTGCGTCGGCACTGCGTCGGCTACCTAATGCCTGGAAAACCATTCCCGACGTAATAATTGTTTAGCGTCGGCTAAAAAGGGCCATTCATTGACGCAATGGTGCGTCGTCCCAAACGTCGGCAATATCAACATCGTCGGAAAAAAATCAAACTTAATGGTCTTCCTCGCCTCACTGCCGACGCATAACAATGTCGATTATACATTTACCAACGCACATACTAGCATCGGAATACATATTTGACGACGCAAACACAATGCCGGTAATACATATCTCAATGTGTTGAAGCGTCGGGAAATGTTTTCAACGATGCAGGAAAATTACTTTTGCCGATGCAGAAAGTGCGTCAGAAAATAGATTTACCTCACTGCCGACGCATAACAACGTCGGTTATACATTTACCAACGCACATACTAGCGTCGAAATACATATTTGACAACGCATACACAATGCCGATAATATATATCCCAATGTGTTGACACGTCGGGAAATGTCTTCAACGACGCGGGAAAATTACTTTCGGCGATGCAGAGAGTGCGTCAGGAAATAGATTTACCTCACTGCCGACGCATAATAACGTCGGTTATACATTTGCCAACGCCCATACTAGTGTTGGAATACATATTTGACGATGCATAAAAAATGCCGGTAATACATATCCTGACGATTGTTGAAGCGTTTGGAAATGTCTTCAACGATGCAGGAAAATTACTTTTGGCGATGCAGATAGTGTGTCGAGAAATAGATTTACCTCACTGCTGACGCATAATAATGTCGGTTATACATTTGTCAACGCACATACTAGCAAATTTACTTTTAGCGACGCAGAGAGTGCGTTGGGAAATAACTTTTCTTATCAATTAAAAAATAATTTAAAAAATCAGAAACAATTCTTGTACAATATTTTCCTGTTCAAATCTATATTTTCAACATTGCACAAGCATAAGCATTGATAAACAACAAATAATCCCACATCATCATGAAACAATAAAAAATAATGAGTCACCAATAAACTATAACCAACCATAAAACTTGTCCGTGCCACATAAAATGTAATATCCCACGTAAAAAAAAGTCAAATATCTCAATAAAGTAAATCCCAACTAAAATCTAATCATCATCAAATATCCAAAGTACACCATGAAACACAGCAAGTTAGGAGGGGATGACCCATGCCAATTTATAAAACCATCAAATCCTTATTTTTCAGAGGAGCCTGAACCATCCATACCGACCCGGGAAAGCAGCAACTGAATCTGACTCTGCATGTGAACATGTATAGTTGCCTGATCTCGCATTTGTTTCTGCGAGTCCTCATTCTGTCGCCGTAATTCTTCCCGCAACTCTTCTTGTGCTTTCAAAGAGTCAGCTAGTTGCTGCCGTAGGGTACTCATCTCCGAAGACATCAAGATACCAGTTGAAGATGATGATGGGTCCCTTGAGCGGTACCCTTGCCTCCTCGCGACCCTCTTCCCTAGCAGATTCTCGATCACCTGTTGCTCAGCCACTGGAGAGTTAATTTCAGGCTGAGACAGTGCCTCCTCCATTCTTCGCTGCATTATCAAAGCATTTAAATATATCATGTAATTAATATATGTTAGGCAAATGAAATAAACAATGATATATAATATTGTTATGTTAGGCAAATGAAATAAACAATGATATACAATATTGTTAATGAAACATCTCACATGTGTCTCCTCAACATGATCTGTAATCCATCTGTTATTCTTCTTGCTATAGTGTTGCTGACGATATAAATCAGGTTGAAAGGGAGGAGCCTGCTACTCCTCTGCCTGCATGATCGAGAACTAGGCTGCAAATGATCGAGAACCAGCTGTATGAAGCGTCTTCACTTTGCTCCGGCTCTCTGAATGACGCATTTGTAATTAATTATTTCATGCAAGTAGGATACTTGATTTGTATAGATTTTATTAGGGTAGTACTACTTTTCAATGGAGATCCAGTTGTATGAAGCGTCTTCACTTTGCTCCGTTTTCACGTTCAATCGTAAGGATTGGTCAATACGGCTAAATGATGCTTTGTGGGCATATAGAACTGCGTTTAAGACCCTAATTGGGATGTCTCTATACCGGCTTATATATGGGAAAGCTTGCCACCTTCCGGTGGAGCTGGAACATAAAGCTTATCGGGCCATAAAACAATTGAACGTTGACTTAGACAAGGCTAGGGAGAAAAGAACCCTTGATCTAAATGAGTTAGAAGAACTGAGAAACAAGGCTTATATGAACTCAAGAATTTACAAAGATAGGACTAAGTCCTGTCATGATAAATGGATATTAAGGAAGTCATTCCATCCGTCTAAAAAAAGTTCTCTTGTACAATTCTCGACTTCATCTTTTCCCTGGAAAGTTAAGCTCTCGTTGGACAGGCCCCTACATTGTTCAAGAAGTATTTCCATATGGGGCAGTGACCCTCATTGATCCATCGAATGGTACCTCTTTTAAAGTAAATGGACAACGTTGAAAACCATTCTTGGAGATTGTTCTTCCAGAGGAAAATGACATTCCTTTGATTGCTCCTGTCTATCAGGATTGGCGGGCACTGGCTTTGACATTGGCCCATACCTTTGTACATTACGCATATATTTTCTTGCTTTTTTCTTTTTGTGTTCTTTGTCTGACATTGGACAGGTTTCTACGTGAAAGCTTCACTACTCTAGGTGCTTTCTACCCATTTTCTCCTTTTATATTTTCACCTCATGTTACATTCCATTTCGCATTTCATGTATGACATCGAGGACGTTGTCTAGTTTAGGTTGGGGGGTGGAAACAAGCACACTTGTCCAATTTTAGACAAATTTTTTTCATTTTTGTGTAGTCTTTTATTAAAAAAAAGAGGGGTTTTCAAAAGAACTTGACTGTCACGCCCCGAGCCCGAGATTTCACACATCCCGAGGCGCGACACACGCCCGCGTGGAAATTCGAGTCAAACTCATTGGCTCTAGGTCCCCACGTACAGAATTTACCCACAGGATATCACGTGTGAGGTTTATATTTTTCGATATGCCTGTATAAATTTTGTCAAATAAATATCCATCCATAATTTATCATGTATCAAAGTATAGAGCATAAGAGTTCATAAGCAATACTTTAAAAGTTCAAGTTTAAGAGATAGAAAGAGAAGAAGTAAGTTAGTTAAGTTACAATCCCAAAAGCTAACAAGTTCAGTAAAACTACTACAAAAGATGTGGCAATCCTAGCCACGGTCGATGGGTCATTTAAACGTCCATTTCTCATCGAGTGGATGTCTAGAAGACATCATCAGGAGTCCACTCTGCTACGTTAAGTGGAGGTTCCTCTTCCTCAAGGATCTCCGGGGCAGTGGCGTCGACATATTCACCTGTAACGCCAAGTGTAGCACCATTAGACTAAGTTAAGCAAGACAAACATATACAGTCCATATAACATGTATCAAATGAATAGTCAGACAGGTATAAATCGTAAGAGATCAAGAAATGATCACTAGGCATATCAGTGCATGAATTAGCATGAGACATACGAGTCATACATAACAGATAAACATATTAACAAAACTAGTTGGCACATCCACATAAGCTATGTTCTCTCAAGTTAATCATATGACATGAAATAAAATGAGAGCAGAATATCAGAACAGAACAGTGCGGTACTACTAGGAGACAGAAGTACCCAGAATTCTCCATCGTAGACCTAGGGTGCCGGTAAACCCTCAGAATAAATTTTCATCTGCAGAGGGCCAGAAGTTACTAAACCCACACTTAGCAGGGTCCGACTTAGATAGGGTCGAAGCTAAGTGGTGCCGACTCATAGAGTGCAATGTACAAACAACAGATCAGGTGCAGAACAGTGTAAATCAGATACAGGACACATACAGGACAGGACATATAAATAATAAATCGGTACTTACTGAAATATACTGAACAAAGCCATAAATAGATATAACATAACAGATGTGTAACAGAAAATACATAACTGAACAGAAGCATGATCAAGTCATACTAGAATACTGGAAACGGAATGCAATGCATGTACATATAGATCATATACGGAGTCAAGATGTAATTCAAGCTAGGCCTACAATCTTGGGAACACATGTGGTCTTCACCGTCCAACTTGGGGTTGTATTAAGAGTTTCGACATTATTGGGCTACAAGGACCCCCTTGGCGTTACATAATTTGGATGTCGAATCCCTTAATAAAACACATTTGATTCGGTCACAATCCGAAGAACACAAGGTCCCTTGTGGGTACGGTTGCTCAATCCATATCCACACTTAAACAACCCAATGGTCATGATAAAAGTTTAGGGTGCACATCCTACAGGTCCATCTATCAGGCCAATCAACTAGAACAAGCTACGGTTCAATATACGGCTCATGGAAACATCCATTTGTCACAATTATGTAAAATCCAACTTTTATTCTTTTCTAAAAATTCAAATCAAATAAAATCACTTTTTGTTGGGTTCTACACATTATGAGCTTTCCAACGGTATGTAGATCTCCAAAAACGGACATACGATTAAAAAGTTATGGTCGTTGGAAAATCTGCATACTGCGGTATCAAGTTCGCTCGAGCGTCCAGAAGTTCGCTCGAGCGGACCCCAGATAGAGAACTATTCGCTCGACCGGACCAAAAGTTTGCTCGAGCGAACTCTCCCAGAGAGCCCTTCGCTCGAGCGTTCACTCACGCTCGCTCGAGCGAACTGTCAAAATCCTGTGTCCGAAAATCTGAACTGTGCTGTTTCCTTCCAGGCCATTCAAGGCATTCTTCTTGGTTTTAAACCACAACAAATGGGTATCTTTGAGCTTCCAAAATGCTCATAAAAATCACCAATAAACCCATATACATTAACAAGAAGAATCATCCATAAAATCTATTTTTTTTAGCAAGAGATGGGTATCTAAGCAAGATTGCATATATTCATGAATCAAACAAAGAAGCATGCATATAAACATGTAAGTTTAACTTGCCTTGGTGCTTGGAAGCTATCTCACACTCCAAATCCTTTCTAATCAAGAATCCCCAAAAATGCAAGCTCAAATGCCCTAAAAATGGTGAAAACGAAAATGAATGAAATGAATGAGGAAGAAGATGATACATGCATGCACGAATCTGATACATAATCTCAAGATTGAAATGAATACAAAGGGAAAAGGAAAATGTAGCTCATCAAATAGAGAAGATTACAAAGAAAAGGGCTTACCCAAAGAGCAAGGAGAAGAAAATGAAGGAATGCTTAAGCTTGGAAGATGGTCTCTTGTTGGAGATGATGATAGGATTGAAATGGTGGATGGCTTCTACACTTGCAAGGTTTCTTGATTGTTGCTGGGAGTGAAGAAGAAGAAAAGAAGAAGAAGAAAATGAAATGGCTGGGCTGGGGTTTATAAAGCCAGACTTTCCATGCTTTACATGCAAGTCCACAAATGGGCTGAAAATCTCAAGAAAGTGCTTGGTTGGTTAAATGGGCTGGAAATGGGTCCGAATGGATCCGAATTAAATGGGCCAAAGCATGAAAGTTAATGACCATGAAATGCTTTATGCAATGCATTACAAACCCAAAAATTTCTAAGTACACACAAAAATCCAAAACACTCCAAAAGTCGTAATCTACCTAGTAAATGGTCAAACCCCACCAATTCTACCTAATCAAGTCCAATCACAATCAAAACATCCATTAAGCAATTAATCTAAATTAATTAACTCTAAAATGAGATTAAGGCGGGTCGGGGTGTTACATTGACGATTCAAAGATGTCTAGAAATCTGGAATTTCAGAATTTTTGGAAGGAAGTATAATGAAGGTTCATAATTTTCTAAAAGATAAAAAGAATACCGAACTTTGTTTTTCACAGTAACGCATGTACATCATTTCAAAAGTCTTGGATAAAAAGATTTAAGTGTCATTTTCAGAGTTCTTTCAAGAGAAAAAAAAATAGAGACGACTTTCTGAAATTTGGCCATATGAGTTCTTCTGGTTTATCGGTAAGGTTAGGCCAACCAAAACCATTGAATTAATTCGGGTGAATTGAAAAGGGCTGCCTATTGTTGGGGACCGTTTAAAAAAATAAAAATAAATAAAAAAATGATAAGGGATGCACAAATAGGTGTTTACAAAAAAAAAAGTGTTTAGTTATAAGTCTTGAAAAGAATAAAAAGTTGTGTGACTAGTTTGAGTTCGTAGCCTTTTTAACTCGAGCTAGTAAGCCCATAGGGGTATTTATATACCTAGTGCCCTAAGGACATCTGTTTTGGGAGTCATTGGCCTAACGCTCGTTACATGGGTTAATTAGAAAGCTTAAGGGACCTAGACATTGCACAGTCACATGTGTGTGTTAAAAGAGAGAGAGAGAGAGAGAGATGCATCTCGCGGCCTTTAAAAAACAGTGGTACGAAAGCCGTCATAGTAGCCTTGGGAGGAGACTTGTATTTTCCCCGAATCTAGGAAAGTTAAAAATTCTGAGGAAGAATTCTGTTTTCATGACATTATCATAGAACATTTAAAATTTTTGATTTGATGTATACACTTGCACAAGACACCCAAAGTTTTGGTATAATTTTTTTTGAAAAGATTTGAAAAGAAACACGTGAACTAGATTTTGAAAAGTCTGAAATCTTGATTATTCGAGGATTCAAGGCATCCGATTTGACTCAATCATCATTTCATTTTTTTTTCATTTCATTTTTTTTTCATTTTTTTTAAACAATAAAAATCAGAACTCATCAATTGAGAATGAAAACATGTTCCATTTCATCAGTCATAGCCATACCACAAACCCAAAACACCCCCACACTTATTTCTTGCACACCCATACATATCATAATGAAAAGCAATGCTCCACTAGATCTATGACTTAGGTAAAGGTATTTTTTTTCAGGTTCAGAGCTTGTAACGTGGGTTTACAATAAATGAATGATATAAAGCTCAAAGGGGTTAAACATAGGAAAAAAAATTAATTGCAAGGTAGGCTATTTAGCTTATGTAGCTTATAACAAAGATGGCCTTAATCATGTTCATACATGCTTGTGTCTATGTGACCTCGGAGAGAATCAAGGCAAGTTCAAGAGAAACAAATCTATGGAAGAATATCTCTCATGAAAGAATATAGTGAGACTGATATGGATGTGTCAGTCTAAAGGCTCAAAATCTCACCGACTTTTTGTCTACCAAATTTAGTCACTACCATTCTCAAGGAAAGTAATTTCAAAAATCATGTTATGAATTTTTCAAGCTTAATTGAATCTTGCTCATGAAATATACAACAAAAAATCGTTGAAAACCATAAAAACAAAAAGCCAAACTTTTTTTCTAAGTCTAAAATTAAAAACACAACCTAAATCCCTTCCCCCACACTTAAAACTGACATTGTCCTCAATGGAAGGTGAAATGCAAAGAAAAGGCAAAAATAACCAGAATATAAATGCAAAAAGAAAGAGAAAAGGAACGAACTCCCCTTGGGTTGCCTCCCAAGCAGCGCCTTTGTGCTATTGTCATTGGCTCGACACAGGATTTCCTTTTTCAATCTATATATATTGGATCCTCAAGGTCCAATTTATCCACCTCCTGTAGTTGTAAACCTTCATAGAAAGGCTTAAGTCTATGGCCATTCACCTTGAACACTTTGGAAGCGGCTAAACTTTGAATTTCAACTGCACCATGAGGAAAAATATTAGTAATAACAAAGGGTCCAATCCAATGAGAATGCAACTTACCTGGAAACAAACGAAGTCGTGACTGATAAAGAAGGACTTTTTGACCAACTGTAAACTCCTTTCTCGAAATCTGCTTGTCATGAAAAGCCTTCGTCGTTTCCTTGTAAATCCTTG